>OU342649.1:6491687-7016142 GCA_910589605.1 Chrysoteuchia culmella
TGTACGGCGACGTGAGCCTCCAGGTAAGCAGTTTTTTGAGCTTCGGTCATCTTGTCCATGTTGACCGTCCCATCCTGTTGAAAAGAATTCGATTATTTGTATATATTAAAGTAATTAATAAACAATTAGTTATTTTAATATAAACTACCCAAATAACGCATTTTTCGTATTTCTTGTAAAATGTTTTTAATAGCTTTCAAGAAAAGTTGTTAGCCGATTCTAAGGATCGCACGTTTTGCGGTGTCTTCGATGCGACCGGAGGGCCGGGGGGCTCGAGTAAGGGTGGCCTCCCCCGCAGTGCATTCACCCCGCAGAAAGTGAGATTTCCCCCGGCCCTGTACAGAACACCCTATGCCATTGCTTAATTGCCCAAACTCGACGCGCACCAGGTTCAACGACCGCACCAATCTAAGGGAAGCGGCACTGATTTCCACAAATCATTAAAAGGTCAACGTACTTTTGGTGCGACGCCTTTTGTTTATGACGTGTCATTGCCCCTTTTTCCGGTTCTAGGAAAAAAAATCAGTGCTTATCTTGCAAAAAGCAATACTTGCAAAATTTGACTTAGGAATTCGTTTTGTAATAATTGCTTTAGAAATATACGTTTAAGGTTTCAACGGCGACTGTAATTTCTTGTCATATGTTGTTATTGAAATGGAAAAATTTGTATAACGAAAGTTTTATAAAATGCCCTGCTCTGTGTATACTGTAATCCTACTAATATAAATGTGAAAGTATGTAACTTTGTTTGTTTGTTACTTTTTCACGCAAATACTACGGAACCGATTTGGGTGAAATCTGGATATACAGGGTTGAAATTTAAAACGGGGCATGAAGGGCAGGTACCGTTGTAGCTACATGAAAACGTTCTTAGGAAACCATCTTTAATTTTCTGAGAACTATTGAACTGCATTCAAGGATTTTGAAAAGAATGCCTGCCCTTACTGCCCCTTAAATTTCCACTCTGTATAGATCTTCCCCTGCCAAGCTTGTGGGAGTGTATGCCGCTCTCGCATCGGTTTGTTAAGCCACGTAAAAAGTTGCCTCCGTGGCACTGCTATAAATCGTCTGCAATAAACGCAAAGGCCATTGATGATAGATAGAAGATGGCTTGGATTAAAACATAGGGTACTTTTTATGCCGATATTCCCTCGGGAACGGGAACCATGCAAGTGAAACCGCGGGCGGCCTCTAGTGGGTAATAGTTATAATATAACAAATAATTTAATTATCAAAAACAACGTATCATCGTATCGAGAAAAATCTACTTTGAACGTTACACGTACCCGTGATAAAAAAATTAATCATTATTCCTAAAAATATCAAAAAACTTAAACAAATGCTATAATTAGTGTTCATTACCTTAGCAAAAAGTAATTCGTTTCCAATATAAAAAACATGTCATGCACATTTGTTGCATTATGTTATGATATTGAAACATTCGAACATTTTAATTTCCCGTCGGCATTGTCTAACCCTCCAAGATAAGGGTCCGAAATCCCGAGGGATGCTTATCATGCACTGATTAAAAGCAAACGCTTGTAAACAGAGGGTTACGTGAGGGGTATAATGTACCTATGCATGCAAACTCGGAGGACTATCGGTATGCGCTAGTTTAGGGGAAATGGAAAAGTTTTGTACTTATGATAAATTTAAATAGAAAAATATTGGCAAAAATTAACTCGGAAATCCGGTCCAATGCTCTCTCATTGGACCGGATGTCCGAAGGTCGTGGGTTCGATTCCCATCTGAGAATTCACTTGTGGCCAAGTTAATTTTTCTATTTAAAATTTATCATAAGTATAAAAAATTGCATTGAAAAATGCAAAAAATCTAAAATAATAGAAAATGAAAGTTTTGTTTTTTTTACTTCTGGAAGTGGCCGGTGCTTTGCGGGCTCGGGTCCCGTCCGAACAATTTGGAGACAATTTGATTTTTTTCTGGTTACATCCATAGAGCAACGCGGCTTCCTATTGCTCTATGGGTTACATACATCAAAGAAGTTTTTTTTGTTAGTTCCTGTTGTTTATTTTCCGTCATTCGTAGGAGAATAATAGAACATATCAGAGGCCACATTAAAAAAAAAATCCTTTATTTATGCACGGGCAAAGGTAAATAGCCTAATTATACCGCCTTAGTAGTTTTATTCATCCAATGTAAAAAAAGCGCGTAAAATGTATGATTATTTTCGCAAGCTTTTCGCGCTAGTTTTTTTATCAAAACAATGGGTTTGGATTTTGACCCTATTGTATTGTGCATCTGATATTTCTTGATTTAATTTTTTTACCACGACGTGTTCATAAGAAAAAGGTTCATGACATGATATAAACAAACTGAATGAAGGACCTAATCCATAGTTCTTAATTTTCTGGTTAGACGGAAGCCCAAAAAATAATTACTTAGTAATAATTAATTAGGCTATTATAGTTAAGCCCTGTGGTTATTTCAGAGAAGTGCAAATATAATCAATTTATGTCTAGCAACAAACTATATCTAGAACAGAAATCAGAATAGTCCGTTCGTATGTGAAAAACTCGGTGAAAACCATGCTTACTTACACTAAGTCCCAAATCCCACAGTTGGCAGTAATATGAATTGATCTGCATTCTACTACACATAACTATTCAATACCAAATGTTTATTATTGTTTTTATCATAATTTCACTTTACACTTCACCATGGCAACTTCAACTTTTATTTTAACTACATAATTACAACATTTGCTTCGAAAAAGGCGCGCATATCTTGCGAGAGGTTACTCGGCTCCAAGGGCGTCTTGGCGAGTGGCAAGGTCTGCCACCCTTCGACCCTATGCACCTAGTGCAAGCCGATGCAAAAGTACTTTCATCGATCCACTTTCTTTAACGCACTTTCACGCGGGGTGAAGAAAAAGAAAGGGGAAGAAAAACAGAGCGAGCGAGTTTACCATAGCTTAATGTAATTAAAGAGTGAATCTTCGAATGTTATAACATTTTTTTTTCTTATAAATCATAGTTCATTTTAGTACTTATCGAAAAACCCTAAAAAATAATTTTATATAATAAAATGGCAAAATGTCTGTGGAAAAATCAATTTTAATAAAAAATTAAACATGAGTTTGTCACTTCTTTCCAAACACACATAATATCATTACTTCTTTCACTGTAAACTTAACGAAAATTGTAGTCACTAGTACCACAGTCTATGTATACATACAGTCGTCCGACGGACACGTTTTGGAAGAGCAATCGTGCGGGGCTCGCGGGGCGAGAGGGGGTGCTAGCGAGACCGAGCTGCCATACGCTCGCTCGGGACAATGACAAATGCCCTGTCAAATACTAGAAGCATTGTCAAAAGCGACATGGCCGTGAAGTTTCAAGGGCGTTGTCCCACTGTTAGTTCCTTAGTTACACTGTGCTAGTACGTTAATAACTAGATACGTCAAAAATCACGCAATAAAACTTCATTGAAAAATCACAAAAAAAAAGTGTTTTATCAACACTAGCCTAGCACAAGTTTAAGGGGGTACCGCGCGGATAAAAGCCTTCGAAATTAAAATAAGGTAAATTCTTCTGGTTACTCATTCTTCAGTTTCAATACACAGCAATAACCCTCAAACAGCACACATTCTCTACGTAAGTCGCATATTTATAATTTTGCAATTTTGTAATTTTCTGCATAACAACCGAAAATTCGTGCGAAAATATAGAAAAGTCTTATTTTATTTGTATTTTAAATTTTTCATTGAATTTTTAGATGGGGGCGATCTGTGGAATATCAATTCAAACATTTTCATATGAGAATTATTGATTTAGGCGTAAAATTAACAAAGTTTAAAAAAAATATGTTTTTGGGCGTCGTTACTTTTATGTACCTACTGTTTTTTTATGTATTTCTTTAAAATTTCAAAAAGGCGGCGATTTTGTAGCAGCGTCAGGCAAGCCAGTATGCACCAGTTCATTTAAAGTATTAAACTAATTAAGAACAAAGTACTACTCAAAAGTACGTAATTTTCAGAATTTCGTGTAAAGAGTACATTGCTTTCCAATAATACTCATTTCGACAATATTGTTACGAAAATAGAATAAAAACATCTCATATTGTTAAGGATTTTCTTAAACTCATTTAATTTTCATCTAATCCGAGAAAAAACTGAAGGCAAAACTAGAAATCGAGCGAAGTGCCGCTAATGCTTTTCAGATCCCAAATCCTAACAAATATTTTAACACTGCTATCAAATTCCTGCTACGAACGAAGTAATTTAATCTTCATAAAACAAACTAAGTAAACTGAAGAGTAAATAAATCTTGTTGAATTTGCTTTTCCTGCGAGGATGAATTTTTGTTTCTGACTCAGCGTTTGCTCTAAATGGAATTAAATATCGGTCAATTGGGTCACTGTAACAATTTGTTATTAGGTAATGAGTAAGTTACAGATTTACATATTTAAATTTCAGTCTTCAAACATTGATTTATAAAAACTAGCAAGGTAAACGATTGCAAAATTTTAATCCATTTCTTAAGCAAAGATGGAGTCTCCCACAAAGAATTGAGAAGGTAAGCAATGAAAAGGTCGGGCCGGGTTGACTGGTATGTTTTTGTACCTGCAACTGTCATCACCCCGACTGGGGACCGCGGGGAAGTAGAAATGTTCAGTGCAAGCGATGTCAGGGGGAATGGGCGGCAGGGGGAGGCCGTAGTAGGAATATCCTTCACCTCTCGCGCTAGGTCAGGGTTAAATGTGCCCCCGAGCTTGCCGCGCCGCCTTCGACCTTGGATGGTGCGTGCTAATGCACTCACCACATGCCGGGAAGGGAGGTGGAGCCGGGTGGCTTCAATCATCGCTAGATATAGGCGCTGCGCTTTTATTTCACGACAGTTATTTCCATAATCAACTAATAGTGACAGTGTTTTGTTTCAAACGGTGCGATCACCGAATCAATTACCAGTTCGGCGGGCTGAACATCTTCATAGCATAGATACGTACACTAATAGAGCGTCATAAAAACAAAACGTCTCTGGACATGCGTAGCCGGCGCCCGAATTTCCCAATAGTCGTATTGCGCATCGAGCCTCGTTGACAACCTTATAACTACCGGAGCAGAGCGTATAATTCATTATCCGTATGAACAAAGATGTAGTAGTCGAAAGTGGATTCTGGCTCGTATTATCTTAGGTTGGGAATGGCGTGTTGTGTAGGCCGGTTGTTTGTTATTGTGTTGGGTTAAGGTTGAGATTGGCGCGGGGTGGGGTCGATACGGCCGGGCCGCGCGGATCGATACAGGGTGCCGCCTGCACCGCCCTCCGCGTGCCTTCACCATTACAATAGAATTCGCGTGAATGCCTCCTAAATAGGAACTTCGGCAACTGTGACAGTCCTGAATCTTGATGTTTGAGAAGGGATCGAGGAGTCCTCGAGAGTTTTAATACTCTACCTATTTGTATGGCTGTATGAAACGCATTATTGGACTAATTTTCACAATTCTTAATTGTCTTCAGGGTTTGTACTTAATCAAAGTATGAACTGAAAAGGAGAATGCCAAAAAAGTACCCAGGCCTTTAAGGCCTCTTGGCTTAGCTTAATGATGGCTTAGTTTTCCGATGAAAATAGCCGGGACCGACGGTTTAACGTGCTTCCGAAGAACAGAAGCGCTCTGTTGTAATGTCACTTTACGGTCACCCATCCGACACCTGGCCGGATCGAGCGTAGATTAACAAACTTAATCGGATACGACCAGTCTGTCAAGCGCCGTCATGAGGGCTTTGATATCACTATTGCAGTAACGGAAAATATATTGGTTTTGTATAGAAAAAAAACTGCGTTAAAAAAACCGACTTCAAAAACTAAAAAGCAAAAATATGCCTTTTGGAGTCGGTGGCAGCCAAGACATTCTACTTTTCTTCTCCTATTCTTTTATTTTTCTTGCCTTGGCTGGCACCGACTCAAAAGGCTTATTTTTGCTTTTTAGTTTTTGAAGTCGGTTATTTTAACGCAGTTTTTTTTCACTTTTGAGTGTCTGTAACAGGTTGTTTTGTAAACTACAGCGGGGTTTTCCTACATTAGATAGGTAAGGTTTCATGTACATTATAAACAAAATTATTGTGAAAAAAATCTAGGCGTAACTGGTGTTCATACATAAAAAAAAAATATATATACCAACCGAATTGAGAACCTTTTTTGAAGTCGGTTAATGACATCGTCCAAGTTAACAATGAAATGAAATATATAAAAATGCTCATAACATAAAAAGTACTGGGTCAAACTGAACCAAATTTTTATGGGACCAATTGGCAACTATTCTGCATCGAACAAAAAAAGAATCACGGAAATCGGTTCAGAAATCACGAAGTAATCGGTGTACATACATTAAAAAAAAAAACAACTGAATTTAGAACCTCCTCTTTTTTCGAAGTCGGTTAAAAATACCTTGAAAATACCTACTAATACTTCTAGAACCCTGTCTTTTCATTGCATTTTTAGGGTTCTGTAGCCTTATAGCAAAAAACGGAACCCTTATAGATTCGTCATGTCTGTCTGTCCGTCCGTCTGTATGTCACAGCCACTTTATTTTCAATACTTGGGGATTGTTTTAGTGAAATCGAATATTATGTTTGTAACATAGTATCTTTGTTTTATCTCCCCATACATGACTTATTTTAATCGACTCTGGGTTTTCGGCTCATACATTTTTTGGCATTCTCCTTTGATTACTTAAATGTTAGTTGCTTACAGTTCTTACTTATTAAAGTACTTACTATCATAGGTACTTATAGTTATTACTTTGGATGATTTCATTTCAAATATCGAGAAGAAAACTTTATTGGGTAAGTTACGAATAATACTATGATGTTGATGTTAACGAGATGGTAACAAAGATTTTACTCAGAAACAAATGATTTTAATTGTTTTCGACCTTTTCGCAGAATTTTCTGCTAATGTTTACGCCATAATCGATTGTAATAAAACTCATTATCGAACTGGAAAGGAACTTACTTAAGTATTATTTTTTGTCTTTTTACAATAGAGCTATTATTAAAGAATCATAATAGCCAAACACAACCTATTAACTATAGAGATAGTTTTTATTAGGACAAGACAATGTTACGTATATATCCGAAAATAGACGATATTTTGTCGAGTTATATCATGTTGACCAATCGATAAAACAAACATATTGCGATGAATTTTATCAACATGTAAGCCATCGCGATTGTATAGATAAGCTTAACAAAGTCAGTATAACACACCCAAAACATAATCGATAAATATCACATTTAGTTAGTACCGACCTAAAATCGATAAATAAAATTATATGGAACTGGGAACAAAGTTTCGTTTTAGCCTTTATGGACACAAGGAGTTGCTTGCTATCTGCCGCATTGACTGTACTGGTCCAGGCGGGTGACGCATCGCTAGCAGATCTTCGGTATGAAGTCTAATCTAACCTAACCCGAAAGTTTATGGTGGACGTTACGGTCCTAAGGACTCCGCGTAATTCCTCAGCACTGAGTCGGTGCTGAGGCAGCTCTGCGGGGCGGGTGACGCATCGCTTGCAAATCTCTTTCAGTAGGAAGTCTAATCTAACCTAATCTACGTTAAAACATGGGCGTGGAAACAAAGCCTAGACCAATGGCGAACCAGATACGCACAAACAGAGCAGGCGAGTCACTTTCGCGCATGGCTCCCAACCGTGGACGATTGCCACCATGCTATAAGAATGATGGGGAACCTCGTTTGCACTGACGCAAATTCTCACGGGACTCGGGTACCACAAGCATTATCTCCACAGATTTAAAATAGCAGCAGACGACCTGTGTCCCTGAGACGAAATAAGACATCAAGCACTTGCTAGAAAGTTCTTCTTCTTCTTCTTTCTTAATTAATGGCGAGCTCACGATAAAATTCGCTAATTTTGCCAATGTCAAGTAAATAATTATATTTTGTAATATGTAGAAATTGTACGGTAGATTGAGTTAAAAATGGAGTCTCACAACACGTGTTATTACGAAAAGAACTCGGGTGAAACTCCTGCTAGAAAGTTGCCCTCAGTTTACTAGACAGAGACTTAACCATGAAACTAAACCCTACGACCCCCCTGATATCCTGAAAAAGGAATCAACCCGCGAATTATTTAAAAATTAAATTAACCACATCATTAACAATCTTAAAAAGTTTAATAATACTTAGAATCAATAATATTTAATAACATTGCAAAAACAACACTAATAGAATCACACTATAATTAATTGGCAATTGCCAGATACATAGTATGAAATCGCTCTTCTCTATCACGACAGTCAAAGCATACCGCCGACATACTAAATACCACTGTGAAAATCGAATATTAATAATAAAAAAAATACCTGAAAGTTGATGGTGGACGTGACGATCCGCATAGACTCTGCGTAGTTCCGCAGCACCGAGTCGGTGCTGAGGCAGCTCTGCCGCCACTCGTACAGCTGGTCCAGGCGGGTGACGCATCGCTCGCAGATCTTCTTCGGCAGGAAGTCGTCTTTCGATATCTGCTGGAGAAGTGATTGAGATACATTTAGTTACACTGCTCATTAAGAACAAAACATATTATTTATTTATTTTTCACTTCACAAATTCATTACAAGGTAATTTTTAACCATCATGTGTGATCAAAAAAGAAGGAGGTTATTATCAATTCGTCGCTTATTATTCGACCTATGGATATTAATGTTTCCTTCACGCGTTCCCGAGATAAACGAAGACGGACGGACAGACGGGCAATAAAGTGATCCATAAAGGTTCCGTTTTTCTTTTAAGGTAAGGAACCCTTATAGGATCACTTCGTTTATCTCGGGAACGCGTGAAGGTATTGAGTTGAAATTATAACCATATATTCAGGTCAAATCTCTTGAATCTATGAAGAAGAACTTGTAAATTAATTTGAAAAAAGGTAGGGCCGTTTATGCTGCAAAAACGTTTAATGTACATTATACATTGGAAAAAATTTCGACACTCTTAAGGGAATCAAAATTCATAGGGTACTTCCCGTTGACCTAGAACTATGAAATTTGGCAAATGATATCGTCTTTTACTACAAATAGAGGAAAAACTAAGAACTACACTTCTGTTATTAAATCATAAAAACATAGTCTTAGGTTTTGGAAACAGAATTTCTGGAAAAATTCGGAAAAACTGCGAGACCCAATTCCTGAACTATTTGTAATATTATACATATATATACAGTCGGGGAAATTCCCATTTGACTAGTAGAGTTTTTTCAGGGAGATTTATTAAAAAAACTAAAAGATATACAGAAAACGTTTATATCACAAATAATAGACCATTAGGGCCTGCACAGACGACGGACATTGGAGGACTTTTTGTCCGCGACACGACCTTATTACTAAGAACACAAAGTTGAATATATAACGAAGACTATCGCGTACTTTTCATGGATATACGCGATCTAAGTTCAATCTTATTTGGTTAACAATAAAGACGTGTCACGGACAAAAACTCCTCCGTTATCCGTCGTCTGCGCTAGCTCTTATGAGGTATTTTATTTGAATAATAAATTATTTCTTTAGCTTTAGTACATTCCGAGAAAACGTTTCCCAAAAAATATTTTTTAGAGACGGAGCTTTTTGAGGAAACCACAGTTTTTTTTCAGATCAAATCTTATTCTATATCAAGTAAATAATGTGAACGCCTATCCCACAGGACAAGGGTGGCCTATTCCATAAATCTAAGTCCTAAATTTTATTGTTATGAATCTTCCGAGAACTACATTCTAATTTTGGAACGTAAAAATAATTCATCCATTGAAATAAAACAACTTTTGCGGAAATTTAGTGTGATTTATTTACCTGAAATATATATTTGGTACTATAATTTTTCGGTTTATATAAGGTTTTTTGGTTTTTGACTCAGTCAACCCGTGAGCACGGCAACTGAAAAGGTGCCGAAACGTCGGGAAACCAAAAAACCTCAAATAAACCGAAAAACTATAGTACCAAATATATATTTCGGGTAAATAAATCGCACTAAATTTCCGCAAAAGTTGTTTTATTTCAATTATGAGTGCGCGAAGAAACTTAAGATGTGCTTATAATTCATCCATATTATTAAGCCCAAACGTATGTACTGTCGCAAAATCTGGTGGCCTATCGAACAAGAGGGATGAGGTTAAGGTGAATGTAAGTTGTTATTTAAGGAAAACATATCTGAAAATTATAATTTATAAATGGCAAATTTTCAAATAAATTGATGTTTCGTTTCTCTTCTGTCATTCACTGAACCAGTTCCCCATTTTCAATATTGAGAGAAATTGTACCTCTCCCTATAACCATAAGTTGTATACGTAGTATAGATAGGATAGTTCATTACGCACCCAACAAACTGCATCGCAGTCTCGCGAGAACAAAAATATGTTAATTGTGTAATGTATACTTACTTATAAAAAAAAAAAAAAAATTTGTTCTCTATAATATTATTTATTCATAGATACTATAGTTTATTGTGGATAGTGCTGGCCACGTGGCCGTCCCCACCCGGTGGGGATTCCTGGAATAATCCCACCGCTGACCTACTTCCCCAGCCTCACGATCACGACAGACGATGCTACTATTACTACCATTTATTTTTAATTTCACCAAGCATTGGAATTTCATTCAATATAGACTTATTGATTGAATTCTACTTCAAAACAGGCTTCCAAATGGCTTATTTATTACTTTTGAAGTAGATTTTGTTTTATAAACATTTTTTTTTTCTCGCAATTATTTTAAGTTTGATTATGTCCCGTACTCACTCACACAAAAAAGTGTTGCATGGAAAATAATGGTGTCAATGGTTTATTTATAAGTAAATATTATAAATGAGCAGATGTGTTTGTTTGTTTGACTAAGTAACCAATCGACTTTTTATCCCGATATTCCCACGAAAACGAGAACCACGCGGCCGCTAGTGTATTCATATAATAGATAATATCTATTATATGAATACACTAGCGGCCGCTCGCGGTTTCACCCGCGTGGTTCCCGTTTCCATGGGGATATCGGGATAAAAGTATCCTATGTTCATAACAAGGCTATCTACTATCTGTGTACCAAATTTCATCCAAATCCGTTCAGTAGTTTCGGAGCATATTCAATACAAACAAACAAACAATCAAATATTTCGTCTTAACAATATTATTAAGTATAGATATAGATGAGAGAAGTCGCGAAGTCTGTAATATTTATGAACTTATTTTCAGTCCAAGTTGGCTTTCTGGTTAAATATGAACAAACGGGTAATTTCGCTTATCGGGAAAACTTCCATCGTACTTCACAAACCAAACGGTGCGTCATCGCTATGAGTAAATAATAAAGGAGGAAGTTTCGCAATTAGATCGATTTGACGTGTTTTGCAATGGAAATCGCTCAGGAACGAAAGTGTAATTGTAGCTTTTTAGCTAGAGTTATTGTTGTGGTGTAATCTATTTATAGCAGTAAACATTTAAGTAGGTATAACGAAAGTAAAATAAAACGAAGAAATATTTTATCAAAATATCAGCTATTGCAATAACGAGTTTAATAAAAATAATATGTATGTTAATGTAAACAGTACCCATAATAAATGAATTGATTTTGATAAATATTAAACAAGTAAATATACTAGAAAAAAGCAACTAGTCTCATGTCGCCCTGAATTGATTTTGTAAACCAAGACCAAACTTAAAAAAGTTACATTATAATAAAATTATATTTTTCCCTGAAATATCAACAGGTAAAGTCAGTAAGCTTATTCAATTTCTAATTTCTTGTTATCGTAGCCGCGTCGTAGCGCGCAGGCGTCTACGAGGCTGCAGCGAGCGTTTGCTACGGCCTACGACTACGACACCCTTTACTTGGAATTTTTCTTCACGTCAAATGCCTGTGCCTACGTGTTTACATTACATTATTTGTTAAGCCAATCAATAACTGTATTACTGTCGTAAGTATATTGATGTATTTTAATTCAGGTTTGTGTATAGTGTCTCGAAGATGGACGGACGGATTGAAGGACAAAGTGAAGGGCGTGTTTGAGTGTCGGTACTCACCATAGTGGGCAGACAGGTCCTCAACTTGAACAAAATCTGCCTCTGCTCGGACTCTTTGTCGAAAATGTGGAGTCTCGGGCCACTCTTGAGCGAGCAGAGGCGGCAAAGGTCGGTGAACGCCGTGAAGTTGAGGTCCTCAGGCTCGGTCATGGCGAAGCACCTGATGAGGAGGTCGAGGAGGCAAGAGTTGTCCATGTATACGGCGGTGGTTCTCGGGTGGCGGGAGACGGGTCAACGCCGCATGTCGCGGGTGCAGGGAGGCGTCGAGCCGCCGCTGCGTCCGGGGGGCACTGACGGCCACCCGCCCCCCTGGCCCGCGCGCCCCCTGCGCCCCCGGCCCCTGCGCCCCCGGCCCGGCGCCCCCGCGTCCCCGCCCGTCGCACGCAGCCCGGGGTGGCCGGAAAAGCGCCAGTTTTCCTATTTAACGGCCCCGGCGTCTGCAATTGCTCATCGGTTGCTTATTGATGTATGCGACTTTATAGCTACTGTTGCGAACCGATCCATATTTCGCGTTTCAATTCCAGATTATTCGCGGACTTTGTGGATTAGCTATTGCGTAGGTGATTAGCGAGATTTTTGCAACCGAAATCTGTTTTAAATATTTTGATTCGATTAACTTATCTTCTCTTATCAGAAATTCTTCAATATTAAATATTAAAATGAAATCAATTTGATTTCGAAATCAATGTTAAGTTTAAGTTGAGTTGGTATTAATAGTTAGGATTATCAGTCGTTTATTATGAGTAGTTAATTAGTATATCTATCCTTTTTTTAAGAATAGTCCATAGTAACAAAAACTGCCTTTTTCTATTTTACGGTAGGTACAAATTAGACTACTAATAATTGTCTACAGAACTTAGGTGTACTGTACGAGTATATTTTCGATCATTATCGTTAAGACGCTATACGGCAAAAGTACGTACTTTTTGTTATAAAACTATAGGACAGTTAGAGATGTTACAAATCTGATAATAAGATATTATATTTCTTTATACCTTAATCTAGATTTATAAATTTCAGAAACACGATTTTTTGATTTCGCCTCGACACATTTTCTTTTTAAAAAAAACCCTTTAAAATGCGAAAATTCAATATTATTCTCAAATGGGGTTATTTATACTAATGGAAATTGTTTTAATAAGTGGACCAATAATATTTAGCATCGTGTAGTTTCATTTCTCTTTAATCGCTATAGTTATGTACTATGAAGTGATTTCGTGTTTTTTTTCGCCTAATCTGCAAAATCGGTCTCGCTCCCGCGCACGTCCTTTTCTAATTACTATCTCAATTCAGTCATATAGCGTCTTAACCCCATGATTATTATTATTTTTAACACAGATAAATAACTTTGGAAATAAAAAAGAAAATTATTGTCTTCAGCGGTTCATCAACAATACATAAGGGACCTCGACCTCATTAGTTGGACCTAGAAACGTCGCTCACAGCTGTCATAAACTTTTGTTTTGACGTAAACACGTACCTTAATTTTATTTCTCGTGTACATTATTTTCCTTATTTAGTGAGAGGTAATTATATAAAATGTCTGTAGCTTCATCTGATTCTCAAGCGGAATACCACGGGTTTTCAGAGAGGACTCTGGCTGTGATAAAACCGGAGGCCTACGAAGATGCAGAGGCCATTGAAAACACTATCGTTGCCAATGGATTTAGCATACTTGCTGTAAGGTTACATGTTTTATTAATGCGGTAGAATTTTACTTAACTGTTATTTATTATTTTACTATTAATTATAACTTATGACATAACAAGTACCCTCGCAACTTCGTACGAGTAAACTTTTTTCGGCACCCTTAGCCGTACCTTACCATATATGTATGAATTAAAGCCTCTGCACTACCATGCCATGCCATGCAACCCGAATAATAGTTTCAGAGATTCAAACGCATCCTACAAACTCTTAAGCTTTTTTTGTTTAACCTTGATAGTAGAAGAAAATACCACAGTCTAGTTATCTAACTTCTTGATTACACTGTGCAAAATTGCAAATACTATGTCGAAGTATAATAATGTATCTACCAACATTATATAATACGCTATAATCAAATAGAACACAATTTCTCTAACAAAATTTAGTAAGGGGTGGTCTAAAATTTTACTCATTTAGGGCCTGATTCACAATGTGTAGTTCACAAAACGCAAAAATAAGGTTTTCACCTCACAAGGTCTGATAAAGAGGTTTTGTCAATCAGTTTAGGCGTAGAAAATCGCTTTTTGCGGCCTAGCGCGGCAAAGTACTTATTAATTTAATACCTAAAAATGTCATAATGCGTTCCGAATCGAACTATTGACTTTTTTGTTACATTTTATTCTTATTTTAAATACCAACACTTCATCCAAATAAAAAAACTAAAATTAATTATAATACTCCGTTTTGGTTTTATTATATTATTATAGTTCATTGAATTATAAAAACAATAACAATAAGATTAAACAATTTGTTATAAAAAAAAATATATGAGGCTGGGTACGATTTCACAACCTATTATTGGATTTCGGAACGTGGCATAAATCTTTATTCTTAAATTGTCTTTGTCTTGTACCTCATGTCAGTGTCAACATTTAGGTAATCGTTTTTATTGTTATTTATAAGTAACAATATATTCCTACTTTAAATAACTTTGATTTAACTATAATACTCCCTTTTTTATTATTTTAGTTTTTTATATCATTAAAACAACGAGAATAAGGTATACTTAGATTAAACTTTATGTTCAAAGAATTTTTTACCGGAAGTTGACCCCGGAAACAATCATAAAAATATTCCTCGCTGTTGTGAGGTGAAAAATTGCGTGTTGCGCTCGGCAGAAAAGTTTTTAGCGTCTTGTACCTTTGAAATCCTCGCTTCGCTCAGGATTCAATCTTTGAACCACTCGCTACGCTCGTGATTCAATCCTTGGATCCTTCACTTGCTCAGCTTTCAATAGAGGTAACTCGCCGCTAAATAACCAACTTTCCAGCCTTGCATAACAATAGTTATTTGGGATTGAACATCGAGCGTAGCGAGTGGTTCAAATATTGAATCCTGAGCGAAGCGAGGATTTCAAAGGTACAAGGCGCTAAAAACTTTTCTGCCGAGCGCAACACACAATTTTTCATCTCACAACAGCGAGGAACATTTTATGGTTGTTTCCGCTTTCAACTTCCGGTAAAAAAAATCTTTAAACATAAAGTTTAATCTAAATATACCATATTCTCGTTGTTTTAATGATATAAAAAACTAAAATAATAAAAAGGGAGTATTATAGTAAATTCAAAGTTATTGAAAGTAGGAATATATTGTTACTTATTAATAAGAATAAAAACGATTCCGTAAATGTTGACACTGACATGAGGTACAAGACAAAGACAATTTAAAAATAAATATATAAGTCACAGTCCGAAATCCAATTATAGGTTGTGAAATCTCACCCAGCCTAATATAAAATTCTTATAACAAATAGTTTTATCTTATTGTTATTGTTTTTATGATTCAATGAACTAAAATAATATAATAAAACCAAAACGGAGTATTATAAATAATTTAAAGCTATTAAAAATAAGAATCAAATATAACAAAAAAGTCAACAGTCCGATTCGGAACGCATTATGACATATTTATATGTATTAAATAAAAAAAAGTACTTTGCCGCGCTAGGCCGCCTAAACTGATTGACAAAACCTCCTTTTCAGAGCGTGTGAGGTGAAAATAACTATTTTTATATGCAAATACATCCACAGGCAAGTTTTTATTAACTTTAGAATTTTTGGGTATTGCCTACAAAATAACTCAGCGCGATCGGCCTAGAAAGTTCTCATTAGTTGTTATGTGATAGACAGCCCATACAATACTGTCAATTAAACTGGAAAGTATCTTCTAATCGGACCATTGTAAAACAGGTTAGACTACTATAGCACATCTTGTTCACGTTCTAATGTAACGTTAAGTTGAGTAAAAATATCGAAAATTAACAATTCTTTTTTAGCTATTTTCATCAATCAAAATTTCCATGACATAGTAACCCTTGCGTGGCAGTTGCCAGAGGCGACAACCCCACAGAACAGAAAATTTTCTGTTCTGTGGACAACCCTGTCAGGGTTGTCTATCTGTCTCACTGCATGCAAAATTGATATGACATTGAAATGAATGCGTCATGAGATACAGGGGCGTATACAATAACCTATGTATAAATGAAGTATTACGGAGATCAAGTTGTTTTTATTGTCATTCAAAAGCAGCTTATTAATAAAAACTAGTTTTGTATTTAATCGCATATTATGGTAATTTATTATAAAAATTTTGAAGTTATTAAGCGGTAGTCCCGTCTGAGGAATTCAGAGACTGGTTGATATTTTTCTAGTAAAAAATCCAACATCAAACCATCTTTCGCGGTAGAAACCTGTGTGGTAACCGTGCATTACAATATTGTGTAAATGTGGTATCGCAATAGCATTATCGATGTTCTTTTGCGTAGCGATAATGTATTTTACTCTTTTCAGAGCTTTATGTACCTATACCAAGCTTTGTTTCATATCTATAGAGACTGCATGACTTTCATTAAACTTCGTTACCTACTATGGATTTTGGGTCGTGTGTCGGTCCATCGGATTCGGAGGGGGCGGTGCGGTGTCCGGCGAGAGTCGGCATGCAAATACGCACGATTCACGAACCAACGAAGGGGTTGTTAGTAGCCCCCTTGCGTTAGGGCGGCATTGCACTTGATGCTATTAGTTTTTTAGGTCTGGAAAATGAAGAAGCTGTTGTTTTAAAAAATATAGTGGTTGATTTATTGGGATTTTTGTTGGTAGGAATTATTATTTTTAAATGGATTTTGGTTAGGTACTTACGTTACACCTATTGACTATTAAACATCAATGTTGATGATTATTAAACATTAATCATTGATTTAAGATTTTCCATATAACTACCGCATTAAAAAACCGGACAAGTGCGTGTCAGACTCGCCCACCTAGGGTTCCGCACAAATTTGTAGGTACCTACCCAGGTGCATAATATTAAAAGACTAAGCTAACGTAATTCTTAAGAACCTTTGATTAGTATTATTACTTATTTTAAACATATTTAATAAATATTGTGTATAACTATTATTGGCATGCATGTAAGAATTGTACCCCTAGCTATAATTTATAATAACAATGTTTATACATGTTATGCTGTTGGTGTACCTAAATAAATAAATAGTTCAGGAACGAGTCTCGCAGTTTTACCGAATTTCAGTTTCCAAAACATAAGACAAAATTTTTTCATGATTCTATTACAAATGTCTAGTTTTCAGATTTTTTCCTGTACTTGTAGTAAAAGACGATATTACTTGCCCAATTTCATAGTTCTAGGTCAACGAAAACTACCCTATGAATTTTAATTCCCTTGAGAGTGTCGAAGTAGGTATATGTTTTTGCGGCATAAATGGCCTTACCTTTATTAACGTTCATTTTGAATTTGATTTTTTCTCACTTTCAAGAGATTATTAACGTGAATATATGGTTTTAATTTCAACTCGATACCTCCACGCGTTCCCGAGTTTTACCTGAAATTCAGATTCCGAAACCAAAGACTATTTTATGATTAAATTACAAATGTACAGTTTTTAGATATTGCCCTGTATTTGTAGTAAAAACGATATTACTTGCCAAATTTCATAGTTCTAGGTCAACGGTACCCTATGAATTTTGAATCCCTTGAGTGAAGAATGTACGTTTTTTGGGGCATAAAAGTAATACAATATATCTTTTTTTTGACGTTAATTTACAAGTTTGATTTTTTTACAGCTCCAACAGACTGTTGACCTGAATATATGGTTTTAATTTCAACTCAATACCTTCACGCGTTCTCGAGATAAACGAGGTCGGACGGCCGTACAGACGTACTTGACGTACAGCAAAGTGATCCTATATTTTTACGAAGATCTGGCTGGTAGTTCGTTTTTAATTTGTCTTTTTAAGCTTTAAACTTGTAATTGCCTCAGGTATGTATCCAAATAAACTCTTATTCATTTATTCATTCATAGTAGTTTTTTCATAATCCTGAAAAATATCGTTTACGTTTTTGCAAGTAGTCGTTTACCTAGATGACATCATTGTTGTGTATGGGTTGACTTTTAGTGTAACTAACGGCACATGATGTAACTAAAAAAAATGAAATAAGGAACTTTATAAATAAAATTAAAACCGACTTCAAAAAGTAAAAATAAAACTTTTGGAGTCGGTGCCAGCCAAGGCATTCTACATTGCATTTCTAATAACTTTTTTTTTTTGCCTTGGCTGGTACCGACTCCAGAGGTTTTATTTTTAAAATTTTAAAGTCGGTTTTACTTTTTTCTAAACCTTCATTTCTTTAGAGTTTCAGAACCCTAATGAAAGTCTAGTTTGACTTGGTAATACCTACACGTTGCCAAAAGCATTAATGTATCGTGTTTAATATAAATTTTTACGTATATGCTGTTAGACAATCTAAAAACAATAATTAACAAAAAATTGCTAATTATAACTTTTTCAGCGATATGCACCTATTATAAAAAGTCTAACATTTGCATTATCTTTTAGAAAAATAAATTGCTCTATGCTTAATCTGAGTCTCGTGCAAGGGTTGATAAGCTTGAATACGAGAGCCCAAAGAGGGATGCCTCACAAGTCACAAGTTCCGCGTCGTTTGCAACCCTTTATTAAAGGGATGTCGATTTCGCTTCAAATTTTATAAATATAACATTTATTTTTGCTTTGTTAATTTTATTGATTAAGGTATTGATAGTGATTAGAATTGCTACATATTTTATTTATGATAGTAACCTAGATATCATATCTCCCTACAATATTTTTCTACCAAAGATATAGAGACATACGGTCCTTCGATTACTTATTTATATTTTTTTTAGTATTTTACTAAATAACCCGAGTTAAGGATCATATGACCATCCATCCACTTATATAATTCCAATCATGAAATTGCGAAGAAGTAACTTATTAATAAGTATATGACGTGATATATGACCTAAAGCTGGAGCAACGTGGAGCAACATGGATTAAGCAAAGAATACTAACTAATTATTACGTTTAAGTCTGACGCCATAACAAACAACAATGTTTTCAGCTTTGTTGTTTTCCGGCAGTTAGAGATAAGATAGCCAGTCCCTCAGTGGTTAAAGGTTCCGGGAGAGGCTCGCTTCCATATTCAACCTTATTAATACTTAACATTGGACATGATGAAGAATCTCCCCGTCATTTTGTTAGTCAATCACACAAAACAGTTGAATGGTTTAGGTTGAATAAATAACTCAGATAGAGAAACTGAATTGAAGAACATAGTTTATTCCGAATTTTTTTTTCCTAGGGATTTTCCAAATGTCTACGCGGACGAAGTCTGGGGCGGAAGCTAGTACGAATATAAAGTGCATTTGTCCCTTTGAGAGGAATCTCTAATCATAACATGTGATATGCAAAATAGAGCAAGAGCACGCAGAGGGGCTGCGCCGTATCTCATTTGTGTCACGCGCAACCCTCGGAGGCTCGCGGGCAAACCTCTAGGGCTGGCACAACATATCATAATGAATATTAGTAAATAATAATACTTAAGTGCAGTAAAAGAACAACTTTCATGGGTCTAATATTTTAATAAAACTTTCTATATAAAAAATATTAAAACCGATTTCAAAAAGAAAAAAGTAGTTAAAGCTTGTGGAGTCGGTGCCAGCCAAGGCATTCTAGATTGCACTTCTAATATGTACTTAGTTACTTACCTATATTTTTATTTTTCTTTTTGAAGTCGGTTTTCATTTTCTTAGTTAGTTTTTAATTTGTCTTTTTTAGCTAAAGTGTCGAGAAAGCTTTGTCGAGGTGCGCATGCTACGCATGCTGGTACCTATTACTTAATGAAAAATGTTCATTTAAAAGTTTCTATGGGTAATTAATTCTGTTATAATAATTATATGACGTTAATTGCTAATTATAATTAAGTACTGCCGAGAAATAATTGCAGTATAAAAGTATCCAATTACCTATTTAGAGAAAAAAAATCATAACATTATAAGCGATTGATTGGTTGATAGCGAGCGACAACCCTTGTTAGTGCGCTATGTCCGGAGCTCCCCACCACTCTTGGCCACTGCTGTTATCTATAGAAACCATAAAAAATTAATTAAGCATTGCCATTGACGTTTCTAGTGGGGCCAGGAGACGTAAAGTGCGCGCTACACGTCTGCGGCAGAAATCGGAGCTACAGTAGATTTTTCATACCAAAGCTATTGTTTTAATTTATAAAACTTTATTTCGTCACATTTTAAGTAGGAAGAAGAAAGGTTTGTAGTAGGAAGACGAAAAAAAATTTAGTAAAGTCGACGCAAAATCCTTTTTGCCATGATGGTGTATGATGAAATTGGATTGAATAGATGGTCTATTGACAATTTTTTTTAAATACATAGGTTCCTCTCCCCACTGATTTTGGTAGGTGTATGACATTGACGAAATATCCGCAGATCTAAGCCTTCCACCCGCGACTTCGTTCGCGAGGACTTAGGTTACAATACATTTTTATTCCCTATCTCGTGGGAGTATCAAATTCCTTTCTTAGTTCTCGTCGACATCGATAAAGGATCCTGTATGCAAAATTTCAGCTTAATCGATTCTGCCGTTTGGGTGTGCGTTGTCTGTCAGTTAGTCATAGTATTGTTTTATATTTATATCATAATACCGGTCAACATCATGTCATCATTGCTTCGCCGTAGTCGGCTAAGTCTGCGGGCACGAGTTCTGCGACGGGCGCGGAGCGATGGCGGCAAGAGACAGGCGGATCACCCCGCTCCTCTCTCGCCCGTTTCGTGCGTGTTGCTTAGCAGGTTCCCTATCACATGAATCCCATATGATATATCACGTATACGTGACACTCTCTGTACCAACACTGGCAAGTTCATGATTAACAAAATTTAAATGTATAACAAAGAAAACTAAAATTCTTTATTTTAATCTTTTTTACGTTTTTAACAAAAAAATGCTTCGGATGTGTTTAAAAAAAATATCATCTACATTTTAAATAACTAGCAGAAGCGAAATTGAAGAAAAAAGGACTGGACATTTCACACTGGTTGTATGGGGACCGCCACCCCGCTCCCGACATCGCTTCGCCCGACGCAGATCTCTTGCCCGCAGACTCAAAAATGTAGGCTAACACAGTTTCCACTAAAGTAAATACACAAAAGTTGAGTATACACTTTCTTTAACAAAACCATAGTGCAACAATATAGATACAATAACTTAGTAATAATGAATAATGTTTTAGTAACAATATCTAACAATTAAATTACAATGACGATATGCATTCAACGGTTACAAATACACTTTTTAAACTTATAAAAACTAAGTAAAAAAAATATCCAATTCTTGATAGCTTTTATCATAAGTATAACAAGATCTTACAAAGAAACGGTTTTTGGCATAGTTAGTGCGACAAAAAGGCGGAGCAAAAGTATTCGTGGATCTCGAGTATGACTTTTTGCATTTATAAAATATCTTAGTGGTGAGGTGAGTCGACTCAACCATATTATTAATAATTTTGAAAAGGAATAATTGATCACGTTGCTCCCTTCGATGTTTTAGAGGTGCGATTGTATCCGTACAAAAGTCAGGGTATTTATATTGCATACGCTTAATAAACTTGTTTTGAATGCGTTCTATAGAGTCTACGTGTGATAAATACTGGGGATTCCAGGCTGTTGATGCATATTCCAATACAGACCTCACAAATGCATTGTATAATAATACTAATGTTCTAGGGTTTTTAAAATCAGAACTCTGGCGAAAGATAAATCCTAGCATACTATAAGCTTTAGCAGTTATTTTGTTGATATGCGAAGTAAAATGAAGCTCGCTGTCAAGGATCACTCCCAGGTCACGTATCTCGGTCACTCTTTGAAGACTATTATTAAAAAGATTATAATTATAAAGTTTTTTCCTACCATAAGTGACAACTTGACATTTGTCTACATTTAACTGTAATTTATTATCTACACAATACTGTGCAAGGCGATCTAAATCTTCCTGAAGTAACTGACAATCTTTAACGGATTTAACTTCACGAAAAAATTTGGTGTCGTCGGCATACAGTAATATTTTTGAATTTCGGAGAATACTAACTATATCATTAATAAAAATATTAAACAACAGTGGACCAAGATGTGACCCCTGAGGTACGCCTGATGTTATAGGTACATAAGTAGAGGTAAAACCCTTCACCGCAACAGCCTGAGTTCTGTCTCCCAGGTAAGAGGTAAGCCATCTGAGGAGATCGCCGTGTATACCGATATGCTCAATTTTGGTTAAAAGTAAACTGTGTGAAATTTTGTCAAAAGCTTTAGAATATACGGTATACACGGCGTCCACCTGTGATCCTCCGTCCATGATAGTGAGGACTTCCTCGAGAAACTCACAGAGATTCGATTCAGTTGAACGCTTGTCTATAAATCCATGTTGCTGTGGAATTAAAAGTGGCCTAATAGCAGGAAAAACCGTATCATAAATAATTTTCTCAAACATTTTAGGTATTACTGAAATTTTTGATATACCTCTATAATTTCTTATGTCGTGCTTATCTCCAGCTTTAAAAATAGGGACAACTAGAGAACGTTTCCAAGACATTTTTAATGAGTTCTCTAACCCCCATGCATGTTAACCTAGTGCGGTACCTGCATTACGAAGGACATGGGTTCGATTCCGTCACCTGTTATCAAATGTTTCAGACTCTTTACAATCTTAACATAAAAACTGCATTTGTCACACTTCCCTTCAGGAAATAAATAGTAGGTAGTTCGGACGTGTTACTGTTCTCATTTTTGGGTTGGTTCCTCCCAATATCAGCTCATTCCCAATACAAGTATCTTTTGATAATTTACAGGGAAGTTTCAGCAATGTATTATAATAAAGATTACAAAAGTTTTTATAAATTTTTAAGGTTAGGTTAGGTTAGAACTGTGACCGAAAATCGCGTGAGCCGAGCGAGCGCAGCGAGCGAGCCGCGGCAGCGGCCGGATAACCGCCAGGGACAATTTAAAAAAATGAGCAAAGAGTGCTTTCAGGATCACTACTCCTGTAAGGTTGGAAGTCTGCCCCCTAATTGTCTAATTTCAAAATCTATCACAATCCCTTTCAACGGTATTGTGATTGTGATAGTTATTTATGGAATTGTGTAACTTATAGTCGCAATCCCTTTCAGAACGAATGATGTTTTAAATGACACTTCATTTGATACTTCTCCATACATTTGAAAGATATTTTCGTGTTTCACTTTGCTTAAACAGTTCAATTTCATTCATTCCAAACCTTTCAATACGCGTCCCGATCACAATCCCTATCAAATGTCAAATAGTGACAACCTGAAGTAAGTTAATATCATTTAAATTACAAATTGAAAGGGATTGCTATAGATTTTAAAATTAGACAATTAGTCCCCTGGTTTGGTTCAGATACAGATGGCTCCAAAATGGGCGAAAATGTAGGATGTGGAATATTCGACGTAAGTCCCAGAGTCAAAAAAAGTTTGAATCTAGGCAAATACGGCACAATATTCCAAGCGGAGGTATACGCCATTATATAATGTGCGGAAGCCAACCGTCAACGAAACTACATAAACCAATATATCTTCATTTTCTCAGATAGTCAAGCAGCGCTTAACGCAATAAATTCGAAACTGGTGAAAGACTACGTCAATAAATTAAATGAACTGTGTTAAAGGAATAAAGTTATTCTGAAATGCGGGTACTAGATCATTCGGGAGTCGTTGGCAATGAAAAAGCCGATGAACTTGCAAGGAAAGAGGCTCAGGGACTGCAGACGGGTCCAGAGCCTTTCTGTGGCATCTCAAAGAACCAGGCCATGCAACTTCTTAAGGACAGCCTTCTTGACGAAGCTAAAAATACTGACATAACCAACCGGGACTACTGCACGCCAAGTCCCTTAAAGAAGGATACTCGCTGATACGAACTGCATTACTTCTAGAGCTCTGCAGGATGAACATCTATGCGATTGACAGAGCCTTAACCGGACACTGCAAATTAAACAGGCACCAATTTCACATGAAGTTGAGTGATACTGATATTTGCCGCTACTGTAAACAGGAGAGGGAGATACCAAAGCACCTTCTGTGTGACTGCGGACCATTTATGCACAAACGTATTATTCACCTCCTCTGAGTCAATAATGTGCCGACCCGGCACATTATTGACTCAGAGGAACTAAAATCTCTAAAAGCTAGGAAATCCTTGACTTTCTGGAAGCAATCGGGCTAAAAGAGGTACTATAAAAAGGTGGCGAGTTACAATAGATCTCATAGGTCGCAGTGACTACAGCTCTCAACAGGGTTGCTTAGCCCCTGAATCCTTAAAGAATAATAAAATAAAATAGGTTAGGTTAGAAATGTGGCCAAAGCAAATATGTCATAAACATAATTAATACATACCCATTATTAGGTACAACTTTACAACAACAAGCGCGTTTCATTCTAGATCGCATCATCGCTTACCATCAGGTGAGATAGCGGCCAAGTGCCGACCCATCATATAATAACAAAAAATAAAATAAAAAAAAAGTAGCACAACCCAAGGCTCACAGCAGCCAGTACTGCACTACTACTGGGCTTGATATTGGCAAATCCAGTGAATACTCAACGTCCGTCGCCATGCGCCAAACCTTCCACCTGCCACCATTGCATTTAAAAGAAACTGCATAATATTTGAATAATTTGACATTCCCTTCTAGAAACGAATTGTGCGACTGACTCCTGAGCAGGCGGCGGAGTTGTACAAGGGCCACTACGGTCGGCACCACTTCCCGCACCTGGTGGCTCATATATCCAGTGGGCCCATAGTTGCTCTGGTTCTGGCCGCCAGAAACTGCATTCAAAGGTGGCGAACGCTCATGGGACCGGCTAGGTGAGTGCGGTTACTTTTGTTTGAGAATTGCAACCGTGTCGACAAGTATGTCCGTTTGGACAAATTATCAAACTTCAAAAAAGCCTATATACATAAAGCTACAAGTTTCCATGCTATGATTTAATTTTTATTTAAGTATCAAATGAAAATTATCAAATTTTTTTCAGTGTTTCAGGTTTTATTTACATGCAGACTACCAGACAGAATCACTTTCGAATATTTCTTATTATTATTATAATTAAATGACGAAGGGACACTTCTACGTTTTCCGGCTTTCCTTTGGGATGTTTTTATCCGCAATATAATAAGTATACTGATAAACGTTTTAACTTCATGATGAATGCTGTATTGCATCACGACTACTGACTTTTTTGTAAAAATCAGAGCTTTGAAGTACCTACGTGTTTTATTACCAGATGCTTAACAACAATTAGATCTTTTGCAGGGTTGCGGAAGCGCAAGCCTACTGGCCGGAGAGCCTGCGTGCCTGCTACGGCCGTCGCACGCAGTACGGAGACTTCTTCAACGCCGTCCACGGCAGCGAGAACCACGCCGAGGCTCTCAGGGAGATACACTTCTTCTTCCCTCAAAGTACGAATAATTACTTAGATTCCGAACTCAGTGGCATTTGATCATCTTTTGAATTCCTACATGCCCACTATTTAGAGCTTTTGCTAAAACTTAGTATTGATTGATACTCCTAGTCTTGCCAGTTTTTGTCGGTAAGAGGTCTTCCGCGTCATTGAGTTTTGCGGTCCGATAATGTAGCTTCCTTGGCGTTCACAAAGTGCTATCAACAGCTTGGAATGAATTAATTATACTTATTGAATTGGAATAGGAATAAAACTATAAAATAGTGACCAAACTGACCTTGTGAATGTACTGCAAGGGAACCGTTGTGCACCCAGTCACAGGCCGATGATGATAAAGACTCTAGTGTCTCACCGTCATTCAACAAATTCCAGTGGTCGTCGGGCCCATAGCTCGACACTGGCAAGTAAACGACTACATCCAGAAGCACTTCACCCCCACGCTGCTGCCGGCACTAACAGCGCTCGCGCACGAACGCCCGGCGGAGCCTATTCTCTGGTTGGCGGAGCACCTGCGCCGACACAACCCTAACGAGCCCGAGCTCGCGCCGCAGCCGACTGATCATAGAGAAGACCATCGCTGCCACACGCCACAGCCGTCGCAGGAGTCGATCGTCAAATGATTTTTTTAAATCGACACGCCGCAGCCGTTGATCGTCAATGAATTTTTCTTTGTTGGGACAATAAACGTAACAGTCAATTTCAACAGATTTCCGATTGCTATATTATTTCCGTAGCTAAATTATGTTTGAGTCACAAATAATCGAGAACCAGAATTGCACGATCCACAAGCAGCCAGTAGAATAATCAAAATTGTGTAATATTGCTAATATTCGCTACATGTCTAATGCGTACGAGTGTATCTAAGTCTAACAGTTACATCTAGGGACTAAAGTACCTATCCAGCGGGGCTATTACCTAAATATTAGCAATTATCGCGAAGAAATCGCTGCGGAATGTCAAAATGAAAATGGTATTACGTGTGATTGCTGGCTAATCGCTCGCTGATGGTTCATATAGCGGCTTACTCTCTCGCGCTCCTACCTCGGTGCGAGAGTGATACGCCGCGTGTTGCTATGATGCTAACGCCAAAAACAATTTGGTAGCAATAACAGGACAAAATGAATGCACATTGTAGTTCATCGTTTGTACGGTAGAGGCCGCACTGTTGATACGTGACGTAAAGCAATTATCGCGCAATTTCCGCTGTCGCGTTGCTGTTGCAAAGATAGGTAATAGTTTAGTGGTTGGCTGAACATCTGCGCCCTCAAACCCGACCCTACGCCGCAGCCCTCAATTGTCAAATGAATAGTTCATATTAGGGCAATAAGCAGTAACTATTCATTCTTGGACGAATTAACCACTGGACACGAAACCCGAGAAGAATGTATGAAATCACGATCAACCAATTCTTGCGGGGGTGAGGGGCGATTACTAATGTCAAATAATGACAGTAGTGCTTGAAGTAATCGATAATTTTTTATCGATAAGTAAGGAGTGAATGAATGGAACCTATTGAGTGTAATAAATAATGTGTGTTTTAAAGAAATTAGTAAGTTAATTGTTTATTTCGTGGAAAAAATAAAAGCACCTAATAATATGAAAACCTTATTAAAAAAACCCCTCAAATTCATAAAAACTATAAAATATGGTTTCCAAAGCGTTTGTGTTTTGGTTTTTTCGTGAAAAATGGGTAGATACATGCAACCTGATACCAAATGCTGATAAGGCTTAAGATGGAAGCGCGCCTCTCCCGGAATCCTCAATCACTGAGGAACTGGCTATCTTACCTCTAACTGCCGGAACGGACTTAGATAAGATGGTAGTCGCTAGCCAGGCGGACTTACAATCTTTAAGTGAGTAAAAAACATTAATATTTGGTTTATATAATAATATAATTCATTATTTACATTAACTTCTTCTTTAATCACTCGAGCTTTTTATATAAAACAAAATATGGGTAATTAGGTCATTATAAAACCTTTGTATAGGACATACACATTAGCAACCCCTACATAAGTGTTTAATTTTATAATCGATTGCAATCCCTTTCAAAGGTCAAATAGTTGTGGCGCGATGCTCGTATATGTACCTTTTAAATGAAAAAATTAAAGGGATTGTGATAGATTTAAAATTAGACAATTAGCCCCCTGTGTGCTTCTCTTTTTTTATGAAGTACGGGAGTCTCTTAGCCTTCATCATACCGGTGTTAAGTATTGATAAGGCTGAAGATGAAAGCGAGCCTATCCCGGAATCCCCAATCACTGAGGAACTGCCTATCTTATCTTTAACTGCCGGAACACAACAAAGCTGTGACATCTCGTATTCGACATTTTTTTTGGAGCCTAAAATCTAAGTATACTAAAACTTACTGAAAATAACCATCGACATTATAGGATTGTCAAAGATCGTTGAGACTAAAACATTTTAATTTCAACTCTAGTATCCATTTACATTTAAGAAATATGCATATTTGTAAGAAAAAATATAAACTTGTTTTCACTTTATTAAAGATCTCAAAATTTACGCCACCGTACAAAATTAGCACAACCTAAACCCAAATTAGAAATAGTAGACTAGCGTTTGGATAGCGTACGGTCCAGCATACGCCATGACAGTTTTAAACAACAAACTCCCAGAAGTTATCAACAAAACATCGCATATAAATTACCTATATTTAAGAAAAAGCCAAGACAGTATCTTTCTAGCAACTACTAGCTGAAATACTAATCGTAAGAATATTTCAACCAATAGTTTATTTTAGTTTTAAGATTGTTTTACTTGAATATAATAAAAAGATCTTAAAATTAAAAAAATTAAAGATTAAAATATAGTATAATATAGCTTACGTACATACATAAATATAATAAATTTATTCTTGCTGTGACCTAACAAGGTCTATGTTAGAAACAAAATGAGCTACCGAGACTTGCGGACCACTGTCGAAATTCTCCGATACTTTTATATTTTTAATACGCTGTAAGAATATCCTTCCTTGCATTCGAAAGAGAGAAAAAACAAATGTTGAACGATCAATTATGATGCAATCGCTTATAATTTATGATTTTTGAATTTTTGCGTTGTCAATGCTATTTTTATACTTATGATAAATTTTAAATGTTAATGTACAACACACCATGATAATGGGCTCTAAAAATTCCACGTTTAGTTTTATTAAAATTGTGAATTAGAATTACGATATTAAATAAAATTCAACGCGGCGCCACTTTCGGTGGGGGTACCGCCTTAATCCACTAACATTTATCCTCGATTAATTGTCAATCGTTATGTTATTTTTGTAGATAGATAACTATCGCCCGAAATTAATAACCTATCTGTAGATATGGGTAGGGCTATCTGAGGTATTTGCCTAGGATACTGCAACTAGCTTAGCAACCGGCGTTATTTTGGTCATATAAATAAAAACATCCTAGGCAACTATCTCAGATAGCGCAATCCATATCTACAGATAGGTTATAAATTATGGGCGATAGAGATAGGTTATTAATTTCAGCCGTATATTATAGGCGGCGTTTAACTTGAACTATGCACGCTGAGATATAAGATACACAGCGATTATAGTATGTATTTACTGCGCATATTTTATTTTGTGATCAAATACTGTGCCAACTTAGGCTGATAGAACCTAGCTTCACATAGATGGAAAGTAAAAAAAAAACAGAAACAGTACTAGTAACCAGAACAAAAAAACCTACATATTTTTTTACATTAAAGAAATACTCTTTCTAATTCTGAATAGTTAGATTAAGAAGAGGCCTAAGATAGAGCGAGCTTGCCTAGAAACAGCCTATTCACTCGAGCTTTAAATATACCAGGGTTGTAGGCACCCGGGAATACAGACGCAGGCAGGAAATTCCACTCCCTGGCTGTGCGCATAATAAAAATTACATTATATTTTGTTTAAAAACTTTATTACATAGAAACAGTTTACAAATGACTTATCACAGGCTAGCGTATGTTAACTAATCCATTATTTTTCCAAAAAGATTTGCTATAATGATGATTTGTGGTTAATCATTACTAAATATTATGAGAGATTAATAACAACAAAATATGAGACAGTACTCATGTATTGACAAAAATATATTTCTGTGACTATTCGGAAAATGTAAGTACAAATAATTACGCACATGCAAAAGTATATTTTGAATTAAAATACAAGGTACGGAAATAGTCACAAAATGTTTTGTCGTAGTAAACCAAACTTAATCCTAAACCGATTTGGTAGAAAATAAGACTTATTCGTATAAAAATAATAGTAATGGAGATTACTAAGGATACAATCTTCGGCTGCATTTAACCGCGAGCGCTGAAACAAATGAAATATTTTAATAAGCAAGTTAAAAATAACTTAATAGGCAGGATGGTTTGCTACCTGCTTTGCTTTAAAGCAGAGTGGTTCTTTAGCTTAATTTAAAAATCAATAATTTTTCAGCGCCCCCCCAATTTTTCTAGACCCCTTACATCCAGGTCACCAGCGCCCACAAGGGGGATTTATCGTCCCTTTGAGAAAGACTGCTTTAGAGGGCCGAATCTTATAGCACCATTTAAAAGTTTCCGTACTTGATCGATTTCCGTTGATAAACTTTATACTAGAATTCTGACTCCTATAAACAGAGGTATTTCTACAGAGTAGAAATAAAGCGTCCAGCGTCAGTCAGAGTAGAATAAGCGAATATTTTACGATCTGATTGGCGAAGGGGTACGACTCGCCTTCTTCGCCAGAGGTCTCCCGGGTTCGATGATTCGATCCCCAAACGAGACAAAATATAAGATTTTAAACTTTCGCGTAAACAACAAAAAACAAAAACAAAATATAAGATTTTAATAATTATAAATTAAAACAACGCGACTACAACGCGATATGGGTTATGTAGTACAGTCAGCGTCATATATATAGACTCAGTCAATGTGCTTAAATATTCAGTAACATCCAAATTGATCAATAATATCGTTACAACTCAAGTATTCAAATTGATGACAACGTCATAGAACGCTCTATAGAGTTCTCATTTTTAAGAACACTATAGTTGTACCGATATATTTGATCGCTAATTATATGAGCACGTGAGCCTTATCTATATATATTATGCTGACTGTACAACTATGTACTTACAACTTGACTTTTCGGCTATGTTGCTGTCAAGCTGTAAGTACATGCTTCAAATATTTGTGTGCATGAACATGTCTATTGTCTGGTATGTCTGGGTGTTTAACATGTGTATGTTAGTATTTACAAAAAAAGGTATATGTTTATCCGTTATCTAGTATCCATAAAACAAATTCTCCGTGAAACTTACCTTAGGCTATATATTTTAACAAAAAAAAATATACAGTGGAGGTCACACATTAACGACACTAGTCGATTTTCATACAATCGAGGTAACTTAGGAGCCTTGCTTCTCTGCCAAGTATTGACTGAGCTGTTAATCTGATAATGGCTATCCAGGGAGTGAATGGAGGCGATCCAGATTGCTGTACAACCCAATTGATCGCGAAAATAGCATAAAAACTCGGATCCTTGACACTTTTAGAATGTTGGTCAGATCATTTGGGTATGTATAGCAATCTGGATCTCTTCTATTCACTCCCAGGATGGCCATTATCAGATCACAGCTCGATCAATCTTTGGCAGAGAACCAAGGATCCAAAGTTATCTCGATTGTAAAAAATTCGGCTAGTGTCGTTAATTATGTGACCACCACTGTATATTTATAAATGGACTATGACTCACACATTACTAGTGCATGTCCAAGACCGCGGCGCCGGGCGAGCAGAGGCCGATCTTCTGGCAGACGCCTTTGGTGCCGATCTCCTCGACCAGGTGGATCACGCTGTCGCCGTATATCTCCATCAACGTGTGACACTGTTAATCAATATATATATATATTAGTAAAACTTATTAGAACTTCTGTAAATGCATTTGAATTCCCAGTAAATGATTTATTTATTCATTTCATGGCTTGGCTGGATATAATCACTTTGTCTCTACAAAATCTCACAATAAAAGTGATGAAGTAGTTGTGTATGTAAGGATAAGAGATGGTTTGTATGTGACCGTAGAAGAGCCTTTGTTTCGAGGCTAACTGTCTTGCAATTAAATATTATTTTGCCAATTTATCGTCCACCTTCCTTCAAAAATTTAACTCCCTTTTTTCAAGATGGCTTGTATCTTCTATACCGCAGCCGAACGGGGAGGTTTTCTATCCACATCGGACGACATGTTTACTTGTTTGTGCTAACAAAAAACGTTAGGCCACGCCCATTTTTGTTTCGATGTTCGTTGATAGGTGTCATGTTAGAAAAACACAAAACAGTGTCGCAGGAGACCCGGCTTAACAAGCAAGCAACCACAACACGATTTAATTTGTGACCAGGAAAGGAAAGCTGTCGAAACATAAAATACACGCAGTACGTAAAACAAAGTTAATGTTAATTAAATAATTATGGTAAGACTTACCCTGGAGTTGTATTTAGCCGGCAGCAGGCCACAGGCCTTCTCTATGACGTGTACTATGTTGTGATCCACGCGGTCGTTGCTCAGCACCTTCTTCACCGCCATCACTACGGTCTCGCACACTGCGCAGTCTAGTATCTCCTCTGTGGGGTGATAACATGATATTATATCGCTGGTACATACAAAGAAATAAGTAAACTGATCTGAATCTTAACTATCAAGAAGCATAATGAATCAATTAATATTCAACTTTCAACAAACCCACAGGAAGCACAAAAAAAACTATCGAATTTATATAAAATAAAAATGAATCGCCGAAATGTATGTAAGCGTATTACTTCCGATCGACTGCACCAAATTGGATATTTGTTTTTTGTTGTGTTCGTTATTGTCAGGACAAGGTTTGTATAGAGGTATAATATTATTCCCACGGGGACGGGAACCACGCGGGTGGAACCATGGGCGGCCGCAAGATATGAATAATATTTGAAATGGTCTGCAAAGGTTATTGCTAACAGCTATGTCAGCTGCCCTTGACCTACCGCCCGCGCGCCAAAAAAAGCCACTTGACACTGTTTTTGTTGCGTTAAGCACTTAGGCCTTTGTTTTGTTTTCACGACTAGATGTTTATAGTTACAGGGACTTGAGTTACATTTCTGGGAAGTATATGAATCAGAGTATAGTATTTACGACTGTTTGAAATTATTTTGTATTTTTTTTTATCGTCGTTCGAGGCCGCCTTTGCTAGAATATTGTGCTTATAATCAAATGTGATTTTTATATACAGGGTGAAGAACGTTGTAGAAATGTATATTTTTAGAAACTATATGATATAACCTTTCAGACAATAGAAAAAAAGGTATCCATATATAAAAAAGCAATAAATATGCGTTTTAATTTTCGCCCGCGCGATTTAAAAAAAAAACCATAACTAAATAAAATAAAATAAATTATTCACTTTTTGTCGTGTTTTTGTTCTTCATTTGCGGCTGTATACTTTATCTGTGGTATACGTCCTATATTAGAAGCTATAAGGAAAAGAGTCGTGAGACAGCCCAGAACATCTTAAGATGCTCCCGGTCGATGACGCGCTGTAAACGCGCGCTTCATTTGAAGCTTACGGTCAATAAACGGCAGAATTTAGGATCAGTTCATTAGTCTGATTAACAAAAATGTCTTAGCAACAAAGTTCAAGTATATCTTTTATCTTTATGGCCTATCTTTTACTGAGGATAGGTTTGAAACCGACCGTTAATAAATTTACGATTGGGAATATTTGAGTTCTGGCAGCAATTATTATAATAATAGAGTGGTTAGGGTAATTGGTGTGAGTAGACGAAAATAGTTTTAACAGTTTACCTCTAGCAGCCATGTAAGTGTTGCTAGGCCCAACACTGCTGGGGCACAGTTTGAGTTCCTCGCACACCTCCTCCGGTTCCAACTCCTGGGCCAGCAGACTGATCACCAGATCAGCGTATTTTTCCACGAATTGGTCGCAATCCGGCTTCACAGCTTTGGGCATGTGCTTGCATACTCCGTGCACGATCTTTTTGATTTCATCCTAAAAGGAAAATGGGAGTGAGTCTTTTTGTAAAAGCTGTGCGTTTGATGCTATGCCTACCCTGCAACCCTGCAAGGGATCCACAAGGGATCCGTAAGGGAACGTCAGTAACTAATAATAAAAATGCAAAGCTAGCAGAAGTATAAGCAAAAACCTTTTTAAATACTATCTATACCTAACCTATACACAACACAGACACCTAAACTAGACACAGGTGGTAAAGGGGATGTGAGGTGATTTTGGCAGTTTTCGGAATTTGAAATACATGTTGCTCAATTCAACCCAGTTTTCTGGCAATTTTACACTGTTTCTTGCAGAAAAAAAGTTACATGACACTTGCCACGTGAGATATCCCCCACCACCAAACACCTCACGTAACGCCCCCTAACATGTATCAAGTCGCTACTTTCGAATATCTTCATGGAAACTATTTATCCTAATCTTAACTTAATATTATAATTATAAATGCGAAAGTGTGTTTGTTTGTCCTTCTTTTAACGAAGCAATCAATCGGCTTGACTTTTGGCATAGAGTTGAAAGGGCGGAGGGTAACATAGGCTACTTTTTATCCCGATATTCCCACGGGAACGGGAACCACGCGGTTGAACCCGCGGGCGGAACCTAGTAGTCTTAATAAAACTGTAATTGTAATTAATTTGAATACTACTTATTCCCTAATAAACAATTATTAGGGAATAAGTAGTATATTATTAGGGAAGTAGTAGGTAACAATACCTCATTATGTTTGTCCTTGATCTGATCATCAATCTCCTTCATGACGAACTCGCAGACCACGCATATGGTCTTCTGGGAGACGTGTGTCTTTACGGGGCGACCGTTCACCGTATTGTCGGGAATTTCGTTTGTTTCTGGCACATCAAATAAAATAATTAACAATCAAGATTATTATAGATAGAATTACACACAACACAAATTTTACGAATTTCCACTAGGAAAATAAATTTTCAAATCTTTTCCCCACGTCATTTAATATTTATAAAGCGGCATACAAAAATCATTATATTCAAATGCAATATTTTAAGTCCGTAACATCTGGGTTAAAGTAATTTACGCCATTAAAATATTTTTTTTTAGTTTTTGTTAAAATTATTCTTTCAGTTATCGAACAAAACAAATGAAAACCGAAACATGCGCTCGCATGCATGTTTCGGTCTTTAGAAAAAATCAAAATCTAAAAGTGGCCATAGCCGAGCTTATATACTTTATTGTGCTTAGCTACAATGTAAAAGTTATAAGAGACAAAATGCGACTAAATGGACACTTACCAATATCACCACCAGCCTCCAACATATGTTTAGGCAGCATAGGCTTCCTCCTAAAGTTATTCCTGTCTCCCCTCAACGCCGGTTTCTCGTGGAACTTATCTATGGCAGAGCTCGTAGTGATCTTCAACGGGTCGGTAACGGTGTCTTTACACAACTTAAGGTACACGCACACTTCCTGCGCGTTAAAGTTCTTGACAAGCATCTCGACCAATTGTTCGGTGTATGCGTCTACGAAATCTGTGCATTCGGTCCTCAGTTTGGTTGATAGTTTAGTGCATAAGTTGTCTAGAGCGTTTCGGATGCTAGCCTAAAACAAAAGGTTTTAAATAGTAGATTTGGCATTGTGAAAAAAAATTGACGTTAAGTTTTTGTTTTACGTTATTTTAGTAGACTTTAAAGGATTTGCATAAAATAACATATCCTTTTTTTTTACATTTAAGGTAACTACTATCTGTCAAGATATTTTGGAATTAGTAAAATATGCATCAGTGGGCTTTGTAAAACACACCCTCATCTCCTTAAGAAGAAAATGTTTCGTCTTATTTGTTCGTTCAAAATGTCATTTCAATGGCAGAGATAAAACATGGAATAACAATAGAAAGTAAGAATGTAAAAATATAATTTACATAGAACTGAATTTAAGAGATTGCCATTAAAAAATGTGTTTGCAAAAAGTAAGAATACTACCTGTTTTGTAGTCCATTTTTGTATGGTGAAAAACTAGGTTTGGCTTTTGCTGCAAGTAGACCTAGGTTATATTGGTATTATCTTTCATACCTCAGTGCGGTTGTTCTTGAGCTTGGTCTCGAGTTGCTCGATGGCAAACAAGCACAGCGGGCAGTTGTACTTGTCAGAGTTGATGCACATCTGCTATTACCAATGTTACCTACCTCAGTGCGGTTTTTCTTGGACATGGTCTGCGGTTGTGCGACGGAAAATAGGCACAGCGGGCAGGTGTACTTTCTTTTTGTAGGGTAAATCTAGGTGCAAAAAAGCTAGATTTTGCAAAAGGTGCATGTAGACCTAGGTGTTCTATTATTGGTATTATCGTCCAAACCTCAGTGCGGTTGTTCTTGAGCATAGTTTCCAGTTGTTCGACAGCAAATAGGCACAGCGGGCAGTTGGACTTGTCCGAGTTGATGGCCACACGGCGCACCTCCGTCGTTTGAGGGCAAATGCCTAGTGCCGGACATACCTGCCATACAAATATAGTAGTTCAAAAATTATACAGGTTGTTAAAATACCCATAACGAAAATCCACGTATTGTCCCCATCGTTACTATAATTTTCTTGTATGGAGCGAAATCTTGGAACCTGATAATTAAGGAGTTGTTGAGGATCAAAGTCAATATTTATTTTTAAAGATTAGCGTTTAAAGTTACAAAACTGCAATAAATATCAAAACCAATCAATGAAACTCCCCGCCGCCTACTCGTACCCTCTAGACACACGCACACGTTGTTTCATTGCGTACAAAAATAACACCCATATTTTTAAAACTAATAATAAAGTCATTTCCCAGTAATTATTTTTACAAATTCTTAATAGTTTGATGTACACTAAGCATATATTACGGCTTCGGTGTGGGTCTTTTAACACCCTGTTCCTGTATAATAGTTTAAACGTAGAAAACTGACAGACATATTGTGTAAGTAAGAACAGGGGTTTATTATGACAGTTAATTCCAAGCAGTTTTCTCAATTGTTATAATGCTATTTTTCTCTTTGTATAATGAGTAAAAGACAGGCACTGACAGCAATTCAGAAAACCCAAGCCATGAAAAATATAGGTATAGAAGTGCAATGAAAAATGCACCATCGATTGATGCCTTGGCTAAGCTGACACCGACTTCAAAAGTATTATTATATTTTTACTTTTTGTAGTAATTTTTAATATAACATTGTATGATAATGGTACTCACGCTAGCCGGGTCGATCTCCTGCACGAGCAGCGCCACTACGGCGGGCCCGTACTCGGACACGAACTGACGGCACTCGCCAGTCACAGATTTTGGAAGGCGATCGCATGCTTTCTCTACTGCCTCCTTGATCGCGTCCTACGGAATAAAAGAAATAGTAATTAAGTAAAGCACACAGGATCACATAATCTCGGACTGATACTGAACATTAAAATCTAGCCGCTGCCTGAGAGAATGCGTTCCTAACAGCCCCCTTACTCTTGACGCGATCGCATTGAGATCGAGATTGAATTAATGTCAAAAGTCAGTAATTATGACCTATATTAAGTAATGAAACTAAAAATTAAAACATGAAATTAGTAAACAAAATAATTATGTACTCTAAAAATCGCTTTAAGCACCAATCAAAATCGAATCAACGTCGAATATCAGTAATAATTATTGACATTCAATCTCAATGTCAATGCGATCCCGTCACGAGTAACCCCCCCAGGTCGCGTCTCTCAAAATAAATAAAAAGCTTATTTCCAAATATGTAATTTTTTTTTAGTAGACAATGAAGTAACAGGAACGTGCCAGCAACGCATTTTCTATCTAAAATATCCTATCTAAAATGGTGAAAATAAACAAAACTCGTTTTAGGCGCTACACACTTGGCAATTTGCTACTCGTGTGTATGGCGCCTTAGCCTGTAAACAAAACTTTATTAAACTAATTATATTACCTCAGTCTTGGTATCGCTGAGCTCGACTTGCAGGTAGTGCAGGAAGTACTGGCAGAAGGAGCAGACGGCCTTGTTCTCCGGCATTCGCACGAACATTCGGTCCAAAGTGAGCGGCGGTAGAGATTCGTCGCCCATTATGCGAACATTCGCTTGCTTGTTCGGTACGCCCACGCGGCCGACCTGGGAAAAACCAATCGTATCGTAATCTTTATATAGCAGGAGCTCTACTTTTGATTCACTCGTCTCGAGGTTTCTACCGTTTTTCATGCGACGTTTGAGTTTCCATATTTTCCGTACTTGCGTAATAGCGACTTTGCATGTACGTACATAGCTTCGCTTTTCGCCTATAATACCGCCTCCCAACGAGAGCGCGCGAGGGGCAAAGCGAAAACCGAGCTATGTCTACACATGTAAGGTCGCTAATCGCCCGATCGCCTCCTTGTTCGCCTCGCCGCTACTAGCGCGACGAGTGATTTAAAAATAAAGGTCCTGAATCGAATAGTATCACATTTTTGTCCATCTCGGACGAATCGCAACTCTTTATCAAATTAGGTAGGTCGAAATTAGCTTGCGGGCAACGAGCGATGCGGCGCGTCGATAATGTACGCGGTTTCACAATAAATATATAATTAGGCAATTTTTTGGATTCGATTCGGCTCGGTTCGGCACGCCTAGTGGAAGCGATCCTTTAATGTGGCGCTAGTGTAATAATTACAATGTGTAACAATAATAATTTTGATACCAATAAAAAAACAGAAAATATTAACAATTAGGAAATATAGTGTTTGTTGTTCAAAACTCGTATCACTGCGCGATCACCAAGTGATTTGTATATCTCTATTCCGGGTGCGTAAAAAAGAGTACAAAAGAAATTTAAATAGTTGGCGTATCAGGAAAAAAACTGAAGTCAATTAAAATCCTCTTAACGATACAGGGTGGAAAAAATCTATGGGCCCTGGAACTACCTTAAATCCTTTAGTTAGCCCATTTTACTGAAAGGAAACATTCCTTTATATTTTAAAAGAAACAAAACTGCATTTAAAGATTTTTGTAAATTTTTCAAAAGAGACAGATAAAAGTGCTTTGTTGTGTTTCCATGTGTTTCCTTTAATTTAATTTACTATGTTTGTTAGAGAGAGTAAAGTTGATCCTTTTGATTGACCCTATCGATTGATGGTATTAAAGTACAGAATGTAATTTTTTACAGATTTTAGCTGGTTCGATTCCTGGGTGTGGGAAGCATATTTTTTAAATGTTTTAATGCAGTTGCGTTTCTTTTAAAAAATAAAAGAATTTTTCCTTTTATTAAAATGAGCTAACTAAAGGATTTAGGTAGTTTGCCTTCAGGGCCCATAGATATTTTCCACTAACACTAACACTATAACAGAAAAATTTATAATAATAATATAATATATAAATATAATAATCCTACTAATATTATAAATGTGAAAATTCGATGTTTGGATGATTGTTACTCAATCATGCAAGAACGGCTGAATGGATTTTGATGAATGGGATACAGATACTTGAAAGCCTGGAGAGGAACATAGGATACTTGTTATCCCGATATTTCCGCGGGAACGGGAACCACGCGGATGAAACCGCGGGCTACAGCTAGTATATTATAAATGCGAAAGTGTGTTTGTTTGTCCCTCCTTCACGTAACTAAGCAACCGATCGACTTGATTTTTGACATAAGAGTTACTTGGAAGAACGGAGAGTAACAAAGGCTACTTTATATCCCGATATTTTGTAGGGGAACGGGAACCACGCAGGTGAAATCGCGGGCGGAAGCTAGTTAAATCTTTACTAATAGTATAAAGAGGAAAGATTTAATTGTTTGTTTGTTTGCATTGAATAGGCTCCGAAACTACTGAACGGATGTGGATGAATTTTGGTACATAAATAAATAAATAAATAATTGCACACAAACACACCAATTATCTAGCCCACCTTAAGTTTCATTATGAACTTGTGTTATGGCTGCTAGATAACGGATAAACATACTTATATACTTTTTTTTAAATACATACATAATAATCAAATCTTTATTGCTGACCAAGTGTGATTACAAAGGTGTTATTAGATGTTATAGTACTTGATACTTAGTCGCCCTTTCCGGACGCAGCAATTCAATAGAGCGCTCTCAATATATCATAATAAAAACAAAAGAAAACTTTCAAATCAAGTAAATCACCTAAATATGGCCAAAATGAAAATGAAGATCGTCATATCAACATTATAATAATGTAAGTATAATAGAATTGTATTACTATATATTGTTGTATTGGTATTTTAATTTTATTCTTACTATGTTACTTAACATGTCGTCATTTTAATTTAATGTAGTTTCAATATTTATTTATTATTTAATTTAAAAATAGGTAGTATTTATGATATTATTTTGTTAGATAGAGGTAGACAGTTTGGTGTTTATTTGGATGTTAAGTATTCATTTACAGAATAGAAACAGTTTTCAATTAGATATTTATTTTCGTAGCTTGTTTTGGAGTGCTTTAATTGTTGGTAAATATTTTATTTCATGTGGTAATTTGTTGAATATTTTTACAGCCATGTAGTATGGACTGCAGTTTAACATGTTTATTCTTGAATGGGGGAGGTATAATCTATTTTTATGACGAGAATTTATAGTGTGGGTCTCACTTACTTTTTTAAACTTATCTTTGTTTTTAAAAACGAAAATACATATGTCAAATATATAAATAGAGGGTACACATACATATTAAACACCCAGACCAAGACAAATAGACATGTTCATGCACACAAATATTTGTCTATTTACATAGATAGTAGATAGCCTGGTTATGAACATAGGATCCTTTTTATCCCGATATTCCCATGGATAAATCTTACTGTAGTAATTCAAACTTACTTTTTCATTTTTATAGCTATTAGCTTCATCAGCGCCGATGAGAGCAGAATTATGCTTGAGCGACGTAGCCTTGACAACTAGTTCTTTAGGCAACAGAGGCGCGATAGGGGTATCATTGCTATTTTTTCCGCACATTCCGATCATGTTGCAAATCGCAGCAGGTTTTAAGTCCGCCACCAAGTAATTGTAGATGAGAGGGTAGTACTGCTCGGCGATGTGAAGACATTCGTCTTTGAACTCGCCGGTTTGCTTGCACAGACCTATAGGGAATTCGTTTTAGAGTTAATAAAGTGTTTTATAACATATTTGCTGGTAAAGGGTCTCTTATTACACCAATTTCAATATTGTATTGTATCTCATTACGCACTTGTGCGTTATTGTAATGTAAAACGCACGGTTTATCAAGATGCTCCGTCTAAAACGAACGGTACTTTCTTAAATCTTAGCAAAGAGTTTTTTTTATGTCAGAAAAGAGGTCAACATTTTATGAATAAAATTAACTTTAGGAGATAAAATATATTAAAAAAAAAAAAAAACTCTAATTTAATTAATTTTCACAATAAATAACAAACAATTTATATGTAACAAAAAAAAAATATTCGTTTAAGAAAGTCCGAGTTTTATTTATTTCCTCGCAAATATGTTATAAAACGTCGTATGACATACGTGCGCTTTGATAATTACAGCCTCTGCTTAGCAATATCGACTCGGCTGTAATTTTCAACTTACCGCACTTATATCATAATCTACTATTAGGCAATGAACTTTTGCATTTTGAATGCTCTCCTTTGTAGTCGATTTATTTATAACTAATGACATAAGTCCACGCATAATTAAATTCAAACTGATATTTAAAGTATCAAGAATAAATATGGCATTAAAAGAAAAAAAATGATTAAACTTAATCACTAATACATATATTTACGGGAGAATTAAGATTAATAAAGGAATAGTAACTATATATAAATGAGCTCAAACAAGTCAAGATAACCTATAATGTACCTTTCAAGACTTTGTAGAATTCAAGTTCAGTGGTGTTAGCAACGAGTACATCGCGGAGATGTTTCACGAGTTGTTCGCAAAATTCGCACGGCACATCACTGGGAGAAAAAGAAAACAAAAATTATGAAAATATTATACTTAATAGATAGTTTATAAAAAAAAAAACATCAATGCAATGGGAATGTTGATCGAAAAAAAAACATATTCCTTGAAAGAACCTTCAGACGAGAATTTAAGAGCTTTCACAGGAGGGACTAAAATTAGCAATTAATTTCATTTCGAGGTAAATTTTAATAAAATTAAAATTAACAGAACATACTTATGATAAATTTTAAATAGAAAAATATTGGAAAAAACAACTCGGCCACAAGTGAATTCCCAGATGGGAATCGAACCCACAACCTTGAGGAATCCGGCCCACTGCTCTAACCGCTGAGCTACCGAGATTTGCTCTTTGATAAAAGAACATATTATAGATTAAGTCATTAGTGTAATGTAAGTCATGTTTGTATCTTGATTATTTTTTTAGTCAAATTTTATTTCTTTCTTTCTTTCTTTATTCACGAAGTTATCGTGAGTATGAAATCTGTACGTGCATTGTCCGCTAAGATGGCAAACGCTCTGTGGCGTTAGGTCTTTACGGACGTCCGCTTATGTTCTCATAGTATTTAAATAGAAACTCATGTAAGAACTCAATAAATACCGTAAAAAAAGCTACAAAACTCACTCTTTAGGCTTATCCTGTAGGACCCATTCCAAAAACACGAAGTTATCGTGAGTATGGAATCTGTACGTGTCCGCTAAGATGGCAAACGATCTGTGGCGTCAGGTCTTTACTGAGGGCTGCAGTATATTTTCGTATTAATTGAATGCCAATAAGATCTACGTAGAGGAGCCCGTGGCGCAGTGGTTCACGCGCTTGGCCTGCGATTGTTGAGGTTAAGCAAGTTTCGCTATGGTCGGTCACGGGATGGGTGACCAAAAATTTACTATTTCGAGCTCCTCCATGATTCGGAAGGCACGTTAAGCCGTTGGTCCCGGCTGCATTTGCAGTCGTTATAACCCACCAATACGCAGTCCGAGTGGTGGGTCATGGCCCGTTCTCCTTATCCATCCATAAGAAAGGCCAGTGCCCCAGCAGTAGGGACATTAAAAATGGTTGAGGACGAAGATCTACGCAAATTAGTTATTATGCCATAAAACTCACTCTTTAGGCTCATCCTGAAGGGCCCACTCGGGGAACACGAAGTTATCGTGAGTATGGAATCTGTACGTGCATTGTCCGCTGAGGTGGCAAACGCTCTGTGGTGTGAGGTCTTTACGGACGGCCGCCAGTATATTCTCGTAGTACTTGAACACTAGCATCGAACAAGAGTCGGACAGTGAGTCCATGTTGCGGCAGACCTGCAGGACAATTTGATATGATAAATAAATGAATATATAAGGAATTAGGTAGTCGTTTTATAGTAGAAGCTGTCTTAAAAATGTGTGATGCTTTTTGTCTCACTTTTATTAACACACATAAAACAGCCATCATAACGTGTCGCTACTATAGTGAAATCTATATTAGTATATTTTATAGAAAGGTATTTACTTGCAACAGACTGAGCAGGAAGTCTTCATAGGAAGCTGCATCAAACCTCTTCCTGGCGACGCCCACCGTCTGCCGGCAGTTGCTGCAGCTCACTACCTTGGATAGTTGGGAGCCCTGAGAGATATAAATATAATAAATAAATACAAACAAAACACACATTGAACAGATTACGAACCAATAGATCGATAGAAACTAGTCGAAGAAACTGTCGATAAGATAAAATCATGGTATATATAACAAAGAACTCTCTCTTTAAACTTCAAACAAACGACTGAAATGCAATGGTATTTAACGTAAATCGGTTAGGCGATTTACCAGCCCGCGCGCGGCGACGGAGAAGCAGGAGTTGTATTTTTGAAACACTCGAATTACTTTTCACATAATATGTAATCGCAATATTTGCATGCGAAAGCGGTGTCATAACAAAAGTACTTATTCGATTGTTTAAAAAATACGACTCTGACAGATTGCTCCGCGCTCCCGCGCCGCGGCACGGTTTTGTTGGACAACGCAGTTTTCTATACTAATTGACGACATTTGCATACAATATTAAAATCCGCTTGCCGCCTTCGTTAATCAGTTGATGGAAATGGGTCTGTCTAACTGATGTGTTTTTAAGATATACGAAAAGTTTTATTTTTAAGGAGAAACATACTAAGTATTACTGTTATTTCCCATTAAATTAGCTTTTAGAAATCAGTTTAAACCCTTACGTCATCCTATTGACGTCAGCCAACTTCAAACGAAATAAAGAAACTTAGAATAGAAATCTTTTGTGGAATTGGTCTAGAGTTAAAGTTGAGGAAAGTCTTTAGAAACAGAAGAAGAAATATCTTTAGTAGCTTGGATCTATTGAAGAAGAATCTTTAAAAGTTTGTTGACGATGACAAAGTTGAGGAAAGTCTTTAGAAATAGAAGAAAAAATATCTTTAGAAGCTTGTATACATACGTAAGCCTCCAACAGTTGGTCAATCCTGGCATTATTGCAGAGTCCAGCGACGGAGCAGACGGCTTGCGGGTTCATCTGCGACGCCAGAGTCTCCACCAGCTCGGGCACGAAGTCGTCAGCCAGTTTAATGCACTCTTCAGTCACTACCTTGATGGGGATCAGCTTGCAAGAACCTTCGAATACTTCTTTCAGTTCCAACTGATGAAAATAAAAAAATATATAATGGCCGGTTTCACTATCAACAGATAAGATCTGGATAGCTTATATGGCAGATTTTTTGTTTAATCCTCGGTGGTCAATATTAAATTACTATGATTACTCTCTTGAAGGAATCGGTGAAAAATTAATTCACTAAATAAAAAAAATAAAAAAATGGGCACAAATAGTCATACTACCATCGCGTGAGAGTAAAATTTTGAAAGAATGCCTTAATGCAAAGGGAACAAGGTTGAGAATTAAACTTTATTCGCATACTTAGGCGTAAGCGAGTAAGGCGACAAAACTCACACTAAGCACTCTGAAAGCGATCGCTTAATGATAGGGACCGATATTTCAGGACAATCCGCGCCGAAGAACCATATAGGTCAGTTAACTGAAGCTGGCACGTACAACATATTTACACATAGTGTCTGTGATTAAGCGTGCGGCGTAACATTGCACTGCATGATCATCAAGAATAGCCTGTCTGTCTCTCTCGCGCGCGGTCAAACTTACGAGTATAAAGGAGACAGTTTTTGTTTTGCTTTTCCTACTATAAACTTTTGTATTTTGAAATTGCATTAGTGTGAGTACTGATAACGCACCAGCTTTCGTTAAAAAACCTGTACATACTATTATATAAACCCTGTTTTAGTCTGTAGTCTGTGTTTACTGTTTACTAGACTGACCTGAGTTTCGTTGCTTTCGAGCTGGTCTCTCGCTTGCGTCACCATATCCGTACAGATCTTGCAGACACTGTCGGTGTCCTCAGGTAAGTTCATCTTTGACCAAACCCGTTCAACGCAGTGCTTAGTCGCTGAGCATTCTCGGCCCGTACTGATAGGAAAATTTACAAAAATCATAGTTGTTATTAAGGTGAAGTAAAGACCATTTAAATATAATTTTCTTTCTTTCATTTTAGCATGTTAATTAGTGTTTTGTTTCAATCTGTTTGTTGTTGTTGTTTGTTTTCAGCTTGTTGTGTTTCGGCAGTTAGAGATAAGATAGCCAGATCCTCAGTAATTGAGGATTCCGGGAGAGGCTCGCTTCCATCTTCACTTAACATCAGGTATAATGAAGGCTAAGAATCTCTCGGTTGTTCATTAAAAACAAAAAACTTATTAATGTAAATTTTGTTTGATTCGGGAGTCAAGCTTAGAAAGTCACATATATCTCGACGCATACTCCAAACAATCATAATAATTATGATATTATTATAAGTTACATTGCAAAAACTGAGTCAATTTATAATGTACGAGTATTCAGGAAACAATAATAATTTTAGGGCTGGGTTTATTTTTTAATCATATTGTAGTTTGTTACCCAATAAGGAAAGGTTGCGCATCAATGGACAACATTTCATTTTCTATAAAGCACTAAAATAAAATAAAAAAACATTTCGAGGTTTTAGTGTCATAAGCTCACAGTTTTTATTTTAGAATTTTCTGATCAGTAATTTGTAAGATATTAAACAAAAACTAACATGAAGTCCAAATTGAGAAAGGCATTTGATCCTGCCATTCCTTTGCATTTCTGTTTAATATTAAAAAAAAATGGTTCTCTCTGGCTGGGTTGACAATGACAGTCAACTCACAAGTAGTGAAAGAGCGATCAAAATATCTAAGATATCGATATTCGATGTTATCTAATTTATATAATGCCAATAAAAATCTCATGAAAAAACAGTTTGTGTGTTTTGAGTTTTTTGGAATACATTGATTTTATGATTATTGCTGAATATATCTACTTTTTATTTTTGCTAGGTAAACCACCACGCGACGCCAGGCAGCTGGACCACGGGTCAGAAATTTATGTGTGTTTAACGAAGTAGTTCTTTTTGTTCCACTAAAGAAATACCAGACCTGAATTTGAATATGGTTACCCAAAATTTTTATATTGTTCATGAACGCAAATTTATGCGTATAAATTTAAATTTATCATTTCTTTTGTTTAGTTATTTTTTTTATCATAACCAAAGTGTTAATCTTTATCGGTCGGTTTCAATAACTTATCTACAGTAAGAGATAGGCTTACTAGAGCTTTGTTGCCTAGATATTTTTGTTATTCAGCCCAAAATAACCCAAAAAAACAGCGGTTGCTAAGTAACGTAACCAAGATAGGCCTACCTCTTGTTAGGGATAGATTATTGAAACCGGCGGTAAAACATGCTTTGGTTTAATAACGAAAATTACAAGTTTTACGTAGTTATCGATATTTAAGTTCTGCAACTTGTCACATCAGACATCACTACTAGAAACCATTACCTACGTCAGTTTTTTTTAATCTGAAATAAGCAACAGCCTTACCAATTTCACATCCTGAGAGCGCACTTACGCTCTTTTGAATGAGCAAGTTTTGAAATAGTGATTTAATACACAAATATAATGCGAAAAATATAAATAAAAAATACGTGTCTCGTATTTTAACATCTAGTTTTATTATGCATAGGAAAATTTACAATATATATTTTTGAAATGTTGTCCATTGTTAAAACTAATTACATACAGCAATAAAATTAATTAGCAATAGATTTGCTGCAATTTATCAGTCTCTTCCTACTTCCTATTCTGATGCGAGGGTTTTAATACATAATGCTGCCCTGTTTTAAATGTCAAATTTTCTGATAAGATAATGACAAGGATTAAGAACAAGTCCACCCACCAACCAAACTGAATACAATATGTACCCGCACCGGGAATCGAACTCGGAACCTATCGAACTGATACCGGTGGTGTTATCATGATACTACAATGGAGTTAAATAAAATATAGATAAATAAAAACTGTGAGTAAAATTAAAGAATCAGTTGAATATGTTTCCGCTTATACATGTTTATTGGTTATGCGAAGTCCTGTGCAGGATACTTCACAAGTTTCTTCTTAATTTAAGAATCCTTTGTACATGTCTTGTTACAATTTGTATCTTACCTAAAGTTACTGCACCAGTAAGAAGGACCCCAAGTGCAGTGAGACGCGCCTACAAGATGCACTGGAACAATAAAATTTGTTTTAAGAATATCTCGTTTTAAAAGTTAAACTAAAAATAAGTAAATAGTACTTTACTCACTCTTATGGGTATCGGCTTTCTTTGGAACAGCTTTCTTTTCCTACAAAAGAAAGGTGAAATATTTAGTGTTAACTATATTATTTTTAAACACTACACAGACATCTCTATTTTTTAGGTATTCATTACAAATTTCACAGTACGTCGTATGAATGAAAAGCTCGGCTACCATCGCTTTATAAGTCGATTCCTATTGTAAAGCTAAAGCTTCAGCGAAAGCTATACTGGTAAAGATTAATCTAGTATGTCTTTGAATTTTGCAGAAACAATGCAGTGTGGACTAGACACATCAATCTTTTTATTTATTTTTATTTATTTATTTAGATTTACCAACGTTTTATTACATCACTTCTTACAAAACAATACAATCCACTAAAATGCTATAGTTAAATGTAACAAACACTTATAGGTAAATTCAACATGATTTTGAAAAATAAACTATTAACTATCTAAAAGAAAAAATTACAAGGAAAAATATTAATATTATTCAACTAGTTGTGTAGGCCAAAAAAAACAGAGAGGAAAAACAAAATAAAAAACGTAACTTTTGGAGACTATCTTACGGATACTACCAAGCGAGTCAAAATTAAAGTCAGCCATGTCACTCTAGTTGTTCACAAGCCTGCAGAGTCGGGGGATGGGCGAATTGGATCCATTAACTGTCCTACGCAACAGACCGGAAAGGGGCGTTATTCTTTGTCTAGGATATCTTCTTGGCACAAGCAGGTTTAACATAGCTAAAAGTGAGGGGCTGTCTATGCAGTGATTTTGTAATTTCCACACAAAGGAGGCATCCGCGAACCGTTTAGTCAATGTTGTTGGAAAAACAGTATTTAATTTTTTTAAATATGCTTCCCTAACATACTAACTACAATGCTGAGAAGTCAATTGTGGAAAACAGTGGTAGCCAACTTAAATATCACAAGTTTACTAGTAAAACTATATCTTTGTTATCGAACAACAACACAAATTGCCAGCTAGTATAATTAATTAATTTAATTTATTTGTTATCTCTATGTAATAGAACTCTTTAATAACCGTAACGATAGAGTGAAACAGAATTCATATTAATTAATTAGGTATTAATAGTTGCAAATGTTTACTGTTTAGTGAAGAATCTTCTAGCCATTTTGTACTCAGTGAAGTGATATGAGGTCAACATGTATTATTAACATTGCTGTAAATACATTCCTCTGATAAAACAGAGTAATAAAAACTCTTGTTATTTGTTAACATAACTTGGCACCTTTAAAAACTTGCATTTAATGCATACTAAAGGTCATTCATTTAGGTGTCATTATATCATAACTTGAATATACTAACAAAAAGATAAAAAACATCATAATGATTGACTGATTCATAATCATTTATTACTTTTCATCTGCAGTATTTATAGATATACTATATAGGTCGATATACATTTGACTTATTACAAGGACGTTTATCATTTCCAATTCATAAATAAGCTTGTGTAAAAGAAAATAATTTATTACTTGACATAATGTTCAAACAGTTTACAGTACTATTCAATATTGTTTTATGATTCGCATTATCGCATGTAAATCCTCATAATATCTAATAAATCTAATATAAAAGTTTCCTAGTTGAGTTCGTATTGTATGAAGAAGAAGAAGTATCTTAATCCTTAAAACCTTTGTCACACTAAGGGTCCGTTTCACCACCTACTGATGAGCTCTGGATAGCTTATTTGGCAAACAATTTGACAGCTGTCAAATGATTTGTCTTTTATGCTATCAATAATTTATCAGTAGGTGGTAAAACCAGCCCTAACTATTCCTCCTATTTAGTATGGTAAATCAATTAGATACTCAATAATTAGTCACATGGTCAAGTGTCCAGTATCAAGGCTAGCAGCACGTGCTTTCGCTTATCTATCTTTGATGATTTCCTGTTCATTGTTTTGATGCATTGAATATTTTTGTAACAACCATGATTTTTATTGCATGGTTTTTTTTTATTCTGTACTTGACCTTTAATTTACAGAAAGCCTCTGGAAACGGATCTTTAGGCAAAGAAGCATTTGTAAAAGCATTAATGAACTACGCAAAGCATTCAATTGGACTGGCTTGTTTATGCTCAATAATAACATACATATGTATAACCATACCATAGCATCATAAAAGCTTTTTAAAATGTCGAATTTATAATCCATTCGTAGTCGTACTTCACAAATCTATCGATTTTACAAATGTTACACACTATGTATATCGTATGAAAACTAATCTAATTGTAAATTGATTGTAAATAATACTACGGATATCCTCGAAATTGTCCAAATCCACATTTAAGTACGAAACCAAAAATGTTGAGCCTTTATTTAGTCGGTGGTTGGTATTGTACGGTTTAATAACTCATAAGGATTTTTTATGATATTATGATTTTTTAATTTTGGCATTTTCCAATGCTATTTTTATACTTAAGATATAATTTAAATAGAAAAATATTCGTAATAAATCGGTTCAGACATCTCGGCGTAATCGGTGTACAAACATAAAAAATATATACCAACCAAATTGAGAACCTCCTCCTTTTTGCAAGTCGGTTAAAAAATCAACTCGGCCACAAGTGAATTCCCATCTAAGAAGTCACTTGTGGCAGAGTAGATTTTTGTATTTAAAATGTATCGTAACTCATGAGGATGTTCCGTGTAGGGGCGAAACACGTGTAGTGTTTCACCTTCACCAACTGGTGAAGGTGAATCGTTTATACGTTTGCATTTATTTGTGGCGGGTGGTATGACTGTCATTTTCGCGGATTAAGCAAGATACTTTTCATTTCATAGTTCTTAAAATAAGAAAATAAGTTAAAGTTCGTCGAAAACAAACTTACATGAGCCTCCAACAGTTGGTCGATCCTGGCATTATTGCAGAGTCCAGCGACGGAGCAGACGGCTTGCGGGTTCATCTGCGACGCCAGCGTCTCCACCAGCTCGGGGACGAAGTCGTCCGCCAACTTTATGCACTCTTTGGCCACTATTTTGATTGGCATCAGCTTGCAGGAACCTTCGAATACTTCCTTCAGCTCGCCCTGGAATGAAACCCAAAAATAAATACTAAGATCGACTATGTTCTGAAAAAAGGCCGGTGAAAAGTACCAAGAATAAACAAGCTCGTATGGAGACATTGATGACTATTAATGATGCTGGAGAAGTATGTGAGAAACGTGGCACGTGGAGATCCGTAATTTCTGCCTATCCTTCCCGGGAACAGATTCACGGAACATTCTGTTCTTTCAAGTCAAAGAAATCTAGCCCTGACATTCCCGACAAAAGGTAATGTTTCCTCAAACAGGCAGCAAATAATTGATTTTAAAAGTATTTTTTTAGTGATTGTAATGCATTTCTTTTATTGTTTCATACTTTGATTTTCGATTATAGAAGTATTTTATTTAGTATGTTTTTTTCTTAGGTATTTAGTTAGATTGCTTTGTTTTTGCTTTTTGTAGCCCGATGTTTAGGCAGCTAGGCGGGGCGCTAAGATCACGGGATAAATATATTTTTAGTTCTACCCAATATTTAGGTGTTAGCAAAATATTAGCATGCAGCATAATATAATTATTACACGCAAAGAAAAGTTTCTTTGCAAATGAGAACATTGTAGTAACGTCATAAGATTCATTATTAGCATCATTTTATCACTCATCCCAGAGTCACCTACTTTGATTAACCGGGACAAAGAACGCTAAGTTAACGGCTCGTTAGAGGTTATCGGGCAACGACTTAGGGCGTGTTAATGTAAGTACAAACATGTCAAACTGCCGTGAAACCGTGTGTCAACAATCTTTTACAAAGGTGAAATTTTTTGATACAGTATTAAGACAATAAAAGGCGGTACAATAAACTTATTGTAGTTCATTCTATTATATTGAATGTTACACACAGCAACAGAATACACTGTCTTTATTTGACAATGTCAAGTCTTTGTGCCTCGGCATAGCTCTATTTCAAGTTAGGTATCACAATTTTATTGTTATGGAAACAAAAAAGAAAGAATATCGTATAAAGTGGGGGTTCCTTTGAGATTTCATTTTACGAAATGTGTGACGAATAATTTCTTGCATTTTTTAAGTGATATTACACTCAAGAGTTGGGAGAGGTTTGTTTAGAGAATACGGTGTTTTTTGTGCTCGTAATTATATTGGATTGGTTGGTAAGTATATTGTTATTTATCATGTTTTGTTTTTTGAAGGAGACGTTGGACTATTTGAACTCAATTAACCTCGTGCGATCGAATTGGAAATAGGCAAATTATCAAATTCCGAGGGAGGTACGATATATATTATAACTCTGACTAATATGTCACGTTATCTATTTTTTTCTTATTACATAAGTTATCACAACGTATGCAATAGCTTGAAATGCTATAAAGTATTAAAAAAAGTACACTCGAGCAAGTTCCCGGACGACCAGACGAAACTTTTTCGGGAAACGTGTTTTCGAAAAGTAATAATTTGTTCTAATGCAATACAACATCAAGAATTATGAAGACAGCATTTCCCCGAATGAGAGAAAAATTTGCTACAACCCTTAATCAAAGATCATACACACTTGGGTCTGGTTGCTTTCGAGCTGGTCCCTCGCTTGAGTCACCATGTCGGTACAGATCTTGCACACGCTGTCGTGGTCCTCGGGGTACTTCTGCTTGGTCCACACGGTGTCCACGCAGTGCTTCGTCGCGCGGCATTCCCGCCCGGTACTGCACCGAATGAATACGTAATTTAATGCAAGGAGATTTTAACATAAATGTATCAGTTTTAATAGGAAAAGTTTTATACTAGAAAAAAACAACTAATTTCCAAGTTAAGTAGTAAGTATAATATTTATCTAATAAAATAACATTGTAAATTCTGAAAGCAAAATTGTAAATCACAATGGACCAGTTTATGTTATTCCTCTTAATGACATTTTGTTCCTGATAGATACAAGGATAGAATAAACTTCTATTACATGGACTCTAATAAAACAAAAAGACTACGCTTCGATGAAGTTAAATATGAAAACATAATCGCTAAAGTTGGTGGTGTGCGGGGAGGGGTTTATTTTTTTATTTATCTTGTTTAAATTGATCAAATCAATGAGAGGTGTCAAAATTGGCATTCATTTAAACCAATTGAATGAAGTTCCTTATGCAGTCGTACTGCCTAATCTTGGGCAAGCGAATGTCCCTGCTGTTCGATTTTATTAGCGAATGTCCCTGCTGATCGATTTTATTAAAAATTACCATATGCTCAATAATATTTAAAATAGAATTAATGTATCGGTATATATTTATCCCGATAATGTTAAACAATTTTAACCGCCTCTGTGGTCTAGTGGTACAACCCCCGGTATCAGACCCAGGGGTCCCGGGTTCGATTCCCAGCGGGGTACATATTGTATTTGGTTTGGTTGGTGGTAGGACTTGTTGTAAGTCCGCCTGGCTAGCTACCACCATCTTATCAAAGTCTGACGCTATAACAACAATATTTTCAGCATTTTTGTGTGCCGGCAGTTAAAGATAAGATAGCCAGTTCCTCAGTGATTGGGGATTCCGGGAGAGGCTCGCTTCCATCTTCAGCCTTATCTATTTTTAACATCAGGTATGATGAAGGCTAAGAGTCTCCCAGTAGTTCATATAAAAAAAAAAAAAAAGTTTTCAAGATTTTATAAATATTATGTTGTCCATGTCTATTGTGTTCTAAATTACTGCACTGTATTGTATTTTTTTAGTATGTAGGCACTGTTTTGTTCTCTTACTTGCTGGTGCTTTGGATAATATCTGTAAACCTGCATGTATTTTATTAAATAAATAAATACGTCCACAAAACAGCATGATAACTGCCAAAAAATATCCTATGACGCATTCTTCGTATTGTTTACTTATGAAACTACAAAGTATAATTACAAAAATACATGACATTTCAAGTCGGCAATATGCCAACCGAGAGGTAAATAACGTTATTTTTTATTCATGTGTCGTATTAAATAATAAATACCATTTGTAATAATGAAACAAAACTAAGCTACGGATGCCGGTTTGTGTTCTTTCCTTGTAGTATCGGTGTATCGGTTGTTGCTTTACTTTAGTTGGTTAATAATTTTACTGACTGATCCTTATCTGAGCATTGAAAAATCGGCCCTAAGTTTTATATTTGTACTATTATGTTATTCAGTGGGGATGATATTTTGTTTGAATACTCCTTGACTGAGAAACCTTAAGATTTTTTAGGGATATTTGAGAATTTATTCCAGCTGTAGTTGGGAACATGTAGAAGAGATAGAGCACATATTTTAAGTCTATAAGAAGCAAAGAGATTCTGGGCTTTCTGGTTCAACTATCCGAAGATCAAGTAACACAGAAAAAAAAATGTTAAATTAAGTTCGTTATTAGTCAACGGCACGTTAGGTCAAGTATACATTACCGCTATTCCAAGCCAAGGCTCACAAGGCCTAACTGATCATATACACACCCTCTCCACACACACTCACTCATATTCATACTCACCGTGAGAGGTTCACTACATTTAATCTAACTTTAAGGTTTTGTTTTGATTCTGGCATATTTTGTTAGTTTTAGTTTATTCTATTTTGCCTCTCTGGTTAAACCTTTTATTGTTCATAGTGAGAGTAAGAGCTCTGCACCTGAGATACAGGTTTCCTAGTTCGGATGCAGATGTTTACTATTGGCTTGTTCCAATCAATGGTTTATTACAATTAAGAACTAAGTTATGTTCATAGTTGTAAGTTATTGTAACTTGCCAAACATTGTATTTTTCTTTGGTGAAATATTATTACTATTTATTATTTAGTGGCCAAAAGAAGAAGAAAGGCATGTTTTTGAAATTTAGGCTGAGTTGCACCAGTAAACTTTAACCGATTTATGGTTATCAAAGCTGTCAAATCCTATAAATTTTAAGTTGGACTAACCATATAAGTTAAGTTAAACTTATATGGTTAATCCACCATTACAGGAGTTTTAATCAAATTTTTTGTCACTACAATACGCTTAAACTTAAACTATAAACACCTTAAAATACGCTTAAACAATAATCCAATAACTAGAAAGTAATCGCGTCGCGCTATTAGAGATCGCATTACACTGTTGACACAGTGGCCGGCGATTCGAGACACTCCGTTACTTCGGAAACAACCACTTTGTTATGCAACTTGGCTTGATTCATTGTTGCACTACACTGCTCCGATAACAACACGCGGTCTTAATGTACTAAGGTTAGTTTTAGAAGCTTGCAAATTGAAGTTATTGAATTTTAGTAGCAAAATAAACTTTTAATAAAGAGGAAGTATTTATAGAAGGATAATAAATGAAATTTCCTCTTGAACTTTAGCAATGCTCGAATCATTGTCAAAGGAGTTAAATACATATTAAATGGAATTAAATATTAATGATTTAACCTATAGCTTAAAAATATAATACAACCGACTTACCAAAGCAAACGTGAGAAAGAATATTATAGTGCGTACTTAACTTTAAAAATGCTCTTATTCCTTGTATATTACTCAATGATATTATGTGTGTACAATCGGGGAACTCCCCGGTTGACCAGTAGATTTTTATTGGGAAACGTTTTCTCGGAAAGTACTAAGGTTAGCGAAATAATTTATTATTCAAATGAAATATCTATTAATGTTCTATTATTTATGATATAAACGCTTTCTATATATCTGTTACTTTTTAACCGACTTCAAAAAAGGAGGAGGTTATCAATTCGACTGTTTTTTTTTTTTTTTTTTTTTTTATGTATGTTCCACCATAACTTCGCCAGTTGTTAACAGATTTTTATAATTCTTTTTTTATCTGAAAGAAGATGGTTTATGTGTGGTCCCATATAATTCTTCTAAGATCTGGCTAGTAGTTTTTTCATGATCTTGAAAAATATCAATCACCTTTTGGCAAGTAGTCGGTTACCTAGATGACATTGTTGTGTATGGGCTGATTTTTAATGTAAGTAACGGCACATGATGTAACTAAAAAATCTGAAATAAAAACATTTTATAAAAAAAATTCAAACCGACTTCAAAAAGTAAAAAATAAAACTTTTGGAGTCGGTGCTAGCTAGCTAAGGCCAAAAAAATATATAGTTAATAGAAGTGCAATGTAGAATGCCCTGGCTGGCACCGACTCCAAAAGTTTTATTTTTTACTTTTTGAAGTCGGTTTGAATTTTCTTTATAAAATGTTTTTATTAAAATAAAGCTCTTTAAAAAAACTCTCTAGAGTTTTTATGGGATCTGTATTTGAAGAATATTTCATACGAGCTCGCATTGTGAAACAATGGGAAGACCCTATATGGGATCCGATTCAATTTGCTATCTCTTATATTTCAGTGCTTTTTCGTGTATTATGTCCTACTTGTTAATTGTCACAGATTTCTGCGAAAATTACGGTGAAGGTTACATATCTATTGGAAAACATTGATATTATTCCGAATATTTCAAAGAACTCATCAGTTTCCTTAGTTTAATGACAGTATCGACAGGATGACTCAAAGAATGATTCACACACACACACACACATTATTGTCGTTTATTATTGAATTTCTAAGCAATAAAGGTGCTTAGTGCTAGGGGCAGTATAATAGGATCAGGGATACAATGGCACTATAATTGACTTTATTGTATGCGTCTTAAATGTATTTTTTCTTCACAATCCGAAACTGTACTGACTGACCATAACTATGTTCTGGTAATACAATTGATTATTTCCGCAAATTTTTACGCTCTAAATTAATAAAATTACTCGATGATACGTAAAATCGATTTTATATAACTTTTTAAGGTTCCGTACCGAAAGAGTAAAAACGGGATCCTATTACTAAGACTCCACTGTCCGTCTGTCTGTCTCACATCAGGCTGTATCTCATGAATCGTGATGGCTAGGCAGTTGAATTTTTTACAGATGATGTATTTCTGTTGCCGCTATAACAACAAATACTAAAAACAGAATTAAATAAATATTTAAGTGAGGCTCCCATACAACAAACGTATTTTTTTACCGTTTTTTTGCTCGATATGGTACGGAGCTCTTCGTGCGCGAGTCCAACTCGCACTTGTCCGGTGTTTTTGTATGAAACTATTGTGTAATTGGCATGGAGTCATTGAATTTAAGACTATATTATACCAACAATATAAGTCAAAAGAGACAGTATAAATTAATGTTATGCGAAACATGACCTTTCGATAACAATGTGATAGTGTCAAATCACATGACGATTTAGCAGTAGAAACGGAAGCATGTTTCTGATAATATCGTTTTCAATATTTTCACAAAATTACAGCGCGTAATTGTAATAAACTTGTAATAATAATAGATTTATAGTTTTTTTAAGCCATTAGCCATAGGACAAGAGACTGGGATGAAGGAGGGGGCAATTATACGGTATAAGACTAACAATATTGTTTCTATTATTATTTTTATAAACATAAACTATTTTATTTATTATTAACGCACAACTTATATTTTTTAATTCGGATATCTATAATAGTTGCGAAGATAAAGCGATATATCGTGGCGTCATGTTCCAGAAGTGCCTTATTTGGTATCATTAAACATTTCCTTCTAGAAATAGACAGCTTGGGTCACACTGACACAGCGACTGTAGGCCTAGCACGTATAACTTTCGAATAAGTATCGAAGAAGCAATGTAAAAAAAATGTTTGAGATATTGAGCAGAGTTCCTACCGGACGTACACGGAACACCATTTATGATAAATTTTTAAATAGAAAAATATTGGAAATAATCAACTCGGCCACAAGGTAACTACATTTTCCTATTTATTAATTTTTTTAGTAATAACTGGGCAGGCATTTGATCACCATCTTGCTTAACAAGAACATTTTTCTTATACATTTTTTGACATTACGTGCTTCATACGCGATACTATTTCGATAGTTTTTCGTGCTATAGATCACTTGTTGTATGACAAATACAACAATCTTAAACCCTATCGTTGAATTATGACGGACAGCTGTTTTAGACCAAACGCTAATCGCGATTATGACTGTTTGCGATATGGACAAATTCTCGGTCTGAAAATGTTTACCACCATAATGTTTATGCCTTTCAGGACGAAGAAATAAGTAAAGTAAGTAATATAATATACTTATGTTGGTAAGTACTACTTTATAGCATTTAGGACGTTGCGTTATTGCTAAAAGTACGATAAACGATTAAATTAAGATTAAACTGATTAACAAAATAAGATTGCAACTTTTCGAAAGCGATAAAAATGTAAAGATCGGTAGCGTTATCTAACAATAACACAAATCTGTAAATTAACTGGTTTAAATGTTTAACAGAAAATTGATTACTTACGCATTTAATAAAAAGTAGACCAATGCGGAATTGAAATAAAAAAAAGAAGTTATTTTACTCACCTGAAGTTGCTGCACCAGTATGAAGGTCCCCAAGTGCAATGAGTTGCACCAACAAGGTGAACTGAAAATGTTTAGCAGGTTTATTGTAGGATCCTTGGATTATTATAATAAAATAAACTAATATTAATTAATACTTTTATTTTATGTGTTGGTTCACGTACCTTTGTGTTTCTCATGCTTAGGGGGTTCTGTAGTCTTCTTTTTCTGTGAGCAAAAATAGTATGAATCAATTAAGGAGTCACTAACGATACATACATAATATATAAAGTAATTGTAAAAGTGTACAGTCGCAGAAGTTGCCGGTCTACCATTTTTAGGTGATACTTGAGTGAGCTTGATTGGGACAATGGTATAGGCCAGGGTTTCTCAAAGTGGGGTACGCGAACCCCTAGGGGTTCGCCAGTAAACGGTAATGGACTCAATTTGCGACAAGAAACAAGATCAACCCACCTCATTAATAGTTAGAAACTCCCTGATTTTGTATATAACTTTCATTGAACGACGGAAAAAGGCGATAGCGTGCTGACAGATGTGGTCCCTTATATTTCTTTTTGACCCGATGCTGACGCATGCAGCATTCCGTCAGTCTTTCTCGCTCTATCAAATGGTGATTCTGAGCGACAGGAAAGGATAGAGCGACGGAAAAAGGCGATAGCGTGCTGACAGATGTGGTCCCTTATATTTCTTTTTGACCCGATGCTGACGCATTTATTTTCCTGATGGGGTCTTTTGTCATCTGAGGACGTTCGTTTGTTTTCATACAAAGCGCGCGGTGCGACAACAGTGCGGCGTTGGTACCGCCACAGGTCAGAAATAGATAGATACCGACGTCGCACTCCGACAAACGCACCGCTTTGGCACCGCAGCGCGGTCCGACGCGAAACGTCTAAATTGAAAGCGCTCTTTAAAAGATTTCGCGCGGCAAGTGGACTACCGGGAACTTCCGCGAATGTACACAATGTTGAAAATCCAAATAAATAACTAAACAATTAAAACAACAATATTTTCTCCTTGCCTTGATAGTAACAAACTTTTTCAGCTCTTCGTTGTTGCACATGCCGATGACCTGGCACATGGCTTCCGGCGAGGTCTTGGAGACCAGCACATGGTACAGGTACGTAGGAAGTTCCGCGGTGTTCTGCTTGCAGATGCTTGCCACCTCAGGGTATGATAGGTCATGGCATTCTGAGCTTACTCGCGTGCCTAAATATTCCTGCAAGAATATCTCACTTTTGCTCATCATACTCCGCTTTGCGCGGACCCCGGTCTTTCTTATGGATTGATAAGAACAATGGGCATCGAAGACTCGAAGCCACGATACGGATACCTCCAGCCTCTACTAATGCGGATCGATGTGTTTAACTACACTTGCAACGAATAGTATAGTCGGCCATACGCCGAATACCGAATATTCGGCATAGTCCAGGCCGAATAGCTGAATATTCGACTTAAAGTATTCGGCCAGTGCAATTTGTAATGACGTAATTGTTTCGCGCTGACTTGCTTACTCTATTGCTACTAGGGAATGCAATCAGCTAGAGAAAGGCATTGACATAAGATTATTATCAGATATTAATCATCGCACCCTCCCTCAGGCCCCTTAGCACGGACACCGCTATATCACGCGATATGATAAATAAATAACTGCGTACACCAATTATCTAGCCCACATTAAGTTTCATGAAGAACTTGTGTTATGTATACCTACTAGATAACGGATAAACATACTCATATACTTTTTTTTGTGAATACATACATAATATACCTACAAGGCAAGGCAAATAGACAAGTTCATGCACACAAATATTTGTCTTGTCCGGGTATCGAACCCGGGACCTCTTCGGAAGGCGGGTTTAGTACCCCCAAACAGGTCGTATGATTTAGCGCATCATGCTGTCTTGCTTATTCCGCTGCGATGTGAACGGGACAGCGACACGTTATCGAGTCGATAAAAGCCGCACATGCTAGCTCTTTATTTATCATCATAGGTAGGTATTGCTGGTTTAACAGCGCATAAAAAAACGCGAAAAAACGCGAAAAAAGATGCATAATACACCATCTAATAAACAACGTTATTTTATGCTTACCCAAAACCTCAAAACCATTTGTAGAACTCATCAATATGAACAACTTTCTGTATGGAAGCAACCCTAACATCGCGAAAAAAATACAGGTGTTTCATAGCTAGTTTTTTTCGCGATTTGTGGGTTGCTTCCATATAAAAAGTTGTTTGTTATGACGAGTTCTACAAATAGTTTTGTGAAATATAAAATAACGTTGTATATCGACTATGGAAGATGGACAGACCAATAGTAGCACCTTTATCTGTACGTATAGTAAAACTGACGTAGCTTCTCCGTGCTTCGGATCAGAAGGTAGCCGTTGGTCCCGGCAGTATTTATAGTCGATAAAACCCCCCATTTTGCATTAGGACCAGGTAGTGGGTCATGGCCCACTCTCCTTATCACCAGTGCCCCAGCAGTGGGGACATTAAAATGGTTGATGATGATGATGATGATGATGATGAAAGATGAAGAGTGTTCAATTCAATAAGCATATCTCTGGATTCCGACTGGAGTGCGTTGATTTAAGTATAGAGAAAGATTGGACCATGGAGAATACTACAGGGTCTTATGTTATGAAAATTTTGGTAATAGGAAACTCCTGCACTACAACTACCAATTAGGGGGTTTGGAAAAAGGTCTAGATAATTAAACAAAATCGAAAGAAACCGCGTCAAGTAAATACATGCAAAGCAATATTGATAGGTTTAACCATATAACATATTATGTAAGTACAAAAATGATGTGTGGTGATGTTATACCGGCACACCCTTTTCCTTTGTTACTCAATAATACAAATTGTTTATCTATTTCATAATTGTTGGAATAATAAAAACAACAAGAATTAGATAACTCATATCATTACTTTGATTGAACCAGGTAACAAAGATATTTCAATCACAGATCAAAGTCATCATAAGTTCAGCCATAACAACCCATGGTGATGGATGGATGATGATAACCACAATAGATATAATTGTACTTGACTTAGCATAAAGGTTATCAGTTCATAAAACAATAACAAATTATGTATTAACAATCCTTTCAATAACCGTCTGAAATTTACAAGAAACATATTTCATAGCAGCAAAACCAGTATTCATTATACAACTATTATGTACAAATAGTGTGACGTCGCACACGAAACATTGCCGATATCTGCGTAGTTATTGGCACAGTTGTACTGAATGGAATATAAATCAACAAAGTACCGAATAAATTCATTTGTTCATTTTAGTAGCTGTACTAAAGTTGAAGTTTCATGCGACTCAAGTGGCACTTAGAGTAGGTATTGCAAACTACACAAGAGAGGAATAGATTCTATTCTAGTCATATTTTGATTTTAAGAAATAAATTTAATGATATATTTTTCCTTTGAAATAATGTTACATGGGTACGCCAATTTACACAACAGTTTTATGGCATTCCCCATCATTGATTTAAACACTATTCTTCATAGTGTAAGATAGGTTATGAGAAGTGGATTGTAAGTGTTGTCATGTAATGTATTTAAATCAATTTTAAATTCGGGAAAAGGACAAATTAATGTTTTAGGTTAAGACTAAAATCCCACAATGTAAACCAATGTTCAACCAAAATCCAATATGACTCACCTCATTTATAAGATCCTTCACATCCTTCAATTGTCGGAACAGTCTGACAAATTTGTCAGACACATCATTGCTGCCAACTTCCACATTTTGTGTCTCCCACACTGTGGCAATGCAGTGTGCGACAGCTCCACACTCACTCGCACTCCTAGTATGATTCACCATATTAACAACTTGTTAGTCAATTGAATTGATTCACACACATAATATGAGGGATATCACCAGTGTTTGATTTATATTAATCATATATAATCAAGTTCAGCTACTATCATACATTAAGACTATCATATTTGGGGAAGTGGGCGAAATGGTTCCGATTGGGGAGACTGATCACCTGTCAGGCTTTGCTGGCGTCCCTTCTCCAAAAATAGTAATAATAACAAAAAGACTATTAATGTCAACATATGAGGGAAAAGTTATTTGGAACTCATTTCTTTTTATTAATAAAATTATAATTATTAATCTGTGAAATGACACTTGTATGGTCTTTCCTATTTGTGGTGAAAATCTAAAATCCAAAAGAACTATTTTCCATACTACTTGTTACTTAAGACAATCTTGGTGTTAAGTTTCGATGTGCATTAAATAAATATACTCACTTTAGATTTTGACACCAATAGCTGGGTCCATTGGAACATTCTTTTGGTACTTGTCGAGCTAACGACAAATCTGTAATCAAGTTATTGAGTTAATACATCTAGCATTGAAACTGTAGATACAATATTTTAACATGGAAGAACAAAGTTTTTTAAAGGTTTTTTATAAAAGTTAACGTTTTATAAAAAATGTTACTCTACCTTACATTTAAGCTATTTCCTGCCTACTATGTGATTTATTTATGACTATTCCTAATTTATAATTGAAATATTTAGAAAAATACTTAATAACACACTTTAATCGATATTTAAGTATTTAAATACAAAGATGGGGACCTGACTTCCAAAAGTTCCAAATGCATAAGAAAACATGACTAAACAATTTCAAAAAATACTGGACACTTTGTTTTACCTAATGTTGTTGTTGTATACTTGGAAGATTCTAGAGGATACTCTGACCAGAATTAGTGTAAGTTTAAGAACTATTTCTGTTGGACTAAAATTACAAAAATTCAGAGGCGACAAAGTAAAGCAAAACTTTAGTGTTTTATTTACAATTTCAATTCATGATAATTAAATTATGAGCGCACTAGTTTTACATTTAGTGAAATAAGCACCTAAAGAGTCGAATAATTGCCATGCAAACAATACAAGGACGAAATTGATAGCCACAGCTGATGAAAAACAAGTTGCTAACTTACTTGTACAACAAAAGATTGTGAGTAAAAGACAAACACGTAGTGTGCTCGTCATTGCTGACGATTGCAACGTTGAAGAATCCTGGAAATTATACTGCTTTGTTCGCTAACTCACAATGAATAATATCTACCCGATAATTTCACTTTATTGCGTATTGATTGATAAACAAATGTCAAGTCACTACTGCACAGAATCGAATCGAAATGACAATGAAATTTAGACTTGACATGACAGCACAGCATTGACATTTTGACATGACAGTGTAAAATGACAGTTGAGAATAGTGATGTAGCGAATATATTTAATTGAACATTAGTTTGATAAATTGAATGCTGATCAAGGTAGTTTTTTCTTGTAGATATATAAAAGGTGCATTACATCCTCCTACCTAGAGCGGTGAAGTTGGCTTAATTCATTTGAGTGAAGATAAATAGTTATTTCTTTGTGTAAGAAATAACTAATTAACGGTCGGTTTCAATAACATAACTACAGTCAGAGATAGGCTTACTAGAGCTTTGTTGCCTAGATATTTTTGTTATTCAGCCCAAAATAACAGCGGTTGCTAAGTAACGTAACTAAGATAAGCCTACCTCTTGTTAGGGATAGATTATTGAAACCGGCTGTAAGCCAACTGGAAAGATGGATTACTGAAGTTACCTCTACTGTATCCTGAGCGTAGCGCAAAGGTACGAGACGATTAAAACTTTCTGCCGAGCGCAACACACAATTTTTCACCTCACAACAGCGAGGAAAATTTTAGGTTGTTTCCGCGGTCAACTTCTGGTAAAAAGACTCTTTAAACAAATCGTTTAATCTAAACATAAGTTATTCCTGATGTTTTATTGATATAAAAAATTAATATAATAAAAAAGGGAGTATTATAGTTCATTCAAAGTTATTTAAATTGTTAACTATAATAACTTCTTCTTCTTCTTTCTTAATTAATGGCGTGCTCGCGATAAATTTCGGGAATTTTGCCAATGTCAAGTAAGTAAATATATTTTGTATTTTATAGAAATTCTACGGTAGATCAGTTAAGAATGGAGCCTCACAACACGTGTTGTTACGAAAAGAACTCGGGTGAAACTCCACTATAATAACAATAAAAACGATTCGGTTACTGTTGACATTTACATGAGGTACAAGACAAGTACAATAAATATAAAAACAAAGGTTTATGTCACGTTCCAAAATCCAATCCAATCTCCAATCATAGGTTGTGAAATCTCAGCCAGCCTAATATAAAATTCTTTATAACAAATAGTTTAAACTTATTGTTATTGTTTATATGATTTAATGAACTTAAATAATTGTTGTGTCCCAGGCCTTCAGGAACACGTGAGTCGCCTTGACTCATGAAATAAAATCAAAAAGGGAAAATCAACTATTTATTATATGATGAAAATGGATTTTTTATAGAGCACAATAATTACGAGATGGAGGGAAACGGAAGTGTCCCTTGTCACCCTCCTCTGACATCAGCTGTCAAAATAACGTTTAGGAATGAATATATAACAATACTGATTTCTGTGGAAAACGGAAGAAGCCAAAACTAAAAATAAAAAAAAAAAAAATATAACAATACCCCCCTCACAAGTTTAGACGTTGGGGTGGTTTAACGACTCTACCTGAGCGCGATACAAACTCTCCTATCTTATTGCTATTAATAGATTCAGAACTAATCTCTTCATTTCTTACAATTTGTTTATTACTAAGTTTCATTTCTGTAACTTCACGGTTTGTATTAAAACTTGAATCTGATGTTAAATTATTATCTGTCACCGTTATCTCTGAATGACTGCTTTGAAGATTTTCATTGTTATTTTGACTATTATTATTATCAATACTAACATCTCTGGGCTGAATACAATCATTACTAGTACTACTATCACTATTCTGAGAACCACTAATAATTTGATCAATATGTCTCTTCCAGATTAAATTTTTGCCCAAGATTTCATCAATTTTAGCTTCTTTATCTTTTAAATTTTCATCTTTATTATGACTAGTAAATCCATATCTTATCATATTAAACACAGAACTTAAAATAGGATCTTTTCTACAGTCTCTTTAGAACTTATACTTTTCATAATAAATGATTCTGGCCACTTTGAATAAGTGTCAATTATTATTAAAATCATTTTATTATCTATAGGACCTAGAAAATCAGCATAAACCCGCTCATAAGGAAAAATAGTTTTTGGCCATGATAAAATTAAAGATTTTTGCGGTTCTGGTCTGGCTGCCATACAAAGATCACAACTTTTAACATAACTTTCTATTTGATCATCTAATCCTGGCCACCAAAAATAAGATCTTGCATTACCTTTCATTTTAACAATACCTTCATGTGTTGAATGAAGTTCTTTCAATAACTTTAACCTTAATGACTTAGGAATAACAACTCTGTATCCCCATATTATTACATTTTGATCAATATACAATTCAGTTTTTCTTTGAAAATATTGCTTTAAATTTTCATCTTTATTATGACTAGTAAATCCATATCTTATCATATTAAACACAGAACTTAAAATAGGATATTTTCTAGTCTCTGATCTAACCATATTTAAATCAATAATATTCTGTTGTTCAACAAAATTAATATAGTCATAACTATTATTATTTTGGTTTTCATTTGTTATGTTTAATGGTAATCTAGACATGCAATCAGCTTTTACATTTGTGGCACCCTGAATATGTTTAAAAGTATAATCAAAATTTGCTAAATAAATAGACCATCTTTGTAATCTACCTGCAGCCATTTGCGGTAAACTTTTGTTTTCCCCAAATAAAGCTTGCAACGGTTTATGATCCGATTCTAATTCAAATTTAGTTCCAATTAAATACTGATAAAAAAATTTTACTGCCCAATAGATTGCTAATGCCTCCTTGTGAATCATAGAGTACCCTTTTTCTGCCTTGGTATAAACTCTAGAGATAAAACTTATTGGTCTGTCAGACCCATCTTGCATAATATGACTTAAAACTGCTCCTATACCATTTTGTGAAGCATCACAAGAAAGTCTTAAACAATATCTATTAAAGTGAACCAAAACGTTTTTTGACACAATCTCTTTTTTAATTTCTTCAAAAGCATTATTACACTGTTTTGTCCAAATAAATTGCTTATTCTTTTGCAACAAATCATAAATAGGTTTTAATATTTCTGACAAATGTGGTACAAATTTTGAATAATAATTTACCATACCTATCCATGACCTTACTTCTGAAATATTAGTGGGAGCAGGGGCTTTAAGTATTGAAATAATTTTAGACTGATCTTTCTTTAGACCCTCTTTAGAAATTATGTGACCTAAATATTTCACCTCTTTTTGACAAAATAAACATTTAGACTTATTTAACCTTATGCCTGCCTCTTTAAGCCTTCTTAAAACTTCCCTCAAATTTTCTAAATGCTCCTGATCATTGGATCCTGTTACCAAAATGTCATCAATGAAATTTACCACTCCTTTAGCACCTAATAGAATTTTTTCCATCTTAGACTGACAAATTGAACTTGCTGGCTTAGTGCCATAAGGTAATCTTTTTAATTTATAAATCCCTTTAGGTGTTGACCACGCTAACAACTCACTAGTAGCATCATCAACAACTAAATGATTAAAAGCATTTCGTAAGTCTAGTTTTGTAAATTTCTTACCACCTTGTAATGCTGCAAAAATGTCCTCAATACGGGGTAATGGGTGATTAACTTCTTTTAAATATTTGTTAATAGTAATCTTATAATTAGCACATAACCTAAGCCCACCATTTTCTTTAATAACAGGTACCAAGGGTGTACCCCACTTAGACGTATCCACTTTTTCTAGAACACCTTCTTTTTCTAACTTACATAATTCTGTATTTACCTTCTCCTTGAAAGCATGTGGAACCGGCCTTGGTTTGTGAAAAATCGGCTTTGCATCTTCTGTGACCTCCAACCTTATTTTGTCCCCCTTAATGACTCCTAATTCACTTTTAAAAACTTCTGAAAACTCTTCTAATACTTTATCTAATGATTGATGTTCTATGCTGTTGATCTGAAAACTTTTCTGAAAACTAAAATTAAACTTCGAAATAAAATCTCGTCCGAACAAGCTTCTTGACCCTTGTGTCACTACAAACAATTCTCCCTTGACTGTCTTGCCTTTGAACTCAATAGAAACTAAAATCTTTCCTATGGGCTTCACAATTTGCCCATTATAATGTTTTCAGCTCAATATCTGTGCTTATTAAATCAGTGTTTGGAAACTTCTGCTTAAATACTTTTTCTGGTATGCAAGAAACAGCTGCTCCTGTGTCAATTTCCATGCCTAGTGAAACACTGTTAACCTTGCATTCAATTAAAAATGGAGAAACAAAATTTAACTCTTGTTGTGACTTGTTCACACTAAATATGTCAATTGTGTTTAATTGCTCTTCCTCGCTATTTATATCCATGGTGTAAGTAGCCTTACTCTTACATACTGTTGCTAAATGGCCTATCTTGCTGCAAAGTTTGCACTTGTAAGTTTTATATTTGCACCTGGTAAATGAATGGTTGCCTTTTCCACAATGTATGCATTTTAATTCCTTAAAAGATGAACTATATTCAGATGATTTAGCGCCTTGCTTCACTTTATTTTGAACATGTCTAACATTATTATTCTGCGGAGAAATCTTGTGAACTGTAGCTCTTTCCCTTAAAACAGATTCCTTGTTTAACGCAATTTCAATCAAATCAGACTATGATTTTTGTAAATTTTCTTCACATAGCCGTTCATAGACTGGTCCTTGCCGTAATCCCGTGACAAACTTATCCTTTACTCTTTCTTCTATGTCCTTAAAATTGCATTCCGAAGCGACTTCTCTAACTCTGGCATACCACTTCGTTACACTTTCATCGTCACTTTGCCTAAGTCTATCAAATGCAGTTCTCTTTCGAAAATAGGAAATCCTATGCTTAAATCTTAATTTTAAGGCCTCCTCCAGCTGCTTATAATTTTTATCTTTGGGCAATGCGGGGTGGACAATGCTTTTTAATACTTTGTATGTTTTTTCGTCAATCATAGTCAATAAAGTAGTAACTTGCCTCGTTTCCTCGACGCTGTTTGCAGTGAAGAATTGTTCTAGCCTTTCCAGAAAACAGTCTATATCCTCGCCTTCCGAGAATGGCTTTAGATTAAGCTTTGCCATGATGCCCAGCCCAATACAATGTAAAAAAACAAAATAAATTTTCACCAATTTTCCTCGTCGCCAAATATGTTGTGTTCCAGGCCTTCAGGAACACGTGAGTCGCCTTGACTCATGAAATAAAATCAAAAAGGGAAAATCAACTATTTATTTTATGATGAAAATGGATTTTACATAGAGCACAAAAATTACGAGATGGAGGGAAACGGAATGAACATTTTATTGTTGTTTCCGCGGTCGACTTCCGGTAAAAAAATCTTTAAACATAAAGTTATCTAAACATACCTTATTCTCGTTGTTTTAATGATATAAAAAACTAAAATAATAAAAATGGTAGTATTAAAGTTAATTCAAAGTTATTTAAAGTAGGATTATACTGTTACTTATTAATAAGAATAAAAACGATTCCGTAAATGTTGACACTGACACGAGGTACAAGACAAAGACAATTTAAAAATAAAGATTTATGCCACGTTCCAAAATCCAATCATAGGTTGTGAAATTTCACCCAGCCTTATAACCAGTGATCGGAGTAGGTAGATTGATTTTACGTACTCGCACCATGAATAGTCATAGAAATTATAACATGGATAAGCCTTTTGTCCGGGATTTTATTTTGGTACTTACGGATTTGAATTAAATATTGTGAATGTAAAAAAATAAACTGCTTCATTGGGAAATTATAGACTGCGAGAGTAAAACATTTAAAAGCGTTTTTTTATTTATTTATCAAATAGTAACGTGAATTTAACTTTCTCGCATCGTTCTAGTTAATATCTACTTACTGACTCACCGAAGATACAGAGTATAAAATAAAGCGCCAACTACGTTTGCCGAGTTATTCTCACTAAAGTACTCCAAGCAAATAGGGAAAAGAATAAGTATACTATTGTTTTTATAGTATACGTATCCTTTTCTTGGAGTCGTTGCATTGTCCACCTCTTCTATCTTTTCCTGTTTCTCCTATTTAGTGCGTGCCACGAAACATAAGGCTTGTTGACCCATGCTGCCCTTGCTCTTTCCGCCACCCACTGTCGTCGACAACCGTGCATCAGTAGAATAGCGGAGAGGCAAGTCCCATCTTTTGCCGCATGCACTACAGTAACTATTACTAATATTTTTTTACTTAAGTTTAGCATTCCATCGTTTTTTACTAAACTATGCCGATCGCAATACCATTAAAAGACAGCAAAAGCGTTAAACATTTCTTATTCATATTGATATATTCTTCATTCTACACATTACAATATTTGAAATTCCAAAAAGTCTTAATAATTACAAAATCCCGGGATCCCGGAGGCATATCCATATTAATATATACGTGCCAGTCCATTGACCCAAATCAATCTACCTACTCCGATCACTGCTTATAACAAATAGTTTAATCTTATTGTTATTGTTTTTATGACTCAATTAACTAAAATAATATAATAAAACCAAAACGGAGTATTATAATTAATTCAAAGCTATTTAAGGTAAGAATAAAATGTAAACGACTCAGAACGCATTATGACATATATTTAGGTATTAAATTAAAAAAGTACCACACGCTAGGCCGCTAAAATCATGCAAATTTTTTTTTGCATAAAACTGTTCTACGTGGTGGTAGAAGTAATTGGAATCCAAGATGCCAACAATGTCCTTTTAAAGTCCAGTGTTAGAAAAACAAAATCAAAATTAATTAGAAAGAGAGAGAACTCCCTAGAGAGAGAGAGAGTGAGATAACGCTACATAAAGGTTTGCGTCCCTTATACTTATACCTTCATCTTCATACTGTCAATACGGCTTACTTACGATCCATTAGGTTTGAATTTATTTTTTATTTAAGTTTTTTCCTTATCTAAATAGATAAGAGTATAATAATTCTTAAAAAGTTATGTGTATGCGTATTTTTCATTTTAACATCTCAATAATTCTTTAAGAAAATGCAAGGGCACGGGCAACATTGCATTTTCTTCCATTGTACAACGCCATCTATATGAAGCTATAAGAAATTAATGTAAGAAAGAAAAAGAAAATACGTCATTGCATATTTATTTACAAATGTATGTCATCAGTGCTTTTAAAAATATAAATTTATGATTTATAATTCATTTGAATTATTGGTGGTCGCGATTTTTGAAAATATTACATTGGGTTTTTATTTCCTCGCACTCGTTGTAAAAGTAAAGTGTAATACGCTGCTCTAAAACCCATTATAACACGGTTTCTATTTAATACTACCTCGTTATAATGGGTAATTTAAGCCCCTTGTATTAAATCTAATATTTGTGTGAAATTATTTTGAACATGTGATGACATTGAACTAAAATATTTTAAATCGAAGTAAGTAATAATCTTGCGTCTTGCGCTTTACGCGAAATAATAATTATGTCACCAGTTTGATGAAGTAATATTAAAGCGCTCACACAAAATTATATAAATTAAAGTCTTTTCGCTGTTTCATATATATTCACAAACTTTGTCTAACATTTTATTGTCTTAGATGTATAAGAAGTCAAATTATTTTAATATATTTTATTTAAGATTTTTAGTTCATTATTAAATTAATATTTTCACAAAGGTCAGTCAATAGTTATAACAAAGTCCATGCTTTGCTTTGTCTTAATTCTTTTTACATTCTTTTAATGAATACTGTTAAAACTATATTCAGCAAATTGAACTTTCAATATATTGTTTACTTTAAATTGAACACTTAATAACAACACCATTGTAGACTACAGCTGCCCTCTAGTTACTTAGTCTGAAAACTTCATACAAGGTAAAAGCAATTATTAGCAATCAAACTGTACTATTCGGCAATAGATGGCAGTCAGTAAACTTAGTCATTTTATTCAACGAGAGATGGCAGCAGTAGTCTATCGCTATTTGAAAACATCCGGAATGTCAGGGCGATATGGGACAAGTTGCTTTTATCTAGTATATTTTCTTGTTTGCACATAAAAATTGCATTGTAAAATGCAAAATTAAAAAGTTAATCCGGAAATATTTCCCAAAAGGAACACAACCGGGAGAAATATTTTCACCTAAGCATCATTAGTTATTTATATTTAAATGTTTCCTTATATTGCAAAAAAAAAACATTGATCTACACTCAAAATCATAGAATTGTTAGGAGGTATGTATACTTACATAGTTTGAATTGTAGTGTTGTGCATCGGCAAAGAATATATACCTATACTTCGCGAAGTATAGGTAGGTACCTAGTTTTGATCGTAGTTCCATGTTCCTGGGTGAAGTTCGAACCCACGACCCCTGACGTAGACGGTAGAATTAGTATCAATCAAGCCAACCAATAAAGGTCAAACGATTCAAGTTTTAACTGTTATAACTACCTATAGCTTTACCTACTAATTTATTATAAAGTGCCTCCGCTTCTGGCGCTGGTCGCTGATTTGGGAGCCGGGGCGCTAGATGGTGTAGCAGATAGCAGTGTAGCAGTAGCAGAAGGGGGTGCAGGACTTGTGCTTGTTGTGCTTGACTTGTTGACAGGTACAAAATCACTCTTAACTTTTTTTGACAAAATGACAAAAGACTCTGTTTTCAAAAACGGGACCCCGCTACGAAAACAGTACGAAAGATATCTCTAGGTTAGGTTAGAACCGTGACAAAAAAGGCGGCTTCGGCGGCCGCCGAAGCGGCAGAGACGACATTATGTCATACACTTATTTTTTAGGTGCACCTTCTCGCGGTGTGTTGGATGGGACTCGCGGACCACAGTACTGGACTTATTTAACAATAAAGTGTGAGAGTTATATATTTTTTTAACTAAACATTACAAATTGTGAAAGACATTTTTGAGAAAATTTGAATATTTGACCCTTTCCACGTGCCGGTTGCCATTTCAAGTGCCGGCTCCGGCAGCGTAAAACCGCCGATTCCCAATGGCGATATTTTAAGTTAGCAGCGGAGGCACTCCCTAATTATAATAATTTATTTGTTTGCAAAAGAAAACGTAAAAAAGTATGTGAGACAACAATGTGTCATACCTAAGTACATACCTACTAAAACTAGACAATGACAATCCACAAAGCGATTGAAAGAATATTGTAAAGGTATTGCAAAACATTTTATTCTAAGTATGTTCAGGAACAAAAAAGCCCACGAAAAAAGTAAAATAGCCTTTTTGAGTCGGTGCCAGCCAAGGTTTGTTAAGGCATCGATGTGATGATTGTGCATTTTATATTGTACTTGTGCCTATACTTTTATTTTTCTTGCCTTAGAGCATTCTCTTTTTTTTAATGTCGGTAAAAATTAAATTATCAAGTTCTAACTTGATAATTTCTTTTATTTTAACTAAGTATATAAATTTGATGTATATCTGTAAATATCCTCATATCATAATAAACTCCTCAGTTTTATAGTACTTATACCTTCTTCTTTATTCGTGTTTCTTTTATACTTATTTACCTATTATGCCACTCGATGCGCGAGACTGTCGCAAACTTTTCAGTCAGTTAGTTGCAATTTCAAGGAATAATCTTGGCACAAGCACTTATTAATTCCTACCTTTCATCAACTCGCCAAATTTTAAGTTCTTACCTACAAAAGACTGTCGCATAAGTTGATCTTAGCACATTCTTTCCGTAGCACGTTAAAGCCTGCTTGCGTCTTAATTTAAGAACCCAATCCTTTGTATTGCCAGTCATTAATTTCTCATTGGTACGAAAAAATAATTATATGCCATGCAATGTAAGTATAATGTATCAGTTAGACTACGAGAGACTGTAGCATAGCCGCGTAGCACATGTTCTTTCCGTAGCAAGTCTAAGCTTGCGCTTGCGTCCTAAAACAATCCTATCCACCGTAGATATGAAAATCAATTTCTGGACCATGCGAAAAAACATGGTACAATCGGGGAACTTCCCGGTTGACCAGTAGAGTTTTTTCGGGAAACGTTTTCTCGTAAAGTACTAACGTTAAAGAAATAATTTATTATTCAAATGAACCTCTTAATAGTCTATTATTTGTGATATAAACATTTTCTATATATCTATTACTTTTTTAAATAAAGCTCCCTGAAACAACAAGGAAGTTCCCCGAATGTACTACTAGGAACAGCATCTTTTAGACATCAATTACAGATATTATATAACTGCATGTTCGTCTGCAAGTCTGCGCTTGCGTCCTTAAATCCCATATTTTCCATAGTCGTGAAATTCAATTTCTGGACTATAGGAAAAAAGTAAGTTACTATCAGTAACAGCATCTATTAGACCTCAATTACAGATATTATATGAGATTTGAAGGGCAGCCGTAGTCGTGTCACGACACGGCCAGTCAGTGCGTTACGACGATGGGCTGAGTTGAAGTGTTATTCAGAATATGTGAACATTGCGCACGTGGACGAATCCGTGGAGTCGGCATACTTTATATATTTTAAATAAGACGTTTTGTTAAATCTGTTACTTTTCTTGCAGCAATCCTTGTTAAACACCATTTTCGTTAAAATACTAGATGAGTTCCTTTGTTTCTTAAATGTGCATATTTAAGGAAGCAGATTGTCCACTAAAGTAGTTTATTTTATTACTACTTAATAATTAACATATCCGTGGATTATATTAAGTTCAAGATTTATTAATTAACTAGCTCTCGCTAGCGGTTTCACCCGCGTGGTATTCCTTCCCGTGGGAATATCGAGATTCAATGTATCCTATGTTCATAACCAGGCTATATTATATACTAGATTTAATCCAAATACTTTCAGTAGTTTCGGAGCCTATTCAATGCAAACAAACAAACAAACAATCAAATCTTTCCTCTTTATAATATAAGTATAGATAAGTGAAGTAACATTTTTGACAATAATATTGGAAAATCTCAGAAATCTGTTTTCGGCAAATTGGTCATTCATGACATTCTGTACCTGTTTATAAAATAAGATAAGAATTATTATAAAGATTGTTTTGCGGAGTTTCGTGTTACAGTTTAACATTGTTTGTTATAGAATATCGAGTTTAGTAAGCGCGTAGTTTCCCTTGGCTCAATTACGTTGTCAAAATATAACTTAAAACCAACCTTTATCGGTCAGAGTGTCTCCACGGCATTCGCAGTTCCAGCCTGCGACCGGTGGGCAGGATTTGTTTTATGCGCACCGGAGGCACCGACTTACCGCGGCCGGCGCTCCAGTCTCCTTAATTTTATTACGGACTCGCCGAGAAAAACCCCCTAATTGCGTCTCAGGAAAACATCGCTGCCAAACTGGAAATACCAATTTTCTTTCAAGCTGCGTTGGAAAACGAGGTGGCGTTACTGTTTTGTTCCAAGGAATTGGATTTGACGTAGAGTGTCTTTTGGGTATGATTGTTGTTTAAAAAACATTGTGAATCGTGTTGGTATTCATTGTGTTTCATCACGATCATGAATGAGTGACGTCGACTTTTGTTAAGGCGCCATAAGCGAGATAGTAACGAGAAAAGGACGCGCGCGGGAGCGATTTTGCAGTTTAGGCGAATAAACTGCGAAATCACTTCGTAGTATATAACAATTAAATACAAAATGAAACTACGCGATGCTAAACATTTTTGGTGTCCACTAATTAAACCAATTTACAATAGTATAATGTTACCTCATTTGAAAATAATCATGAATTTTCGTATTTTTTTCTTTTCGAAAAGAAAAATCATAAAATCGTCTTTCAAAACTTTATAATCTCGATAACGGTATGAAGAAATATACCTATATCTTTTATCGTATTTTAATCTTTTCGAAAAGAAAAAGTGTCGTGGCAAAATCATAAAATCGTGTTTCTGAAACTTTATAAATGTAGATAACGGTATGAAGAAATATATAATTTATTACCAGATTTGTAACACCCTAACCACCTACTATAGTTTTATATCAAAGGTTCGTATTTTTTCCGTATAGCGTCCTAACACATTGTTAGGAAGCTAGGCTTCAAAGAGGTTTATCCGTTTCTTTTCATAAGTACTTAGGTTCCGTCCGTTCTTCTTTATAATATTCAGTGGAGGTTGAAAAGAAGATCCATAAGGAACGACTACAGGCACAAGTCCCACTGAGAGGACTTGTGCCTGTGCTGTGTTGACATCAAACTAATTTCTTAAAACTTATCGCGAAATTAGAAGTGTGTCATGTTCTCTCTGATATCTTGGTGTTATCGTCTACTACTTCATATCTCTTCATAATTATTAATACTCGTAAGTTAGCTATACTTAGAGTAAAATCGTAGCACCGTATCCAAAATCGGCCAAAAATTACTTCCTACTTCATTGTACAATTAGTAGAGTTTTTTTGAGAATCGTTTTCTCGTAAAGTACTAAGGTTTCAGAAATAATTTATTATTCAAATAAAATACCTATTAACGTACTATTTTTTTTTAGATATAAACGTTTTCTATAAACCTATTACTTTTTTAAATAAAGCACCCTAACAAAACTCTACTGGTCAACCGGTTAGTTCCCCGACTCTATTCACTGTTTTCCGATTGCAAGGAGTAACATCTTACTCTTTAGACCGACCGTTTATTTTCTAGTTCAACCACTCCACTTCGATTTCGTATCGAGTCCATAACCGTACCGATTCTGATTCCAAGCACCTGTAGTCTACAAAATATACGGTCAAGTCGCGAAGTTGCTCGCAGTTAAGAAAGATTTGTCGCGGCCCGGTAGCTAATGCCAGCTCTTGCTCTCGTAAGTAAAAATTATGATTATCGCCACGAAGAGCTGAGCCCTTGATCCTTAACTAACGGTCGCGGTCGAGACGCGGACTTTCCTTTTCTTAACTATAACTCGTCTTTATTGCCTCCTCGGTGCAGCCGGCTACTGGATTACGCCACTAACTGATCGCGCTAGTCGAGAGAGGTCTTTATTCATGAACCCTGTTCCATCGAGATTGTGATGCTACCTTTTTCGATTGAATTCTCAGTTTTAATATTGGTGATGGTCTTTGTAAGATGTAAATTTACAAAGGAAGCATCAGAGCAGTTTGGTGGTTTTGTCGTCGATCTGCTAACCGTATGCTATAGTATAGTCTCACGAAACGTTTTCGTAAGGTACTGTGGAAAATATGGAGATCGTCTTACTTATAATCGAACCATCGTTAAGTCAAAACAATTCAAAATCAATCCAGCCAGCAACGGTAGTGTAAAGGCCAGCTAGCATTGTGGAAACTTACGATTTCACGTCTTTTAATGTAGAGCTTTTGAAATTGTATTTAAGTTATCATCTGTAATTTAACGACTGCAGTTAATTTAAATCTCAAGGTTTATTTTTTCAGGCAAGTTCATTCGATGTAGTGTGGCCTGTAAAAATGTCTGTTTGAAACCAAAAGACTTTATATGAACAACGGGAAATGCTTAGAAGCCATCATCATAACGATGAATTAATGTTAAGGCTGAAGGTGGAAGCGCGCGTCTCACGGAATCCTCAACTACTGAGGAAGGACTGTTACGAGCTTTGAATCCTGTGTTAGGTACATGTACAACAATAACATCAGCGCATGATAATTAGAAGAAAGCAAACAAAAGCGGTTCTGTAGCTGTACTGAGAATTCCGTAAGCTGATTATATGCGAGTTTTATTGAGAGTTACTTAGGTACTTATTGGTTATCATAGCAATCTTTAGTGGACTGTATGTTGCAGAACGTAGCAAATGAACTAAACACTATAAGAGAGAACACATAATATTTATTGCACACTCAATAGATAAATTAATGTCTTTTGAGTGAATATAACAACTAAACGAAAATAGTGAAAAAACACAGAAACACGCTTATATTAGGAAACGGAAGCTGCAAAACATTATGGTTTAATTTATTTTTAAATGTATGTTGCCAGCAATAGTTATTTACCTAACTATTTATTGTGGATAACTTTAACTCGCACACAAGCCGCCGATAAATTTGTAAGGCTACCTTACGTCTTAAAAATATTTTAGGCGACAGGAATGGTGATAATTTGCAAAAGGAACTCTAATAGTGAAATATCGACTCAGACAACGACGCGTGCGGCCGATAGTTCTTTACATTATCATAAAGTCAACTTAATATTCGGCGAAGATTTTATTTACCTACCTAACTACCAAGCGTTTCAAATAATTTAACTACCCGCTTTTTAAATTACGCAAAAATAAAACATGTATGTACTTAAGTTAAGTACTATTTCATGCTGTAGGTACTTAGATTTTTTTACAACAAACTCGTCTTAACTGCCAAAATCTCTCGCTATAAAAGGAAAATTGGAGACAGTAAACGCATCCCCTCTTAAAATGCCATGAAACATGAAAGTCGGCAATGCAATACGATACATAGTCCGAGGGAGGCTGTGACGGTCGATTAAGGAAGCGAGTGCACCGTTGCCTTGGCGACGCCGCCATCTTGGCCCCTTGGCCCCCCTCTGGACCCCACTTCGGCAGGGCTACCGCCAAGATGTAGGTATTTTTCTCTAAGATTGAGTATTTACTTATTTTTTATTTAATCTGAGATAAAAAAAAATACAGCTCGTAGCGCAGTGGTAATTGACGAATTCATGAAAAAATATTTTTCTCGTCACACGTTCGGAAAAGGAGGTTTAGGCATTCATATCATTCTGCGTGGTAAACTACTTTTTGAATTTAAAACCTAAAAATATGTCATTATGCGTTCCGAATCGCACTGTTGACTTTTATATTAAATTTTATTGTTATTTTAAATAACTTTGAATTTTTTATAATATTCCGTTTCGCTTTTATTTAATTATTTTAGTTCCTTGAATCATAAAAACAATAACAATAAGATTAAACTATTTTTTATAAGAATTTTATATTTAGGCTGGGTGAGGTTTCACAACCTAAGTATGATTGGATTTCGGAACGTGACATACTTAAACCTTTATTTTTAAATTGTCTTTGTCTTGTATCTCATGTCAATGTCAACATTTACCAAATCGTTTTTATTGTTATTTAAAAGAACAATGGAAACTCCCGAGTTCTTTTCGTAATAACACGTGTTGTGAGTGATTTTTAACTCAATCTACCGTACAATATCTATATATATATACTACAAAATATATTTACTTGACATTGGCAAAATTCGCGAATTTTACTGCGAGCAAGTCATTAATTAAGAAAGAAGAAGAAGAAGTAACAATTTATTCCTATTTTAACTTTGAACTAACTACAATACTCACTGTTTTTTTATATAATTAAAACAACAAAAATAAGTTATGTTTAGAATAAACTTATTGTTAAAAGATTTTTTTACCGGAAGTTGACCGCGGTAACAACCTAAAAATTTCATCGCTGTTCTGTTTGTGTATTGCGCTCGGCAGAAAAGTTTTTAGCGTCTTGTACCATTGAAACCCTCGCTACGTTCAGGATTCAATCTTCAATCCTAGGAGCCATCGCTTGCTTAAGTTTCAATAGAGGTAACTCGCCACAAATTTCAACTTTCCAGCCTTGCATAACAAATAACTATTGTTGTTTGGTTGGTTTGTTTTCGAGAATTAGAATATTGTTTAAGTAATTTTATAATTAGATTATGTGATAAATATTTAATCTTTTGAACTATTAACTTTTACTTTACTGATGTCTAATTAGAAACGGACTCAACGTAGTTTTATACGAGTGCACGCACGGTTTTCTCGGGGGTTATTTTTCAACATAGGAAATAATGCCAATATCATCAAAATAGTTATAGTGTTTTGCAATATATGAACTGTTAAGTGCACGCACAAACACTACTTTGAAAGCTCCTTGCAAATCGCTGTGGGTTTAAAGCGAGTGCTTTATTTTAGGTCTGTACCAATTTGGAGATGGTACAATCGGGAAACTTCCCGGTTGATCAGTTGAGTTTTTTTGAGAAACGATATTTCGGAAATTCATACGAAATGTCATACGAGTGATTCAAAATAGAGCTCCAGGATACAATACACCTACACTTAGATTATTTACGTATGATTGTGCTAAAAATATTTTAAATCAAATTAAAAAAGAAACAGAAAGAAAACTGATAAGTCTATTACTTTTTGAGATAAGTATATCTTATCTCAAAAAGTAATGGACTTATCAGAAATTTCCGAAATATCGTTTCTCAAAAAAACTCTACTGATCAACCGGGAAATTCCCTGACTGTACCTATACCATACCAAATCGATTTTTCCGTGATTTTCTTTGGTGTCGCATGTTATTTTCTATTTCTTTTTTTAATTTGTTTTAAAATATTTTAAGCACAATCATACGTAACTAATGTGTAGGTGTATTGTATCCTGGAGCTCTATTTTTGAATCACTCGTATGACATTGTGTTGACGCATGCGACTTAAGTCGCGCTCGTCTTCGTCGACGTCGACCACAACACTTTTGCGGTCGAGTGATTAAAATATGGAAATTCATTTGTCGAATGAAAATCAGTAAACAAACGAAGCGACACGAGACGCGTAAATCAAACAAGAGCCCCTGAACAGAAATCAATCAAATCCAAAAACACTATGCCAATTGAATTATTTTTATCATAAGAATATCTATGTGTGTTATAATTTTAATTATTTTCAAGTGACTTCAGTCGGCAGCCCTGCCTCCCCCGCCCCACCCCTCTGTAAACAACCCGCTGTATCGTTGCACTGAAACACTAGATATGTTTAAAAGGTTCCTCGGTCCGTTCCCTTGAATCAGTGGCGGGCTTACTCAATTTATTGTGAATAACTTTAATTTAACAATTTCGTCCGCTTTCGTTCTTTCGAATCTCAAATACGGAACGTTGTAACGGATTTTTGTACGTGTTTTGTTCTTCTCAGCTTTAATACAAAGTTGGTTAGCAGTAGTTGTTTAGCCGATTATGATTTGTTACATATCATTATTCGTTATGGAGCTTAAGATGCCTTGTTTCAAATTCAAGTTAGTAGTAAACAGATCTTTTAGCTGGCGACGCTGTATGAGTAAAAGATACCTCGGTCCGTTCCCTTGAATCAGTGGCGGGCTTTCTCAATTTATTATGGATAACTTTAATTTCTCAATTTCATTCTTTCGAATCTTAAATAAGGAACGTTGTCACGGATTTTCGTATGTGTTTTGTTTCTTCTCAGCTTTATTACACGATTGTTTAGCATAACTAGTTTATCTGATTAGTATTGGGCTACTGACATGGAATGTTAAATGCAATCGTTTATGATTTTTTAAAATACATTATGATGTTATTATGAAATTAAAGATCCTTTAAAATTGTAATTAAGGCTAATTAAAAATTATGTTTAAAAAGGCCTCATGCGACTATCAGGTTTTTAAACTACGCGATTGAATATGCCCTATATACCGTTGCACCTCATTTTGTATCAACATTTAAAAGTAGTTATTAAAGGTAGTGATAGGTAAAATGTTATTGTCTAAATGGCTGTATTTTTAAATTTGACAAAGCAAATTTTTCTAACAAATACAAGACTTTTCATTTAATGTGTAATTTATCTTAGATATTTTTTTTACTGTTTTTCAGCAGCAATATCATGTTTCAGCCTGAAATTCGGCCCAGTTGTTACAGACCCACTGCGAGAGGAGACAGATCGTACGCATTATTCAAGATTACAGATCACTCCGCTGCATAGTCGAATCATATCTACTGAAGAGAGCTGTTTCTTTTAACAAGCAAATAGTATATTTTGTAGAGAAGATTTTCAGTTAAAATTTTGGTTACCTACTGTCTAATTGGGAGCAAAAAGAGGTAGTTTTGCTTTACATCCTCGCGAACTTAGGAGCTTTACACTACATCCTTCTTTCAAGTAAAAACATATTTTTTTTGGACAAATATTACTGCATTTCAGAAGCACTTTTACTTGAAATTCAGCCTAGTTGTTACGGACTCACTGAGAGGAGACAGATTGTACTCATTATTCAAGATTACAGACCACTCCGCTGCATATCTACTGAGGGAGAGCTGTTTCTTTTAACAAGCAAAAGTATTTTTCATTGAGAATATTTTTATTTTTTTTGTTACCTATATTGTCCTATTGAGAGTGAAAAGAGGTTTTTTTAATAATGAGTAATTTAAACTAACTTTGCAATTGGCTGTTGACAGTAGGTATTAAAATTGATACAAAAATAAAAACCTACTTCGAAAAGTAAAATATAAACCTTTTGGAGTCGGTGGCAGCCAAGGCGAGGTGAATTCTACATTCCATTTCTAATATTTTAGTTTTCTTGCCTTGGCAGGTACCGTCTCCAATAGTTTTATTTTGATGTTTGAATTTGCCTAATTATTCCGTTATTTTATTTTAAAATCAAGACCGATTTTCGTACAAATCAAAACCAAATCGTGCTTTACGATTTTATCGTCGATTCTACTAGTTTTTTGAAGACGTTTGAAAAGACTGAAGGTGTATTTTCCAAAGAGTGTCAACACTAACCTGCGTATCTCAAAAGAGCGTGCAAATGATAGTGTTTCATTTAATCAACAAAATATCGTAATAAAGTATTTTTCATCAATTAATTACTTAAAAATATTTATGAAAACAAATTACTTAATAAAACACTTGACGTTTTATACCGAAACGCCTTTAAACCGCCCTGCGAGCGGGCGTGTTCAAATTGTTCCGCTCATGAATAAATCATAAGACAGTGTCTGTGCGCCTTTATAATTCTACATAATACATTAAAACGCTGTACAGATTGCCTTCTACTTTAATAATAGCAACTTAGTGGGTATTAACATGTGGGAAAGACCTGGAGTATGTTTTTGTGTTGGTATATATTAAGGTAATGTTAGGAAGATACAATATGTTAGAGAAGAGAAAAACGTCCGATATTTTAGCTATTTGATAAATTGTATACAACCTCTAGATTCTTTAGATTTTACATCCATTTGACACTCGCGAATACTTGGCATACAAATAAATATATAATGTAACAACTATTCTTCATATCATAATTAATTTAAGCGTTTCATTTACTCAAAGCAACTACAAAAAAAAAAGGATTTTTGTTGACGTACTGACAATGAAGTCTTATTAGTTCGTCCCCTTCTACCTATATCTTTACTTAGTTCAATTGAAAAACAGTTTTAAAAGTTCCGGTGTCGAAAGTTTTCTCCTTTATGAAATACTTTACATTTTGTTTGTTATAAAAATGATGTGAAACATACTGTTATCCCATAAAAGTAATTGTCACCTGTGATGTAGTAAACAACATTATGCATCGAACATCGAAAGACTTCAATCAGTGCTCAGAGAAAACCAAACAAGTGCAATATTGGAGGAAAACTTCCACCCACCAATCGATTCCATACACATAATATTTCCAAGAAAACTTCTTTGAAGTCGGGAACAAAGCCAATCCACCGCGGTTATCCACGATATTTTCGACGAAACTCGTACCTTATTCGCAAACATCGAATCTCGTATACAATACAGTGCGAAACGAAATTCGAAGGATAGATAATTTCGAAGAGAAAGAAATAAGGCGGAGGGAAAAAAATATAAATTGAATAGTCGAATACACGCATCCCGGCATTACCATAAAGGCAACAGGGATCAAGCGGGATTCCTCTACGAACTTTTTTATTTTCCTTCCACCTCTAAATCTCCCCGGGAAAGCTTCGTGAATCTGCAAATGTTGATTTGATGATGTCGCGCCGCGCCGCCGCGTCACGCAAGTTATAGCTGACCTGACTTTTATCGCTGTTGCCTTCGTGTTGCCTGCTGCCCTGACAACATCCGCTTTGATTACGCTCCTTTTATTGGAATTGCTACTGGTAAACTCATATTGAAAAGGTTTCGGTTTGCTGTTATTGAATGTGTCACTAATATTTGATTCCACGATCGAATCCACCTTCCCTGAGCAGTAAGTAAGCTAAAATCGACTGCGCTTTCGGGGCAGTCAAATATCAGACTAAGCTTTTAGCATTTCCCTCATAATGCATAGGTCATAAAATTATTATAGGTATCTATTATTCATATTAATTATGTCGTGTCGGTCGGCCAAGATCTACTTCAGGACGCTCTGACCAGCAAAGCTAGTAAGTAATGTTATATATTTACAAAACTTTCTTAAGTTCCCCGTGATTACGCTATATTATAACATTTTAATTTTGAATTTTACAATGCTATTTTTATGTAATAAATATTAAACAAGAAAATATACTAGAAAAAAGCAACTTGTCTCATATCGCCCTGACGGAACAACGTGCTATTTTCTTAATTTTTTAAAACCGCAAAATTAAAATGTTATAATTAGATGGCTGTTTCATCTTAATCGATAGTCAAACATTTGTAAATATGATTCTTTCAAATGTGATGAATGAATTTCAAATCTCATTAATGAAACGACGATGGCCAACACCGTAGAACGGTGAATATACTAGAAAAATTCGACATGTCCTCATAGGTCTTTGTAGCATAATTGGTTACTGCATTGGGCCGGCTTCCCAAGGATGCAGGTTCATATCCCGTCAAGGCGACTGAGACAAGTTGTTTTTTTCTAGTTTAATTTCTTCTTTATTATTTATTACACTACATTATTTTTATAGAAATACCAATTTTGGTTCACTTTGACTTGGAACAAATGTTTAAAACAATAGAAAGTGGCCGGCAAAAGGTTGCTGGCGTAGCTTGGAGGACGGATTACACCGCTCATCCATTGTGGTCATTAAGACACATCGCCCCTCCCCAAAGGGGGGTGAAACCCGCTTTTTAATTCAACTTTCCTCCTCCTATGCCAATTTGCATGATTACTTTCGTTTTTATTATGCTCCTCGGGCGGTGACTCCGACACCAGTTTTCTCTAGATTACGAGTACATCGTGCCATATGAAACGACTAGGAGAGTGTTGGAGATTTGTTTAACTTCCCACTGCATATGGACTGCTATGTAGTTGTTAGAAACAAAGTGCTATATTAGAAACTATGTGAGAAGAAAAATGTTAGAATCAAATGATAGATAGTGTAAATTCATTAGGCATGCTATAAAGTACTAACCGAAAGAGACGTTCATCATTTGTTGTTCGCCTAGGGTCCATATTCGGTTGCATAAATCAGAAAGGCATATTTTAGAGCTGCATAACGTTTTTTTGGCATACTCATCATTTCGCATAACGTGCATACAGAATAACTCATAACGCATACTATTTTTCCACATAACCTCTTTTGTAATAATGGTATTTCAGTATATATATTTTGTATAAATGTTTTCACCATAACGATAACTAATCATAAAATTTATTGGCATATCAATCTTTATCATAAAATATATGGCAAATACTTAATGTTTACAAGTATACAACGCATACATGCAATGCTTGCAAATGCAAACCAAGCATGCAAGCAATACAATTTTAATACAATTTGTTCCATTATCGTGATCTGTCTCACGCGCAAACCACGTTTGTTGGCAGTTCCGCGGTTCTTTTCATCATTATCTCCGAATATTTCCCTAAATAAATATAAGATTTAACTATACTATATAACTATACGGTGACGTGCTACTGTCGAGAGTTTGACGTCAATGGGGAATTAGAAACTATGAAAAATAAGTGGCGTTATTATACCGTCACTTATTTATCATAGTTTAAATTTTTATTGAATAATAATACAAAATATTCAATTCAATTTGATATATTTCACGTTTGTTAAAATATTCAAGAATGATTGCTTTGATACAGGGGAATATGTCTCAAAGCCTTAACTGTTTTCGTCCAAACAAAGCTTCAAAAATGATCTCATTATGCAACTGTAAGAGCTCCGTATGTACTAAATAGATTTATAGACATTAAAGTTATTCAGCTTACCCATAGAAGCCGTAAGCAATAAAACGCAGCCTACGTGACGCTGCGACGTAATTTACTCCGGATTGGCGCACACTATCCAGCCAACAATTTTGAAACAATTACCTTCAGCTCGATATCGTAAGATTAAGAAAGTCCACGGTCGGCATTAGGATTTGGAAGCGTCGGGGGCGAGCTTCTTAACAGCCCGACTCCACAAATTGCGGACCTTAACGAGGCCATAAAACTCGAGGCGCACTCCGGAGCCGCCACAGATTGTACTCAGACTTAGTTCAGGATTAATGGTGTAGAAAACAGATTATCATTGGCTGGATTTCCATTAGTGGAGACCCCTGCCGACGGCGCGTGAAGACTCCTCAGATAACAACCGCTCCATGTTATTATTTTCCACATAACGGAGCAGCGCCTCTCCCAATTTAATTCTATTAGGTTCTGTCGTGTTTGAACGACAGGACAATAAAATTGTGCGACGCGCGCCCGATAGCGACTCCCGACCTTATTGGAACGGAATGATTTGATTTTTTTCTTTGTTTTGTTTCAATTTTCATTTGTGTCGCGTGAAATATTGGAGTTTTCCGATTCACCCCAAAATATAATAATTTTGCTTGGCGTTGGGTTTCCTCGATTTAATTAGAAAGCATTTTGAAATGTAAGAGGAACAATGGTTCCGGACTTTTCTGGGAAGGTTTAATTTTAAGAATTTCCTATAACCCCTGTATTGGCAAGCACACAAGCGACATATTTTAAGTTACAACAATAAAAATTATATTCTGTCTCATTTCTTGCCCGCAAAAGGTTTATTATGTGTGATAATATCCCTAATTGAAATTTAGGAAAAAATCACAAAAACGTTTGGTTAAAACGTCAAATCAGAGAGAAGAAAAAAAAAACCAATAGAGCTAGTAAAGCTACACTAGTTTTATAAGCTGACTTTTTACAGGCAAATCATCATTTTCACATACATTACATAGAACTTAGTCTCCTAAATTCTGATACTCGACTTAGTTTCGTAGTCTAAAGTTTGTTAGGTTGAAAAATTTCCGTAGTACAAACATACATTTTTAAAGCTGACCTTTATTTATAGCGGCTGAAAGTTCGTGAGGTTCCGCGCCGTAATAACAAAAAGGCGTTTAAAAACATTACACGTAGCGTGAGCCTTAATGAATACAAATTACATTTTGCAAATGTGCTTAATCCATAAATTAGTTGCGCGTCTACCGCCGCAACCCTTCTGATAACTACGCCGGCCATTTTGGCTTGCCAACACCAATGAGGTTTTACAGCTTTTTAGTGACCAATGTTTTATTGTGAGCAACTTTATGCCTTTACAATTTTACTTTAATTGCGATTCAGAGGTCTCATTTAGGCCACTAAGATCTCTCTAAAAATCACGTCTTACAAAATTTGCTTTTACCGATTGAACCAAATGTAAGTGCCAATGTACCTAATTTGCTCTTAACTTATTTTGTACGTGATTTAAGTTTTCAAATCAAGAAGTTTACCAAGCTGATAGACATGAATGATAAGCATTCAAGTAAGCGGCAAAGCGCTAAAAACGAAGATTATGTAAAATGATAGAGACGATTAGAGCTAACGAGTGAGTTACAATTCTAAGATTTTTTTAATATTATAATATGTCTCTGGTTTTCAGAGAAGTTTTTATTGATATTTGAAGGATATAATTTAGGGTAAAAGACCTGGATCTGCACACTCTTATGGCTCCTACTCACAGTGCCGACCAGGTATGTCAGCGTGCAGAGCAGAGGGACTGAAACAGACTGGACTGTCGGTACATGACTCATTGCTGCACAACATCTGCCGGTGGTGCGGGTATGAGTCATGTGCATACAGTCTTAGATTTGTAGAATTGTGATTATAATAATTTAATACTTAATAATTTTGTTTATGATACTGATATAGGTTAAGTACAATAGGCTAGTTGACAAAATTTCAATAACTGCTTAATATTTTAGCTTATTAGGCATTTTATCGAAAAAAAAAGGTTTATTTATTTTTAATCGAGCGTTTACATTATAAATTTCGCGTTTTAAAAAACCAATTTCAATTTGGTTCCAAAACGCACAAGACTGTCATGGCGTCTTGAATGACGTCACGCCGTGCGAAACAAACCAAAGAGCGATCGTGTCTTCGTACGTTATAGCTAGTTTTTATCGTTTAAAAATGGATTTCTCATATTATAAGTACTGTATAGTGCCCCAGTGTGATAGCACGACTATAAAAACACCAAACAAGTTATTTATATATGTTCCAAACAATGGAGAAATACGGAAAAAGTGGCTAAAACTTGCAAGAAGAGATGATGCTCATACTTTATCAACAGGTTCAAGAATGTATTTTTGTGAAGATCATTTTGATGTAAGTATTTCACACAATACAATCTATTACTTAATTCGAGCAAACTAGATGTGTTTTGTAGAATCCCTATTTTCTACCACCACATGCATGTATTACTTTTAAATTTGTAAAAATTCTTGACGAGATAATAATCATAGCATGTGCATTAATTAATTTGCAAGATTCTTTAATAAAATAAAACTAAGGAAAACTTTAAGATTGTTTTTTTTTATTTCAAATATGTTATAGTTCCACACTTTGATATAACAATGGGTATACATTAATTTCCCAAAAGTTTAATAGTTTATTATTAATCAAATTCTCAACATACTCAATATTGAATGGCACACTTAAAATCTCCACTTTTTGATTTTCACTATAATCTGGGTCCGCTATACAAAAGAAACAATTTTTCTTTAATTAGCAAAAACTGTATCAACTTGATATTAATTGTTAAAAACCAAAATTTTATCAAGAACCGGTAGTGATACTCGAAACGTCAAAGACAAGATTGGAGTTTCGCACGGCGTGACGTAACGCTTTCTGATTGGTGTTCACTGTCACATGACTAAAGGTTTCATTTTCAGAAATTTATTTTTTAAAAATATTATTAATCTTTAACGCTTTTAATAATTAAAATTGTTTGTTTTTTTTTCCATAATATAATTAATCATTATAAACCCCTATCCATTATATTTATTCTTAATGGACACAAGCCTAGTCAAATGTTACTTGAAATAAATGAATTGAATTGAATTGAATATTGCCAAGTGAATTCTTTAAAAAATCATATAGTTGTTTATTTTCTGTGGAGTTTAGAACTGTGTCAGTGTAGCAGAATTTGCTTTTATATTTTTTAATGAAAACGTACTGAAAGCAAATTCCATCGGCAATAAACAAATAAATAAATTTTCAGGGAATTTACTTACATATTGCTTTAGCGTTCTTTCAGACCCTCAGGTTGTCACAACTGGAATGATGCCTTTCGGCAAAAGCCGGCAGCAATGGAATTGTGTATAAAAGCCATTTGCCAAAGTGGTAGCCACTTTTTTTTATAGCGATGACTTAAATTTTTCATGCTGTACTAGGCGTGAAAGAAAAACATAGAATGCAGCTCACGTTAGTAAAAACCTATCAATGGACTGGACAAGGTATTTTCAAAACTAATCTGTACTATAATATTATAAAGCTGAAGAGTTTGTTTGTTTGAACGCGCTAATCTCAGGAACTACTGGACCGATTTAGAAAATTCTTAGACCATTAGAAAGCTACATTTCTCCCGAGTGACATAGGTTATATTTTATACCGATATTCCCACGGGAACCAACACCACGCGGGTAAAACCGCTGGATCCGCTAGTATCTAATATACGCGATGGACTGGCAACCTTTCACTATTGTTTCCGGACAACATTTGTTAGAACCAAGAAATGCTACATGTAGCGTGGTTGAGGTGACGCTAGAAGAGTGATGTTTATTCATTACCGCCTCTGTGGTCTATTGGTAACAACCACCGGTATGAGACCCAGGGGTCCCGGGTTCGATTCCCAGAGGGGTACATTTTGTATTTGGTTCGGTTGGTGGTAGGACTTGTAAGCCCGCCTGGCTAGCTACCACCATCTTATCTAAGTCTGATGGCATAACAACAATGTTTTCAGGATTCCGGTAGAGGCTCGTTTTCATCTTGAGCCTTATCAATAAGAAAGTTTCCAAATTTTTTAATATTTAAAAAACGGCGCTTATTTGTAATGTAATAAAGGTTTTATTTTTCAATTATCTTCAAAAATGAGGAAGTTATGATACTTTTCCCGTCGGTCAATGACGTCATGACTCACGGTCGCCCGCGAGTAGTCGCATCGGCGCGGCGCGGGCGGCGACGAATTTTGTGACGTCACAGAGCGAATTATTCCGAGCTTCAGTAAAAGCTGTTTATTTTGTAATTTTTCAAGATATTGAAATAATTCTTCCACCATATTTATTATAATCATATTGCCTTACAAGTTTTGTAAGAATTTTTTGTTTTCGTGTAAATGGAATCTTCCATATTTTTAACGTCAGGTATGCTGAAGGCTAAGAGTATCGCCGTTGTTCATAAAAAAGATCATTTCACTCTCAAGCGGCATCTTAGATTCTCTACCAATCCCGAAAGGGATCTATGGCGTAAGAAATTGTATGTAAGGTTCAAAGGGACAAAACAGGGACGATAGCCACAATCTACTTGCTTTCATAGCATTAAAATTATTTATTATTTTCTTAGGCATATTGTTTTAAACGGTTTCAGCTGTTACAATATCGCTAACTAACAGCTAAAGTAAATCATGAACTATGCAAAATTAAGACTAGAAGAAGTAATTACATAATTATTTAGCAACCTCAATGATAAAATAACCTCATTTTTCGATTTTTAATTTGTGTTTGTAGTTTGTATTGTAGTTGTTAGCTGATCGCACTTTGCTCCTAAGTAATCAATTATTAGATATTCTGTTGTTTGTCAATATACTCCACCATGTCTAGTTACCTATAAGTGAAAACCTGTAAATGGCTCATTAGTCACCTAATAATATTTAACTATATTGTATTTATTTTAGAGCTGTAAGTTTTCCTAACGAAATAAATAAATAACTGACTTTCTGTTATAGTCGTCAGAACTTGGGTTGATAATTTATTGTTTTTTTGTGTATTGAATTATGTATTAAAAGGCACTCAAATTAATCGCAAAATGATACACGTTATTTCTACTGCGTAATATTTTATAGGCAATAAAACTCTCCGAAATAAACACTCCTTTTACCTTATTTCTAATCCGTCTTATAAAACGTATTTCCTTCCTTAATTTTCATAAGCCAAAAAATTCTCAGGCGCATAAAGCGTCAAATTGATGTATACAACTCATGGTAGGTATAGTGTATACGTATACAGCGGTATAATAACCAGAATTGAGCTTCTTTACGCCTCATCTAGCGCTCGTTATGCCTCGACCGTAAATCTTCATTCTCCCAGCTCCCCGCTCCCATCTCCATCTCCCCTTTACCCCCCCAAATTCGGTACCCACCACTCGAACCTTTAGATATCACCTATCATAAATGGTGGCTTATAGCTAATATACCAAAGCCTATTTGAGAGATATTACTTGAAAGGTAAATTATTTATATTACAGCTGTTGATGTGAAGCAATAAAGAAAACCATTTATTTTTTCTTTTGATTGATTGTAAAACACTTGCCTTTTATAAAATACTAGAAAACAATCAATTTCTTTGCAACTTGCTCCAACGAACCATTTCGAATTTCCATTAGACTGGAATTCTTTAAAAAAAACAATAACTAGTTAGTAGGTTTTCTTTTTCACAGTCAGCATTATTTTGCCAATGCGAGGATACTTCAAAATAATCATAGCAAATGTTTGATCCTGGATTACGATGAAAATATGGCTATTAAATAATTTGGTGTAGTGGTATTGGTATTGCACCGTTCAAATATAAGACTAAGAAATTATATAAATCAATATTACTAATTAAATTAATTTCTTATGATAAATTTTAAATAGAAAAATATTGGAAAAAATTAACTCGGCCACAAGTGAATTCTCAGATGGGAATCGAACCCATGACCTTTGGAAATCCGGTCCAATGCTCTAACCGCTGAGCTACCGAGACTTGCGAACCACCGTCGAAATTCTCCAATACTTTTATATTTTTAATACGCTGTAGGCCAGCGTTGTCACATCAATGCTTAATCATAAGTATAAAAATAGCATTGAAAAATGCAAAAAATTAAAAAATCATAAATTAATTTCTTTTAGTCTGGGTGTTTCTAATGTCCTACTCCTACTAATATTATAAATGTGAAAGTCTGTGAGGAAGTTCGGACGTTTGTTAGTCTTTCACGTAAAAAATACTGAACGGATTCGGTTGAAATTTGGCACACAGATAGTAAATAAGGCTATTGAACATAGAATACTTTTTATCTCGATATTCCCAAGGGAACGGGAACAACGCGGCTAAAACCGCGGGCGGCCGCTAGTAATTTGTAAAGTATACCTACGCATACCGGTTATGCTAATAATGCTGTTTTACTAAGTTTTATACCTACCAGAGAAAAAGAACAGAAAAAAAGCATATTAGGTACACCGATTACTCGAGCACGGTGGAACCGATTGAATTGATTCAAACGTTTATTACGTCAGGGCCCGTATTCACTATGACCACTTACCGATTCCTTGCTCAAACCACGCCAATGTCGTATTTGGTTTAGACATTTTCAAAATTCGTTTTCTCTTTGACACTTCCAAATTTTAAAGTTATTTTCCTTGTTTAATAATAATACAATTTGTGACTGTCATGTACTTGTACAATAACTCTATAATTTGTGAGTATCACGGAGAAAATGAATTTTGAAAATGTCAAAACCAAGTAAGACATTGGCGTGGTTTGAGCAAGGAATCGCTATGTGGTCATAGTGAATAAGGGCCCTGGTTTGTTATCAAGTTGATCCCATTCCTTACAGGACTGCCCAAAAAAGGAGTAATATTTTGAAGTCGTTTCAGTAGTTTCAGGAATCTTGAAAATACCGACGTTTTCGTGTCAACTTTACGAACTTACATGGACGATCGAATCGACTATAACTTTCACGGAATACCACGGAAAAACATTATCGGCTGGTTTTTTTGCATTACTTATTGTCTTGAAGACACCTACCACCACCACCACCTACCTACTTACAAACCACCACTTCCTATTTCCCAATGAAATGACACGAGAAAGCCAGACATTTCCAACTAAACGCGACGTCCTCTAGAAAGGTATGTGTCTGCATGAGTCGAGTATTGTTTGTGATAAATCTGCGTCGCAGCGTATTTATTTACTCGCGCCGCCCGCCCCGCCCAGCCAAGGCGCCCGCCCTGCGTTGTGTGCCTTCTAGCATAAATATACTGCTATACTGCTACTAGAACATTCGTAGTTTTTCATTCAATCATGCTGCAAAGCAGAATCAAGGAGGTTGCAGACGATTTTGTTATACCAAGCATTTAAAATATCTACATACTTACATGTACCTAATTAAAGGCGCCCGCCCTGTGTTCTGTGCCTTCCAGCATTTATAAATATACTGGTAGAAGTGTCGTAGTTTTCCACTGATATATACTGCAAAGCAAAATCAAATAGGTTACAAATACTGAATAGTGGCATGTGATTAAAGGCGCCCTCGCCCTGCGATCTGTGCCTTCTAGCATTTAAACATACTGGTAGAACAATTATAGTTTTTCCGCTCAAATAGTGCAAGGCAAAACCATTTTTTTAAGTATTTAAAAATGTCCTTACTTACCTACATGTAATAAAAGGCCTTGCGTTCTGTGCTTTTTAGTTTAAACATACTGGTAGAACAATTATAGTTTTTCCACTCAATTATTCTGCTAAACAAAATCAAAAACTCTCAAAACGTTTTTATTCAAGTATTTAAAATATCTACTTACATGTAATAAAAGGTGGCGCCCTGGGTAGATTTTCAACAGGCGATGTTTAGGCGTCACAGGGTCTTAAAAAAATTACAAATCATCAAAATGCATTGAATGTATTTTTTGTATAATTAATTGACCCGTATACAGTCAATGAAAAGAAAAACAGTTCTTACATATCGTTACGAGAAAAAAAAAATAGAAGTTGCGATAAATACCCTAAACTGTGGTCGTGAGGCATGTCACACTCGTAGATACGCTACGACATTTGGTAAGTCAAATTGCCAAATGACGTACCGTACACTCTCTGTGTATTGGTGATGGTGAATAAGGGTATTTATGTTCTTTATGTCTGTGTGCGTTAAATTATATTATGTGTTCATAAAAATTGTGTTTATAGTTACGTAGTGTCTGAGGGTATGGGTATGGGTATAGGGTATATTATGTTAGTAAATAAGTACATAAACTGTATCCACGAGAGCTGCTGCCGACAAACTGTTACGCAGTTTGGCAGATGTGATTTTTTAATTTGTGTACTTTTTATGTAGAAAATAAATGAAAAAAAAAAAACAAAGATGCGCGCAATCAAATGCGTACAAATTGTTGTCCTTACAACCTAATCGTTAATAAACTTACTAAATACTGGGATTAGTTATCAAAGTTTACTAGTATAAAAAGAAAAAGCAAATTTGTAAAACCATTTTAAAGATAGCGACTCAAATGCAATGGTCACGCCAAAATCATACTGTTTACGAAGTAACTATTTTTATTAATCTGTGCTTTTAACGAGTTGCAAATAGCCGTTTGTAGCTCAAGAGCTGAGCGGAGTATCGTGATAAGATCTACACCTATCGAAAGAGCATTTAGTCGTGTTCCAACCTATATGTGAAGTACCCGTTGCAACATACTAATTCTGCATCTTGACGAGGAAATTATTCCGAAATATCGTTTTGTACAGCTGATACGATAATTTCGGTGTCATTATTAAAAAATATATCGTAAGTTTTTATCGGGAAGTTATTTTTATATGAGATATAACCTCATGGTATTAGCATAAAATAATTGCGTATGAAAGTTAAATATTTAAACGAAAAAAATACTATAACCTTTTGGTCGTAATTTCAGCGTCATAATTTCGGTGCCAATTGTTGAAAACAAAATTACGATCATACCACCATAATCACCATAATCACTGTGTTGCCTTATATCCTGTCCACAGATCAGTATAAGATTTGATGAAGCAGAATACCGACACTATGCCCCTTAGATTTCCGTGACGTCACCATGCACGACATTAGTATGGCTCTCAAATAACTGAAAAACAATAAGGCAGCGGGTGATGACGGAATCACTACAAATACTGAATCTTCCAGATTCAGCTTTTCAATTCTTTCATTGTCAAGGGCAAAACGCCGAACCCACAGAGTATATGTGGGATGATTCTGTTCTTTAGAAACGGTGACAAGACAATCTTGAAGAACTACTGACTATAGATGCGAAGCCGGTTATTAGCGATTTTAACCAAGCGGTTAAAATGCATTTTTCGTTATTAACGGTTATTTAACCACATTTTATGTTAATTACGATTAAATAAAAAATCTTGTGTAATCCGCCGAAAACCGGTGAAACTGGTGTGCATTCCCTACCCGCTACCCAAACGAAGCGGCAACGTCTCGTTAGTTCAAATTATATACATAAGTACCTAGGTAGTTATTTATGATAAATTTTAAATAGAAGAATATTGGAAAAAATCAACTCGGCCACAAGTGAATTCTGAGATGGGACTCGAACCTACGACCTTTAGAAATCCGGTCCAATCTCTAACCACTGAGCTACCGAGACTTGCGGACCACCGTCGAAATTCTGCAATACTTTTATATTATTTAATACGCTGTAGGCTAGCGTTGTCACATCAATGCTAGTAATATCCTTGCATTCGGAAGAAACTTCTTTTCAGATGTTTAACGATCGATTTAAATGCATCAGCCAGTAATTGATGATTTAAGATTTTTTACATACAAAATCTCCGAATAACATTCAGTTATGGCCACAAAAACTTACAAAAGAATCATTGGATCTTATTGCCAAAAGACAGACAGAGGCAAATCTCGACACATCACAAATATCTCAAGTACAGAAGTCCATCCGATGCGGCATCCGAAAAGACCTCAGGAAACACCACGAGAATCTAATACTGAAGGCCATAGAAAGAAAAAAATAGCGGTCGAAACCTCCTAAAATTAGATCTCAATACAGGAAAAAGATACAATTTTCAAGCTTCAAAACGAACACGGGGACATCATAACTATTAGGGAAGAATTACTTACTGTGACACACCGTACTATGAGAACCTCTATAAAAGAAGGGTACAGATGCGGAGGAGGCCGCAAGACATACAAGTCGAACCACATAGACGGCTTCCAGTACTGAATGTTGGGTCTAAAGATCTGCCCGACATAACTCCCGATGAAGTTGAATATGCGCTACGCCAATTGAAAAACCGACGAGCTCCAGGCGAGGATGGTATCATTCCAAAAATCCCGAAAATGAAGAAATGCATCAAGCACTAACTAAGCTGTCCACAAAGTGCCTAATAAATACCGAAGTACCAGACAGCTGGAATAAAGTTATTATCACCCTCCTACATAAAAAGGAAATTTAAAGCACTGGACAACTACAGAGCGATCAGTCTGCAGCTGCACATGTACAAATTGTTCACAAGAGTTATAGTAAATAAGATAAGAAACACGCTTGACTCGTATCAACCAAGAGAGCAGACGGGGTATAGATCAGGATACATTACTTGTAACCACTTACAAGCCATTAAAACGCTGATAGAAAAATGTCGTGAATATCAGAAACCTATTAGATATTATAACTTTTGTGGACTATGAAAAGGCTTTCGACTCAGTTGAAGCCAGGGCCGTTGAGGCAGCGCTAGCGGATAGCTGAGTAAACAGAAGATACATCGACATTTTACGTCATCTACAGAAATATGCCTAGGCCTGCGTCAGCCTGCATGAGAAAACTCCAAAATTCCAACTAGCCCGAAGGGTAAAACAAGGTGATACAATATCCCCCAAACTTTTTACCGCCACCTTAGAAAATATATTTAAGAAATTACATTGGGATGAGTAAGGTACCTTGAAGTTGTCCAGGAGTATGTCTACCTCGGGCAAACAGTGCAGTTGGGTAGAGACAACTTCGAGCGGGAAATCACCAGAAGGGTGCAGCTAGGTTGGGCAGCATTTGGGAAGCTGCGTCATATCTTCTCGTCACCACTACCACAGTGCCTGAAGAGCAGGGTCTTTGATAAATGCGTCCTACCAGTCATGACCTACGGAGCCGAAACGTGGAACATGACGGTGAAACTGGCCGACAGATTACACGTCTCTCAGCGAGCTAGGGAAAGGTCGATGCTGGGGATCTCGTTAAGGGATAAAATCCGAAATGAGGTCATCTTGCAGATGACCAAAGTGACGGACATTGTCCGGTAATGTAGCAAACTGAAGTGACAATGGGCTGGTCACATCAGTCGTAGAACCGACGAGCGTTGGAGCAGACGGGTTCTCGAATGGAGACCACGTCTCGGTAAACGTAGTGTAAGACCCCCCTGCTAGATGGACCGACGACCTGAGAAAGGTTGCTGGTAGTGGCTGGATGAAAAAGGCGGGAGATCGTGTCTTGTGGCGCAGCTTGGGGGAGGCTTACGTCCAGCAGTGGACTGCAATAGGCTGAATGATGATGTTGAGTAAGGTATCAACATTGAGGGGGACAATCTTTCAAACTTAAGGTTCGCAGATGACTTGGCTTTATTTTCTGATAATGTCTCTGATATCGATATAATGCGTCTTACATCCATGTTAGTGCAAAGCGGCGACATGACGACTGCGCTCGGTTCGATTCGTTAACGTACGCGTCAAGCAGGATTTGTTTAAAAATATTATTTAAGTCAACCCGCATTATTATTCTCAATTTATGTGTTTGATTTTTCATGTTTAAGTTTGTGCGTTTGTAAAAGTACCTATTTAAGTTGTATATGTTTCTCAGTAAGTGAAATTTGTATTTCGTATGAGAAATAAATATTCTTTAACCTTATATGATAGAAGATTTAAAGATGGAATATGAAAAAGTGGGCTTGAAGATGAACCTATCAAAAACAAAGATTATGACCAACATGACAACAGGCAAATGACTGTCAATTCCCGGTTGATGTAGTGACGGAATATATATATCTTGGTCACCAAATTGATCTGGGCAGCACTAACCAGACAGCAGAGGTAAAAAGGCGAATTCCAGGCCTGGGCAACTTTCGGTGCATACAAGATGATAGTGCAAAGTAAACTGCCGATGCCTTAAGGCAAAAGTTTTTGAAGAGTTCATGCCGGTTTTTACATACGGCTCAGAAACCATGTCTCTCACTAAACGATCAGCCGATAAGTTTAGAGTGGTGCAAAGGGGGATGGAAAGAGCTATGATCGGAATATCATTGCGCGACAGGAATAGAAACACGAATGGATCCTGCGAAAAACGGGGGTGAGAGATGTGGTGCAAGTAATCGTGGAGAGTAAGTGGAGTTGGGCAGGTCATGTAGCTAGCATAGATAGAGGGCGATGGGTGAGAAAGATTCCTGAATGAAGACCATTGGCTAAGAAAAGACCATGAGGACGCCCTCCAAAGCGATGGGATGACGATATCAGAGGACAGGCGGGACAAAACTGGATAACGACAGCGCAGGAAATAAGGAAAGAATTTGGGAGATGCCTATGTCCAGAAATTGACCCAAAAAGGCTCATGATGATGATGATGATGATGTTGATGATGTTGCATAGTAAAATCAAAACGGGCAACTATTAATTAACCTTCATCATTGCTGTTGACTGGTAAAAAGGTTGAAGGTATAATAATATGGTTTAAGCTTAAAAGATACTTTCTCCATACTTGATTGATTGAAACAGGAATAAAACGTAAATCTGTATTTTTAACCGATTTAAAAAAGGAAGAGGTTCTCAAGTCGAATGTATTTTTTTTTATATATTTTTTTTCTTAAACAAAACATAGTTCAAGTACCTATGGTTCCAGAATTTTTTTATGAAGATCTGGCTGGTAGTTTTTCATAATCAGCCTTTTACATTTTGGGTACGGATCCCTAAAAATAACGGTCAAGATTTACTATAATAATCCTTCTACGAAAAGGTATTTTGTAAGGAAATCATGAAATGATCACATACTTTTTTGATGAATGTAATTACGAATTGATATGCACCCATCAAAAAATTATAGTAAATCTTGACCGTTATTTTTAGGGTTCCGTACAAAGGGTAAAACGGGACCCTATTAAGACTTCACAATCCGTCTGTCACCAGACTGTATCTCATGTAACGGGATAGTTAGACAGTGGATGTTTTCAGAGATGGTGTATTTCTGTTGCCGCTATAACAAGAAATATTAAAAGAAGTAATAAAATATTAAAGGGGGCTCCCATACAACAAACGTGTTTTTTTTTGCTGTTTTTATAGAAAATGGTACGGAACCCTTCGTGCGCGAGTCCGACTCCCACTTGGCCGGTTTTCTTTAATCTAGTACCATTCAAAAGCTACAATGACTACGTATTTAATTTGTTTTGTGAATTGTTTTATGCGAGTTTTAAACTCCTTACTTCATAATTTCATACAATAATGTCCAAAATTTGCAACTTTTTTGTTCAAGACTGCACAAAAGTAGAAACAATCGTTTCACAAAAAATAAAAAATAATCGTCAAAATGTTGAACATTCTAGCTTTTGAACGGTATATATCCCTCAAAACGATCGTTGTTTTTGACTTTTCCCACAAAAACTAGCATAATAGTGGTTACATATTACCTAGGGCAATGAAGGGCAAATGAAATATCCTAGCTGACTGATAAACGTCAAGCTGCAATTACAGAGGAAGAGTAGGCTAGTGCCATTTTTAAATTGTTTGCTGCATGAAAATTAAGCGTCGCTGTTATTTTACAGTTTGGAACTAATTTCAGATTTAATTAGAAACATTGTTTTTTTTTATGTTAGAACTTAACCGATTACTTTGAAATAGAGTTTACAGTATACTTATCTAATTTGTAAAAGTCTACGTTAATGCGTTGTCGAGTTTCGTACAATATGGGTGTCCAAATAACTAAGCTATATTATTTGTACGAAACCAGAGTAAAACTACTTACAACCAGATTTAAGTACTACATAATATTATTTCTTGTGTATGAGGATTGAGGACAGTACTAAACAGAGCGTGTTTAAATTCACGTCACCTTTTATGATGAAAATTTAAATTGAAATTTTAAATTAAAACATTTAATTACTTTAATTATGTTGAGGAAACAAACTACAATGTTAATGTTTGTATTTCAATTTACAATCATGATGATGACTCATATCATATATCAAGACGAACCAGCACGCACATAATACATTGCAGCAATGTACTGAGCGCGATATTATTTCGTAGTCAGGCCGCTTCAGGCACGGAACACAATTAACTTGTAAGATTGTCTGCGAGGCAGCGACAGCGTGCCCCTCGCCTCATCCATCTACCCTCCCTACCAAACAAAACATCAATAAACTCCCTCCCCCACTGGAAACTCCACTCTACACATAAACCTTAAAGTCGATATTCGCTTAAACCTTTTTAAGTTATTTATTTCATGTAGGTATATCAGTCCAGTTACCCTTGATTGGTTGTCGTTCCTCTAATCCCGATTTGATCCTTTCCACCCAAAACCTAGCCCTCTTCTTCGGCTAACTATTGACATGGCGATTGTGTACCTGTTAGGCAGGACTTTAATTTATGTATGGGGGGGCCATCATTGCTACTGAAATGCAGGTTTTAGTAACAGAATGCTTTTGAATATATTAAATGTGTTCAGAATTCATGCATGGCTCCGATGTTGATTAAACTGCGTTATTTCATCCATCAAATGTTAATCCGTCTTCACTTTATATGTGTGATAAGCTAACGTAACTTAATTGGAATAGTACAGTAGGTGTCGCAAGTGTGATTACACTTATGAGCAATAACTAGTCATTTACTTAACGAAAACTGACTGAAAAACATTATTTTCGTTTCTTTCAGAAAAAAATGTTTTAATGTGTACATGTAATATGAAATATGGTTTATGTCAGTGGCTGATATTTTTGTTCGTCAGTATACTTAGTTAACTGTAAGTTACACATATTTTAATAAGGTAAAGTTAATCTGTACTTAAATTCAAGGTAGGTAACTCACGATACAAGTTTACTAATTTTTGAGACTGTTGTTTGTTTTCATATTTCTAATGCTCTTATCAACTTTACAGAAGTACTTCGGATAAGCTTTATTCAATGAGGCGAATCGAATTCAAAAATATTCAAAACAGAGGGTAAAGTCAGTTTTATTTCAAACTATTTCCTGATGAAAGACGAAACGGTGTATACCCGGTACGATGTATTTGTATGTATAACGGTATATACCGGTGTAAACCCCGTTAAGCTTAAATAATATATTATCAATCCATTTTAGTGCAAACAGTAAGACTAATTTGTGGAAGGCACTCTAGAATTTTCTAGTGAGTTCATCCGCATAAGTTCTCTCATCTTTACATCTAGTACACAATATTGGAGAGTACAGTTGCTTTGGATTTGTATCCACATAAATGTGACACAACCCATCAAAGTTCACTTCAAACGCGAATGATAAGGAATTTATTCCACACTCAAATATCATAACAGTCCAACACATGTAACTTAGTAACACGTTTGTCTAATGCACGTTATGTGACGTCTTCTGTTTGTGTATACAAATATTGTACCGTCTAAGGGTTGATATGATATCATGTTCATATATGAACATGCCCCAGACCTCAGCGAGCGATGCGATCCTTGATAAAATAAAAAAAGATTAATGTTTACCGCCGTAAAGATAGTAGTGATAAGCGGTGACGGCGGCCGCGCTGCGACCACCGCACTTATGTAAGCAGATTCGAAACGAACAAATACAACGTTGCCTAATTACACAGCGAATAATAAAAACTCTGCATTGACTCACTGATAAATGACGGCGGTGACAAACAATTTTTGTTTTTGTCAACCCTATGGACGGCCTTTGACGTCAATGCCTGATTGTCATCAGGAAAAGTTGCAGTCGTAAATCAGATTTTAGTTGTGGCACAATAAAATGGTAAGACAGCGTAGCGCTTACAGATTTAATTTGAATAAACAAATGCTATCCGTGTGTAAGCAACGTGACGCATTACATCTTAATTCTTAAAAAATATTATTTAATTATTGATAAATATCTAAATATTTATATACGAGTAGCTACAGTTGCCCTCTTTTATTGCTCCTGATTTTAAGAATGAGTGGCTCTAACTATATTCTACAATTGCAGAATTAAAATTGAGAAATATTTTTTATAGAATTAAAGGCATTCACTTTAATATGTATAAATCATTGATATTTTTAAAGTGAAGCTTACGATATAAAAATCTGTAAAAAACCTTTTTTTATTGTTTAAGGGACAACAACAGCCAATTGAATATATTAGTACATTAGTAAGAGAGTGTTACACGCTGCTCTTGCAGTTTAATAACATAGAAACACTTAGCAGCCTTGTCACATTACAATATTGATTGTCATTTGTGGACAGAGAGAGCTTTAAGAGAGTTAATACGATAAGGTTGTTTAGTGTATTCTTATCATTGTTCGTGACTGTACTTACATTTAAGTAAGTAAATTGTAAAAAAAAGTGTAAAGAGCTATCTGGGCAGCCACTGAACTCTAAATAGGATCCAGAAGCAATACAACAGCTTATCCCGGTCAAATAGTTCTGAAAATTTGGAAATATTCCACCTCAGCCAGAGAAAATATAAAGAAATTGTTAAATCTATTATTAGTACCGTATTATTAAACCCCAATTAAATTAAATTTGATCACCTTGTAACAACCTGCCCCCTAATTGTCTAACTTAAAATCTATCACAATCCCTTTCAGAGGTACTGTGATTGTGATATTTTCGTCTGTCATATTGCTTAGACAGTTTAAATTCGTTTATTCCAAACCTTTTAAAACGCGTCCCGATCACAATCTCTTTCAAATGTCAAATAGTGACGGCCTGAATATCTTTTAAATTACGAATTGAAAGGGATTGTGATAGATTTTAAATTAGACAATTAGCCCCCTGGTTTTAACCTTCCGCAACATGTATTGGATTTATACATTGTTTTTATTTTCTTTTTGAAGTTCATAATTGCAGGCCGTGGCTGTCCATAATAAGAAACTGTATTCAGACTAAGATTATATATTTAATTTATTACATGTTGTTAGTACATGTTTTTGTTAACTGCCCAATAAACAAACAAATAAATAAACAAATCAGTACGTACATCTTATGTTTTGGCGCGCACTGTTCATTGAAATAAAACAACTTTTACGGATATCAAACGCGCTATATTTCCACGAACTAAGTTGTAACACGGCAGCTGTAAAGGTGCCGAAACGTCGGGAAAATCAAAAACCCCTAAAAAACCTAAAAATACGGAAAATTACAACTTAGTTCGTGGAAATATAGCGCGTTTGATATCCGTAAAAGTTGTTTTATTTCAAACAAATCAGTTTTAAATATCCAAACAATTAATAAAAGCCAATTAAGACGACCGTTCTAACGGCTAACCCACCTTAGCTTTATCCCGCGGGATCCAAAAGGAGCAAAGAATCGGAGAGCGATGCTAATCCCACTAATCGGGAAGCAATTGAAAAATAAAAATGTAGATGGCGGAATGATTCCATTTAGAGCCAAAACGATGCGACAAAATAATAAAAAAGGTGCGAGTTCCAGCCCGCCGGCGCCGGCAGCCGGCAGCTAATATTGAAAGCAAATCCAATGGTAAATCCTTAAAGCGCTGGATCGGCCACCTGGAACGGCGTGTTCCGACACCGCTTGATAATCATTTGTCGGATTATATACTTTCCACTTAATGTCGCCGATTGGCGCGAATCATTTGAGTACAATTTATCGGAACAGAGTTTTGACCCCAGATTTGCCATTTCAAAATGGATTTGCAGGTTTACGTGGCGGATGCTGCAAACAGATTTGCTTTTAATTGCTGCGTTTTCACTGTGATTGTTAATTTTTTGGTTTTCATCGGCAGCTACGACTGAATGACGGAAAACAAATATGATATGACATTTCTAATATTTGCTCTTTTAATTTAAAATTTAAAAATCTTGGTTTCTCTGCTTTAGTTAAAACTAGCTGTGCCCGCAACTTCGTTCGCGTGAGAACCGGAACATCGTTTGCAATTTTTCCCGACTAAATTGTTGGGAAGGTGGTAATTATAAAGAAAATCCAAAAAAGTAAGAGACTATTGAGACGCCTTTATTCTTTACTTTTTGAAGAGAATACTTAACACATGATACCATTTAATTACTTATTATAGAAGCTTATCAATTCGTCAGTACCTACGTACTTACCTTTATTTTTTAATAGAACTAAAAGTACCTATTAAACTGCAAAGTAGCATCTTTTTGAACTCGTTTCTTTTTGTTGTGATGATCATAATTAGATAGGCGATGCCTTTGATTTAGTTTCATCACTTATGTTTCAAGGTGGCTTTGTAACACGCCTTCGAAATTAACAGAGTAGCTCAAGATTGTTATTTTTGGTCACCCACCCCGCGACCGACCTTAGCGAAAGTTACTTAACCACTATAATCCGCATAATTTCCCTTACGTAGGTTGTATAAAGTTGGTAAAATAGTATACACGTATAGAGAAATAGGTAACACTCCATAAGAAAGTTCACCGACTGTATCTAAGTAATAATAACTACGCCTGTCTTTAATGAAGAGCATCTTTGAGTCGTACCATCATAACAATCATGATTGGACCACATGAACCCATTCTTACCCCCTGTACCATTTGCTCTATCCACAGAACAAAACAACTTTACGGGCCGGTTTTATCACCTACTAATTTGTTTAATTGACAGATCTTTAGACAGCTTGTTATATAAAAAAATACAAAATATATGCCACATAAGCTATCCATAACTTATCAGTAGTTGGTGAAAGCGAACCTTAATGTAATACCTACATTTCGAGTCGTTATTAGCTATTTAAAGTGATGAGGCCTGACTTAGTAAGAACAAAAAGGTCATTACGGCCATGTCAAAAATCCATTTATGCCTTATGTTATGATAATCCTTATATTTATATAAGTAGTTAAAGTTATAGTTATATTTATATAAGTAGTTAAAGTTAAGGCCAATAATTATTAAGTTCATATAATTTTAAAGGCAACGAAATCGACTGCATTTTCAAGATTTCTGAAAACTACTGTAGGTACGGTATGAGGAGGCGCAGTGGTTCGCGCGCTCAGCCTACGATTTAGTTTCACAACGGTCGGTCACAGGATAGGTGACCAATAATTTACTATCTCTTCCGTGCATCGGAAGGCACGTTAAACCGTTGGTCCCCGGTTGTATTTTGTAATAACGTTAGAACTTGTATTACGAAAACCGCATCTAAAATTAATTAAAAAATTAAAGGGTAATCTCAAGCACAAAGTATAAAGCCTGACCTGCTGTTGAATACATAAAAATACCACTTGTATTCGCCACACATTGATAAACTCCTCCTTTTTTTGTAGTCACTTAAAAAATTATAAAATAACTTTTTTTTTTCAAATACGACAAAATATACATACAATACCATCTTTCATACTTATGTTAAGCTGTAAAAATAAAAAAAATACAATGGCAACAGCAAAAAAAGTAAGAAAAAAGTGCATTAATGTAAGACACAACTTACAATGTTACTAGAAGACGCGTCAGCTGGGTCATACATAATCACAAAGCGTAATAAATTAAATAATTGAAGAATATTATTTATTTTTATTTATTCTGATTAAGCAGTGCCACGCATCTCAACTCAAAAAATCATAAATAACATGAAATCAAAATAAATATATATATATCTCAACATATTTTAACATAAGCAAACATGACAGCAGACCCATCCCGCTGGCAGCACCCGTTCACGAGCATGACTCATAAACCAGCCATCGCTACGCTCAACCATATTTTAGGGAACGTAGCGACCCGCCTCACAAGACATACTCAAGCTACCTGCGTTAAAAGTTGAATCTAATACTTTAATAAAAATAAATCGAAATATTGACCAAGCTGTTATGTCATTTAAGTAATCTTTTATAGTATAATATCATTTTCGAGACAATATTTTACATTCATCTTAAACTTTTCAAAAGGAAAATCCCAAATATTATCTGGAGTTTTATTGTAGCGTAGGTATACCTAGACCCATAAAAAATCCATGGACCTTCTTTAATCGGTACCGAGATATAATAAGTTTATTTCTATTTCTAGTATTACGGTCGTGCAAATCACCATGTTGGGTATATATAAACCTGTATAGGTTGATATTATGCCGTACAAAAAGCAGACCCACTCCATCCCCACTACAACATTAAGCCGCACTACTGGTAGTGTCGTGGGGATTTTTTTTCCCCCTTCTGCATAACTTTTCTAACAGCGTAGGCAGCAGAACTAAGCTTGCCAGCTAGTATTGCAATATGCGGACAAGAAAGGTGGCATCATAAAGTACTAACTAAACAATGGAGTTTAACATTTATACTTTCACAATATTTTGCAACCCCCACACAATCTATAAAATATTTAATTATGTAATATTTTTTAACGATAATACTGGTCAATTTGATTTCGCGGAGATCAGTGGCCCAGAGTTTCGCGTGCTCGGCGCTTACAGCAGTTAAGCAACTTTCGTAATGGTCGGTCACAGGATGGGTGACCAAAAAGGAACTATCTCGAGCTCCTCCATGCTCAGTAAGGCACGTTAAGCCGTTGATCCCAGCTGTATTTGCAGTCATCAAAACTCACCAATTGGACCCGCGCGTGGGGGTCATGGCCTACCTTCCTTATCCATCCAGGAGGAATGCCAGTGCCCCAGCAGTGGGGACATTAAAATGGCTGATGATAATAATTTATAATAATCAAATTCAATTATAAATACAATGACAACATAATACGAGTGGCTACGAAATTTGCAATTCGCGTAGCTGCTACGATGCTACGACCGAGCAGCCGTAGCTCGATTTAAATATCTCGATACTCGTCGATGTTAGATGGAATATTTTACTCTAACGCGAAATATATTTCCATTTCAATTTAATGCACATTACGTATTACTGCTTCTTTCAGTCGGTCTTTGCGATATATTCAGAGGATATTTGATATGCAATTTTGATAGTTTGCTGAATAACTTGATTATAGTGTTATAGTTTTGTATTTACTTACTATTTATTCAAACCCTTTTATTCGCTTCTTCAGTTTTCACAGCTCAGTAGCAGGAGTGGTTGGATCGGTGTATAAAATTAGACAGTGGCACGAAGTGTAGAGTGCGTTTCATTCTATATTCCCTTTTTTGTTAGGTTTGTGACGGGGCTCCTAGTCCGGCAGCACTACAGTCGCTGGAACGTCGGAACCGCCGCACTCGTTTAATGAATTGGAAAACGAAATAAAAGAATCGTTCACAGGAGACTTGTCTTTTTTATATTAATGGAAATAAGGAACCCGTGTATCGGGTTCCTGATGTATATGAAAAATATAATATTAGATTACGTCAAAATGAGCTGAACAGGAATCGTGGAACGGAGAAAATTTTAATTAAGACAGAACAGATAAAAATATAATTTGATTACCATAGAGTGAAACTACTGAGTTTCCAGCCATTATAGAGGTTTCATCCATCCATGGCTAGAACGAAATGGCATCGTTACAGGTTGGTACCCCTGTCGATTTCTGTCAAAAGGTTAAGTTAATTTAGGATAAGAATTAATGCAGACTTTTTTAAGTTTTGGATTCTGTTTTAAAATCATGCTCGAAACAATAGAAAGCGGTGAAAGTAAAATGGTTTTGAAATGATGTTTCTAACACGCACGCGCCTTCTTGACATACAGGGGTACCTATAACAAAAAAGGGAATATATGATGAAACGCACTCTATACCGTGTGGGGCCTACAACCATTCATCACTAGAAATTGAGTCATTATGGTCCCAACTAATTAAAACCAAATCTTTACTTTTTGATTTTTTCTAACAAATTTAATCGTAAATTCAATGTAATGCAAACAACAGTACCGCTCAACTTTTTCGGAGCTACTCGGAACGTCTTTTTGACAATGTATGTGTCGGCTGATAGAAAAATAATACTGTCTTACTATTGCACTTCATGAATCTACGTAGGTATTGTTTGTTTCTGGAGTGTTTTTTTTGCACTCAAAGCCATTTTCACATTTAATTACAAATTGTGTAAATAAATCCAATTCAATTAATTGAAACCAAAGAAATTCCCATGACAATATTCTGACTTTACTAATCAAAACTATTCTTTTGAATTTATACTCTTTTTACACTTTGATCTTCTTTTAAAAAAGATCATAATGTAAAAAGCGTTGATTCCATGGAATTAATAGGTACTACGTACTATTACTTAATAATTCCATGGCTGAATCTACTTGGTACAAAGAGTATACTTGGTATTGGTTGACATGACATGTCATGCATAAAGGATAAAATTGTAAACAGATAACTGTCATTGCAATATTTAATTTTAAATTAGAGATTCTAATTAATTTGAAACAGATATTTTATGCTGTGGGAAGTAGCGGGGGCTGTTGCTATTCAAGGAGTTAAAGGTATTTTTATTTTTGCAGTAAGTTTTTTTATTGTCCCCTGAACCGCTATAAGTTCGCAATGTTAGCGATAATATCGTTTTGCAATAATATACTGATTATGAATTGTAACTTTAAATTTTTATTGACAGTAATGCATGGGTTTTGATTATCTGGAATCTTTTCAGAATAAATACTTATAGTCTAGAGAGTCTGAATTTTTTATATTTTCCCCAGTTTTTGGCTATCCGACGGCCGATCCTAGCGAAGGTTGTGAATTGTCGCAGGCCTATGATGATCTACGCCCGAAATTAATAACCTAGATAGATAGGACTACCTCAGATAGTTGCCTAGGATATTTTTGTTCACATGACCAAAATAACGGTTGCTAATAGTAGTCAGTATCTCAGCTAGCCCTATCTATGTCTAGAGCAGGAATCCCAACCTGTGGGGCGCGCCCCACTTGGGATGTGTACATCTGTATGTTATTTTTATTAAAATAACGAACTTTTTATTAAACCTGTTCATATTCTACTCCTAGGGGAGGCGTAGTATTTTTGCAAAACGTTGGGTGGGGCGCATAGGGTAAAAGGTTGGGAACCCCTGGTCTAGAGGTAGGTTATTAATTTGGGCCAATAGTCTACTGCGATATCAAGCTCTTTATGTCTCATCGCTTCTTGAGTCCGATAGTATCTAAACTAACGGACTATCAAATCATCATAGTTACAGATACTTATCTTTATAAATAAAAATCAATGTTAGTATGTTTGTCCTTTAGGCGTTTTGAAACCATTGATCAGGAGGCTAATTGTCTAATTTTAAAATCTATCGCAATCCCTTTCAATTCGTAATTTGAAAGATATTAACATACTTCAGGCCGTCACTATTTGACATTTGAAAGGGATTGCGATCGGGAGGCGTTTTGAAAGGTATTGAATGAAAGAAATTGAACTGTCTAAGCAAAGTGACAGACAAAAATAACTTTTCAATGTACGGAGAAGTGCCAAATGAACTGTCATTTAAAACATCATTCGTTCTGAAACGGATTGCGACTATAAGTTACACAATTCCATAAATCACTATCACAATCACAATACCTTTGAAAGGGATTCTGATTGATTTTAGACAATTAAGGGGAGATTGTAATGAATCTTTGATAGGAACTTGTCCCAAAGACATCCGCGAGAATCCCAGGCCCTAAAAATCTATATATTTCTTTAAACTTTCCGCATCATTGTGTCGTATGCCGGATACAGATACTAGGTTTGTTATAAATTATATATTTTGTGATTTAAACTTTTCTGCTTAGTAGTTGACATTGATGACACTGACATTGATTGACACATGATGATGGATAAATATTTAGATTTGATATTAACAAGATAAATAAATTTTACTAAAGGAAGGAACCTGCATGGCAGTAATTCTGAGATAAGTAGTGTAAGCACTTTTGTTAGGCATATCAGATAACTAGAACAAAGCTATTAGAAATATTCATAAATAATCATAAAATCCAGACAAGGTATTGTGGTATTGGTGATATTGGTGATGGGCTCTTTTCTCCGCATTTAGACTCCCATTTGGTCCGTTATGCGTGAACATAGCATCGGTATGGCTAGTCAAGCCATCCCAGCTCCTTCCAGAAGCGCAAAAGCCTCCTGGGGCGTTCACAGGCTTCTAGGAGCGTCCTCACGTCTTTGAGGATTTCTGCCCGTTGTGCGGCCAAACCCACGCACTCCAGGATCACGTGGGCGGCTGTTTCCTCTGCGTCCAGGCATCCCCTACATAGGCTGTCTGTCGTATTCATGATGAATAGTTGTCGGTATCCAGACAAGGAACCAAGACAATTTTTTTTTATCACATCTATGTTTGTCCCTGGTGGGGATCGAACCCCGTGACGCAGTGGTCATACCCCCTGACTCAGTAGGCTGAAGGCTGTTTAAAGGCGACGATTTTTTCATCAACTACAAAACACATGAAAGTGACATTTTATAAACAGATTCTTCATTTCATTGACTTTATTTTGTCGGTTACACGATTCGTTGTGGTCATTCTCCGTCGCGGTACCATGACGCCAAACAAGTGCAATTCCTGTTTAAAAGAATTGTCCACGAATTGTTCGTAATTTGTACGCCAGTAAAAAAATGTACGTTACGTATTTTACTCTAAAAAAGCGTTGGTCCACTCGTTTTTCTCATGAAACACGAATGAAAAAGTCTGTAAGTTTTGTCTGGCTGAAAAAAAATGTACGTTAAATGTACGTTCTAGTATCTTACAAGAAAATGGCTTAGTGCTAGTCGAATTCGAGCTAAAGTGCATTTACAGTTTTTCAAATTTAACTTGATAAATCGTTTTTAAAAGACAATTGATGATAAATCTTACAAAATTACTACTAATGCGTTTTAAAATTGTGTTTTTTTATGAAATAAAATATTTTTCAGTAAAGTATTTGAATTGCATTAACCTTACTATTCGTGCAATCTAGTCCATCCAATAACTCTTCCTCTCCCGACTCCCCACAATAATGATGACGATTTATCAAGTTGCATTTGGAAAACTGTAAATGTTCTGCAGCTCAAATTCGACTCGCACTTGGCCATTTTCTTGTAACATATTAGAACGTACATTAAATGTTTTTTTTTCAGCCAGACAAAACTTGAAAACTGTGTCTGTTTCATGAAAAAACGAGTGGTACCGCGGCCGAGCATACTCCCTAGTACACACTTGTTTGGCGTCGTGGTATCGCGACGGAGGATAACACGATTCGTTAACTTTATAACAGACAAAAAAAACAAAGCAACCTCTTAAAAAAAAGAGATTTGCATTTTATAGGTAAACAAGACCGATTTAAGTCTATAAAACTTCTTAGTAGACTAATCTCACGCAATTTGTAGTTTTTTTTATAAATCAACTATTTTCAATGATAAGTCGCTTACTTAGGCACGCGTGAGCAATTGCTATACCTTTTCTTGCCCTGACAAGTTACATTTCTTTTCATCATTGCATTGGAATGTGTCACTTTAAATAGGTTGAGCTGCTGAAGACTGTTTTAAATTTGTAGGATAAAAAATAACAGAGGAATGAAACGACCAAATTATCAGTGACATTTTTTATTATGACTAGAGGTTTTTAATTTAAAAAAACAATTGTTATTTCCTTATTTTACAAAAAGAAATCAACAAACTATTGCAGTTTGTGGATATTTTGTCTGATATGTATAAAACGAAAACCTCGATATCTTTCGCCCTATTATATTAAGATAAGTCGAAAATATGTACATTTATATAACAAACGAGAACGTTTTTCATAACGATTCTTAAATTTTGTTTTGCTTGGAAATGTGTGTGTATATAATGTCATTTAAGCAATAAGTAAGCTTAATTAGCTTTTAAATTGCCGGCCAAAAAATATATTTACTCATTCTACGTCCATGAAAATTTTAGGTAAAAAAATACAGGATAAATAAGGAAAAGTTCAAAAAACTATTTGAACTTCATTTTATGAAAGCACATTGCAGGTTGAAAGTAGTTTCAAATGTAAGAAAAGTGTAAAGTATTGAATACAAATAATATAATATGTGCTCGATTACTATTTTAGAATGAAGTGTTATCTTTGTCTAAAAACGTTATTTGTTTTTTTATTAACAAAACTGTAAAATAATTAGTAATTTACGAACTAATTTAACTGTTAACAATAAAAATCGTTATGAAATACTTTCAGTTTTCACTGTTATTCAGGCACACGTAAGTATTCTAAACCGTGTAGTAAACTAAGCGTATAATCTAGAATAATTAACAGCTAGATAGTTACAACTTATTTACAACTCTTGCGGGTTTTAATAAATTATTAAAATAAATTATGAGATCCTCGTTGCGTTAATCTCATGTGGAGGCGGCTATTTTATGTAACATTTATTTAAAGGCCAGTTTCACAGGTTTTGATAAAGTTAAAATTAAAGAATTTTACATATAATTTCAAAGACATTCTGTTTCATTGCAAATTAATTTGGAAACTAGGACTACGTTTTCAACAATGTTTTATATAAAGTTATATACTTAGATGTTAAAATCACTCAAGAATTTTCGATTAATAATATGTTATCATTTCCTGCAGATATGTTTGTGCGATAGATAACTATTAAAAAGTCATTTCTCTTAACTTTATCTTTAAGGTTTATGTCTAACAGTGTTTGATTTTACAAACCTATACACTTTATATGAAAAAATACCCGCCCTTTTATTAAACTTCCTAAAGCTTAAAAGTCTTCAATGAGGACCCAATACTTTATACATTGCTTATTTTGATTCAATTTTCAATTTTCTCGTCAAAATTCATGAAAACCATTTTTCAATTTTAATAACATTTAATTTATTTTTTCTCAAAACTCTTTAGACTTCGTTCTAAAAAATAATCATCCTTTACTTTTGTTTTCTATTTATAACAAATTAATTTACATTTTATATAAACGGTTAGAATTAAAACAACCGCGCGTTTTAAACAATTCTAAAAATTCTACATTTAATTATTAGTTAATATATACAGTAATTTATAGTATAATAATTAGGCTACACATTTAAATTAATAGTCTTATCTATTCAAATACATAGTAAGCTTATAAAAATTGCACACATCGCTTTGGTATACGTACGTACATAACTACATATTTACATTACCGCACTCTAAGGAATCGTTTAATCTTTATTGCCCGAAGTTTCATAACGAACCTTTATATATTTTTTATTTTAAATGTAGTTATAATCTTGAACGCGATACACACCCTAACAATCGCACAACCTCCTTACTTTCGACTTCTCAACAAATGTCGTTGTCTGTCAATTTGCAACACAGTAATTTTCTTCGTGAATAAGGTACTCGATAAGGTTAATTGCTGTGTATATTTGTAATTACATTAAAATAGTAAAAGTAAATATCGATGTCACATTTATTTCGAGATTTACAATGCAAAAAAGTTATAAAGAATTACGATAACATGTCTCCAAATAATAGTAATAAAAAAATCCAAAAACATTATCAAACACCTTATCCCCGTTACAAGCGTTTGTTTTGGTGCTGAAATTGTAATCTGTTGTTGAAAAATCTTTGATCCACTTGCAAAAACCGTGACTTTTGTAGTGTAGACTACGGTTGTCTCTTTGACACGATGTTTATGAGCCGAGAGCTATACAGGAGTCTTTATGCACGATCACTCAGTCGAACCAGTCCCATAGATGCCTGTAAAGGCCGGGGGTTTCGTCGGGTGGGCGCGCGGGCGGCGACTAGGAGACGCGCGCGGCGGCGAGCAGCGGCGAGCGGTCGTCGCGGGCGCGCGCCTCCTCTCAGAGCACGCGGTCCGCCACGCCGACCCCGCCCGCGTACTGGCACGCCGACAGTGGCGCCGACCCAGCCCGCGACACCGGCGACACCGACCCGTACCCCCCACCGAACCCAGAAGAATGCTGCTTCGCTTTCAAACGCAGCTGGGCGATCGAAGACGACATCGCCGCGCAGGGCTCCGCGCGATACATGCTGTAAGGATTCGGCGGAGCTGTGTACGGACATGGTGCCACTCCTCCGCTGGCTGAACCGGCCACGCCGGCCATCCCACCGCCACCCACGCCTCCCATAGAAGTCGCCGTATTGAAGCAATTCACTGACCCCTGGTGGTGACTCGCCGGTACCACAGACCCTAATGGATTCACTGGCCATGGAAAACTTTTCGTTCCTAACGGACTGGGGACCTTCGTGGCCCAGTTGTTGTACGGGTATGAGGAGTACAGAGCGTCTGTATCTGGGAAAGGCTGCATTAGACCGTTGAATTGCGTGCTGAAGCCGTTTTTGAAATCTGCTGCTGCGGCGGCTGCTGCGTTCATAGCGTTTCTCTCACGCTTCCGCCATTTCGCTCTTCGGTTTTTGAACCACACCTGCAACAAGAAAATAGTGTTTAGCTACATCCATCCCTGAAGACTCCAGTCATATTCTGTAATTGCTTTCAAGTTCGTCCTAAAGCGCATCAAAATTTTGATGGAAGTTTATTTATGCTCCACTCGTACTCCATTAGGAAGAAACCTAAAAAGCAGATATTACACCCGAGCGGTGTCACCATAACGAAATCTAGCAAGTTTTAACGAGATTCAGAATCGGGACGCGACCTGGGTTGCGTAGCTATTAACTTTACTCATTACAAAGTTGACAGAGCGTCGCGGCGGCGTATTCGAGCCACGTAGTGGCCCCGCCCGCAGGCAACGACCCGTCTAATTGCGGCCGCGGAATGAAGATAAACGAGCGGCGCGATTGGGCGGGAGCGACCGGCGGCGACCGGCGATCGCCGCAATAGATGAGCGGTCTCACAATCGATGCGCTGTTTAGGGTCGCGGCCGAGGCGGCGATAAGTCGCCGTGAGCGCAGATAACGCGCGCGTGATGCATGCCGCGCGTCCGTCACCGCGATCGATCGCCGCCGAGCGACGACATCTCCGCGATAAATTGCGCAATCCAGGTACCGAGTGCAATAAATATTGTGCCGCCACCGGTATTTGTCTCACTCACCGTGGCGGGTTCACCCAGCCGAAACGGTAAATAATACCCTCTTTCCTCGGTTAAGTGAACATAAACGGTCGTTTCCACCCCATATACAATCGTTTATTTTTCGAAACATAAATTTCACAAATTCACATTCGCTGCGAAATGCGTGTTTTATGCTCAAGATGCTGTGGTTTATTTTGCTCTTAAAAGAGATACGATAGGTGTAGCCACGCAAGCGTTACACAGGTATTTTAATTTTAGTAAAAAAAATACCATCCACAATAATATTAATGCACACCATTATATTTATAATTAAGGAAACTCCATAACAATCGAATAAGGTTGCGCACTTCGTAAAACGTAAAGCATTACCATACGGTGTTTCCCATCGAAACCGCGAACAAACGGGTGAAAATAGCTCCACAGGCGTGTTGGGGTGTCCAATAATGACAATGATATTTATTTAGGTGCACATATGTGGAAATAATTTCCATTATTTGAATAGCGGCGCGGCGGGCGGCAGGCGAGAAGGGTCGCGATATTGCGACGGGCTAATCCTTTAAATATATTATTGCACGACGGTCACCGAGCCCGTACTCCCTCGCTCCAAGGAGGGAACGTTTTTTAACGCGCGGAATCGATACTAATGTTTGTTGAGCATTCATTTATTCGGCATTACCGGTGGCTGAGGGTCGCAAATCTCTTTATTACTATGATTCATTATCTCAGCAAAAGCAATTTATAATACCAACATTTCCGCTTGCTTTAAGATTTTGTATTCAGATTATTGTTTGTTAATTATCCGATTAACCGTAGATCCTATTCAAAGTTTGATTATTGTAGTAGGTAGAGTTTCTAAATAGCAATTAGTATTGATTGAATAAGAATTTTCCTTTACGAGATTATCTACAATAAAAGATACGAAAACGATCGAAAGGTATCAAACACATTAAGTAGGCCGTAAGCTTCTTTGCTTCAGAAGCTCGATAAACAAAAAAAATGCATTCATTATGTGTTGTGTACTATTTTATAAGAAAAAAAAATTATTCCACTAACAAGTAGGTACGGATTCCGTCTGATGTACTTGGAGACTAGTCGATTTTCTTTCTAATATAAAAAACAATAACCTTTCTAATCTCATATCTTTCAAAATCCATATAAAAATAAAACGACCTTTCTTGCTAAAGAAACGCCACATGATTATGTCGTGTTTATCTGAACATAAGTACGTGTCCGGGCCGAATATAGACGATGGCATTACGGATCCTCTTAGCGTTATAACCGATCGGAGACAATCCTCGGTGGAGTAGCTTAGGAGGGTAATAGTTGTTGCAATAAAGATATAATCGGACTAATTGGCTGTTTATGTTACATTAGCTTCCGCCCGCGGTTTCACTCGCATGGTTCCCATTTTTAAAGGAAAAGCTCTGTAGATTCCCTGTTTTTTTTTTTAATGAAACTATATTTACCATGTTGAATATTGTGCTCACTCTACTCGTTATGATTTGTTGCATCTCTAACTTTGAGCTACAATCTTCTCAAAGAGACGACCATGTTTGGACGTCACGATAGTTGGAGATATATGGTGGGAATTTGATGTCGTGCGGTGCAGATGCGGAAGGTCCAAGAAGATTAATTGCGTCGATGCATATACTAGACGTGTCTTGTTTCACTGTTAGACTGTAATGGAAAATAACGTAACCTTTATACTCGTTTATACATGTTGTAGTCACTTTTCAGTTTTGTTGATTCTATCCGAAATAAGTCAGAAAAAGCAGCATTAGGCGAGTTTCTTGCCTGTTCTTCTCTAAAAATACCGGTATATTTTTCGGTAATATGGTATGAATAACTTTAAGTTCCTAACGTATTGCTTTCATCTAGTTATACTTATAAGTTTTAACTTATTGAAAGATGAATTATAGTACATTATTCTATTCAAAGATTGGGGTCGCAATTTTTTTTTGTAATTTTGTAATAGGAGATTGTTTATTAAATACCTAGAGATTGACGCTCATAGAAAATTGTACCGTGAATATAATATTAATATAATATTGTTTCATTGAATAGGCAGACTACATAGATATCCTGAATAAACTCTCCAATATATTAAGACAGAACGCCCTTTACTGGCATAATGAAACGGTTAACGGTCACCAGACCGCAGGGTTGCTAAATTGCCTTAAATTTAAATTAAACTGGAATCAAAGTTTTATTAATGTCATCAATCAAACTACGCTTCATCCCTAACGGGTGGCCGTTGTTGGTGCACGCGATAATAGTTCTATTTGTATAGATATTGGGGCTAGTTTTGAATGGGAGGCTTAGGGTGGACCATTGCGAAGTCAAATAAACACTCGCTCGTATAAATGGATGGAGCGTATAAACTCTGAATTGACACGTGACCGAGGGTTGTCGTTTTCATTGCGAATTTCCTTCTAGACGTATTTACTTGAATAAATTGTCGGTAACTTAATATTGTTGTGTTTCTAATAAACATATCTAGTAATTAATTGAATGAGGTCAGTTCTGAAACGTTTGATATTACTTTCAAAATAAGGTGACTACTGGATTCTATTGAATGTATTATTATCAATCTGAAATAAGTTACTTATATTAAAAGAACCTCGGGTTTCGTTTGACGATCTCTGCTATCCTTTTTTTTAAGAATTTTTAACCAACTTCGGTTGCCTGGGAGAAATTACTTATATTTTCCTATGAAATTTCCCATGGTGCAATAAAGAATATTTAATCTTATTATCGAATTCACAAGATCGCTATCCTCAGTTAAGTAAATGTCTTTAAATATATAACTAATTTACTGATAAACATTCGGTTCATGAATTGACCTGAAACCATACAATATTATCAATGAGAGAAGTTGGCAGGTCGATTTCTCAATTCAACCGATCATTACTGACTGTAGTTCAAACAAAGAAAAATATCTAAGAAGAGTTTGTTTCTGAGCTATCTACCATAACTAGCACTATTCGTTCTGTAGCCAGCCCTGCATCCAAGGCGAATTATTAAATGCACCCCGCCGCGCGGAAAGCGGTAGTTTCCTCATCTTGCCTCAACCGCGGGACATCCACGACTAATGAATATGGATATATGATTTTGAAACTGATTTGGAAAACTTTTCCCAAAATAAACTAACATCTTCCTTCTATAACGATAAATGTAATAAAAACTTTGTATGAGCACTTATTTATAACAGACTAGCATCTAAAAGCATCGAACTTTGGTCTCAAGCTTTCTGAGTGTGTACAGAAGACGTAGTTCTACAAAGTAATAAAAATATATTATAGATAGCTACATAAAATTACACTAAAAGAGACTTTATAATTCCATACCTCATTTTCTTGGCTTTATTCACACCTTAAAGATTATTTTCAAATATTTTATAAGCTATCTGTGGATTACATCATGCTACGTATTACTACCTACACACTTGTGCTATTTAGACACTTTTAATCATTATCATAAATTAATTTAGTTAATTAGTTAAATGCACACTTCTACTCATGCATTATTATTAAGTTACTACTAACAACTAAAACGCTGTTTGTAATGAAATTAGTACTTTTAATTTTAATTCTCCTTTTGTAATGTTATGCTAAACTGAAACATATTATATTCCTTTAATATATATACTTCATACGAGGTGGAGGGCTGATAGCCTGAGACACAAGTATTACCTAGTTCAGGTATCAGTCCACCATAATCTGTTAACTAAAGGTCACTGTTAAAAATTGTATTTTGTTAATTGTCAATTGTTATGATTATGGCGAGGATTAAATGATTTATTATTATTATTATTACTTTTGCAGTACGGACATAACGATGTTTTAAACCACCATTATTAATTTGACATTAATAAAGGTGGTGTAAATCGGTTTAATTGACAGCTTGTGTAATTGGCTCTAAATAGACTGCATATCTTTGTTAACGATATCAAAGAGAAATACAATAAATAAGGATCTCCCATGATAAATGAGCTTAAACCGCACTGAGTGAAGGCATACTATCAGTTAGATTTTATTGACTTCATTCATTGAACAAAATCCTTCCGTAAGGCCACTGAAAATCCGGGGTATCACAACACTATACCAATCAAAACATAAGTTGGATAAGTCATTTGACATCTGTAAACCGCTTGAAACGGTACAAACTAAATTCGTATTTCATGTTTAGTTCATAAAGTTTAAATTTGCAGTAGAAGATTTCTTGGCAAGAGCGCACGCTATGATATACTCGTAAATTAGTGATTGAGGTTCATTTAATACGGAATCTCTTATTTACTGAAACAAATTCTTCGACTCAGATTATGACTTCTGCTATTATTGGTCGAGCTAAAGCTGAACGGACGTGCAACATGACGACGCTCGATAGTTACATAATAAAACGTTTTCAACTGTTTAGATGGTAATAAAATTAAGACTGTTACATTTTATTTCTTTCTGACAGTATTATAGAAATTGTGGCTTTGAACATTTTGTTAAGCATGTCCGCAAAATGAGAAGAACTTTATGTTTTTCAAACTGGATAATAAGTGTGAGAAATTCAAGATTCAGCTTGTAATATATTAGGTTGGGGAAAAAGTCGTTTCGCATATAGTATGTATGAACTTGTAATAAAATCTCTTTGGCTATACTATTTGTATCTGGCTTGGTTTTGGTATCATTAAAAGTTTAAATTTTAAAGAAGATAATTCCAATTTCAAATTAGGAAAATGTGAGATTTTCATTTCTCTTTCTTACAGCCAAGTTATATTTTAAAATTTTACTACAAAAAAGGTAAAAAGACAACGCAAGCCGCGAAAAAAATTTGCGATGTTTATGGACCTAATGCAGTGTCTGTGAGAGTAGAGTAGCACAAATTTGGTTTAAGCGTGTTCAATCCGGAAATTTTGATGTTTAAGATGCACATCGCCGCTCTGGTCGCCCTATTACGGATACAATGGATGCCATTTTTGAAAAAGTGGAGCAAGTTCGGCATATCAGTAGTAACGACGTAGCTGAAAAACTAGGAATTCACCACAAAAGCGTTTTGCCGCATTCGAAAAAACTGCGTACACAAAAAAGCTCGATATTTGGGTACCTCACGAGCTCACTGAAAGAAACCTAATGAACCGTGTACTCATTTGTGATTCTTTATTACGACGTAATGAAACCGAACCATTTTTGAAGAAGCTGATAACTGGTGATGAAAAGTGGATCACGTGCGACAAGAACGTGCGAAAAAAGTCTGAACAGGCTTCACAGACTGTGGCGAAACCCGGGTTTACTTGCAACAAGGTTATGCTGTGTGTGTGGTGGGATTTGAAGGGCATTATTCGTTATGAGCTGTTACCACCAGGCAGAACCATTGATTCTGAACTCTACTGCGAACAACTGATGAGATTAAAGCAGAAGTTAATCAACAGAAGGGGTGTGGTTTTTCATCATGATAACGCTAGACCTCACACATCTTTAGCCACACAGTAAATATTAAAAGATTTTGGCTGGGAGGTGTTAATGCATCCGCCGTAAAATCTTTCAGATTTCCACCTGTTTCGGTCTCGTCAGAACTCTTTAGGCAGTGTCAGTTTAGCATCACGAGAGGACTGCCAAAACCACTTGTCGCGGTAATTTGATCAGAAGCCCCAGAATTTCTATAGCAATGGGATCATGCCCCTACCTACATGATGGCAAAAAGTTATCGAACAAAATGACACCTTCATGCTTTAGTTAAATGTAAATAAACTATACTAAAAAATGCTTTGAATTTTCTTAAAGAATGCTAAGAAACTTTTTCCCCAACCTATTACACAGTGCCATGACCGTGATAAAGTTATCAACTAAATAGTTTAGTTAACATTAACAAAAATTATAACCAATTTAGACAGTCAACATGTCTGCCAAAGGAAAATACGAGGATACGTGTGGTATGTTTGGAAACTGTTCATGTGCGATTTTACTCTCTGTCTGATGATATGCCAAATAAAACACCTCGGAGTGTTGATCAACTAAGACTTAGCAAGCAACCTCTTCGCAAAATTTTCAACAAAAACTAATTAGCACCTGTCTAAATACGCGTAAAGCTCAAAATTGAGCAACGCAACTGATTTATTGGGGCGTGATTGCATATCACAGCGGGATCACGTGTAAAAACAAAGCCCGCTAAACTGTTTGCGAGCACAGGGTGCTCTAAAAGGTTCCGCTAACACGGCGAGCTCGACTCCACGTAAAATAAATAATGTTCCGTGCCGTCCCGGCTGTCGGCGTACCGGTTTGATACACACCTTTTTTACGCACACATGCGCAAATGTTTTCCCATCTCACTGTTGTTGATCGGAAAACCTTTGTCACTGTCTGCTTTTTACAGAATTGAAATTTTGTAAATGTGAAGTCACTGAACCGTTTCAGAGTATTTTTAGCAGGTTTTTGAAAAGTTACTTCTGTACAATTATTTAACGCTCACACTGTAGACAATTTGTGAACTAAAATTAAACATCCTCAACAATAAATTAAATCTTGTCATCATCATTTCAAGCCTTCTTTGACAAATTTGATGTATGCCTCCTATAATTCTCTCTAAATATTTTGAGCTGAGTTTTTGTATTGTAGTATTCTAGAAAAAGTAATTAATATTCTTTATCCAAAATGTAGGGCTGAGTGCTACTGATGTTTGGTTGTCAAAGTCAATATTTTTTATGTTTGATTACAAGGCTATCGTTAAATGTGATGGTATAGTCCAACCTGAGCATAGAAGAGCAAAGCCCAAGTTAAAGAAAAAAATCTAATCCAAGATTTTCCTGCAATACTCCTTCAGATACGATATGAAGACATACTAAAAAAACAACCAAGACATTCCTAAACTACTGTCATAAGGTGTCACCCGTCAACGGTGGTGTAACGTAGCCGGCCATCTTAATCTGTCATAATCTACCGCTCCAAATATCATGAATATCAGCTGTTCCGCATGACAGGTAGCCGGCATTATATGGTTGGAAGAATGTTTGTATAGAGAGCTAATGCCCCCTCCCCACGAGATTCGCGGCAAATGAAATGTGTCAAGAGATGTTTCACGGGCGATTGGACTGACGTGCACAGCTCTATTTGGATCTCCTTAAAATAGTCGAGCGATTGGGAATAGGCATATCAATAGTGTGCATTACATTATGAAGTAGTATAATTTTTGTAGTTGGGGCTTAAACTTTTTCACAATTTTGTTTGTGAATGGAAAAGTAGTGTTTTCTTGGCAAAGAACTTTTCGGTCCTTAGCCAATTCAATATGTAATAATAAACGAATACGCAGGAGAATTATTTATATTTACACTGATATAAAAAAAGAAATCTTTATTTACAAATGCAACAAACAACTTTAAAAATTATTTGGCGAAAGAAGTACTCACGCTGAAATAACATGTGGTTTGATTTGACACACGTAATTTGAACATAAACGTTTCAAAGTAAACATTGAAATTAGCATGTCGTATATTAACGTGTAATGAGTCAATAAGCGCGATGAGGGTCATTGGCTTAAATGAGGCGGTAACAAAAATAATGCGAGACGATATATCGGTGCGCGCGCGCACTGATTTATAGGACTGCGCGCCGCGCTCGCTCGCACGCTAATCCCTGTCTAGGGCTGACTGCAACAAAACCGATAAGTATACACTTTAATATCATTTTATTTTTATTTTATTTATGGAAGACCAACAGCATGTTACGACTACAATATTTAATACTGTTGGAATTTCCTCACCTATTTGTCAAAAAAGGTGTTAAGACAGTTTATCAGCTCGTCAAATGACTATTTACTGTCTTAATATTAGCTGCAGCACGGTACTATTAGAATACGTTGATAAAAGCAAAACCGTGCTGCTATAATAGTTAGTTGCTCATGAATATTGCAATAAAGTAACATATACTATTTTAATCATGAAACACGTAATACGGGAACACTTTTCTTGACAGATAAACTTTATTTAGGTTTGATTATTTATTATAAAAAAATCAATGAGCATATCTCGTATACCCTTTAATTTATTGACATTGGCACTCGAAAAAAATATTGAAAATGTTAAATAAAAAATGCAAATAAGCATAACATGTTTGCGCAATATATTTTATATGAAACAAATGAAACATTACAAAATATACTATATTTTGGACAACATCTACAGGTATCAACCCTGAAGAAATACAAATCGGTATGTTTTGATGAACACACAGGGCCGACTGTGCAGCACATTACTTGAAATTAATATCTAACACTTGAACCGCTCGCCTTGGCAATCGGATAGTGTCGATTTACACCTCGATATTAATAAAATCATTATACGAATGCTTTTGCAAAGATCATAATAGTTATTTTAATCTTTTTTATTCTTACGGTACCTACAACAGAGTTCAAATTGCATCGCTATATGAATAAACATATTTTTAATATTCCGAATCCGATTGATATTGAACACATCATTTTAGGCTAAGAAGCACTTGGAAAAAACTAGTAGACCAAACTGAACCAAATTGTTATAGGACTAAATGGCAACTATTTCGCATCGAACAAAAAAGAATCATGTAAATCGGTTCAGAAATCTTGGTGTAATCGGTGTACATGTCGCAGGATAATTAGATAAAGCGATTTTTTTGCGAAAATCCTAGGGATATTGCGAAAACACTGATAATTAGATAATGGTGTTGTCATTTCTCAATCCTACTGAAAAAAGATAGGGTTTTTGTGAAAAAACGGACTGCCTTAGTAAGACAGCGAAAAGAATCGCTGGCTATTATGAAACTTATTTCATAATAGCCAGCGATTCTTTTCGCAGTCTTGTTTTGGATAGTCCGATCTTAATCGGACCATCCAAAACAATATCTTCTCTGATTGGTTGACGACTTGACGTTTTAAATGTCAATCGATTTTCTCACGTGTAGTAAACTTTCTGTAAACCAATCAGAATAAGAGTTTAGCAAGAAAGTAAAAATTAAGCCAATCAAAATTTAAAATATCCAATGATACTAAAGCAACCCGTATTTTTGCAAAACCCCTCTCTTTTTTCAGTAAGATTGAGAAATGTCAACATCGTTGTCTAATAATCCGTGTATTTGCAATATCCCTAGGATTTTTGCGAAAATTCTATTTATCAAATCATCCTACGAAATACATACATTAAAAAAATCCAACCGAATTGAGAACCTCCTCTTTTTTGGAAGTCTGTTAAAAATTACACATATAGCACAATAGCGATAGTTCGGTTACTTACATTTTAAAATATTGAATGAGAGAGTGAAAATCCATCCATATGCATACAAATCTGTTGTGGTTATTGCACATTCGGTAAATGATAAGTTATGATAGTAGAACACGTTGGTAAAGAGATTAGTGCCCTGCATGATTTTAATATCTTTTGCCACCTTACAACGTATGACTAGGTATATAAAATTATACGCTTTTAAAAATAAAAGAATTGGTCAAATTTCTACGTTCTTCGCTTCAAAGATTTTCCAAGTGGTGAAGTCATTGGTCAAGAAAAAGATTGTTGTAAAACAAGAAAAGCAAGAAGTAGTTTTTGTTTTCATTAACATAAAGTAAAATCCACTAACCTCATGACTCAAATTCATTACAAAAGAACATGTTTTTTCACCTTTTTAAGCCATTAACATCGACGATATTATTGATTACTAGGTACTTAGGTACTACAGATTATATAGTTAGAACTAAATTAGTATAGTACCTAATTTAGTTCTAACTATTAATGAATTAGTTCTAACTATACCTAATGAATTGAATGGGTAAAACAATCTGGTAAATAAGTTTCCATGTAGGTATAATAAGAGCTAACTACTATATTATTGTTCTCAGAAATTATTTCACATAAACGTAGTAATGAAGTATTACCTAAACGTTAAATTTAATCAGTAAGAATAATTATCAGGTCGCAGCTCTGCCACAACTTTAGTTCCCTGATGTCAATATTCATATCACTTGGTTTAACAACCAAAAATTCGAACATACATTCCTATACTAAAAAATTTACTCGTTGACAAGAACCAGGAAGAGAAATTTCGTAATATCCAACCAACACATGTATACAACTTCTCAAAATAGCGAAGAAACCAAAAGGCATCCGATGCATCCAAAACTCTCTCCACCGCAGAATCCAGCGGGCCTCCAAAACTATTGACAGTGAGTGTGGATGCGATCAAAATTAAGCCCAGGATTATGAAGAGACCGAAATAGACGGCTCGAATCCAGCAGGATTAAGGGATCCCATGTTCCGTCGGGCGGCGCACAAAAATACCTAAGGCGCGCCGGATGCGACGATTAACTAAACATTTCTTATTGTGATGCACCCAAACTAATTGTTTTAAAAAGTGAGTATCCTTAAAGGCAGACAAAAAAGTAACTCAACATTTCATATCTAACAATTCCTTAGTCTTATAAAAAAAATGGAAATTGAACTGTGTATTTTTATTTCGATTTTCAACAGATTAAATCCATTTATGTGACCCACGATAATGTACAAATTATGTAATTTTAACCTAAATCACTCTCATATACCAACCTAACTACTTTTCGCGTTTATTGCTTTTAAGAGTCTGCAATGTTTCGTTTATTAATTAATTTTAAAACTGTAAAAGATATTTAGTTGGGTATTTTGGTTGTTTTGTCTTCTAACGACACCGAACTAACCTAACTTGTGATAGAAAATTAAACCTCGTTTTAAGGTAGACAATCGTTGTGACGACCATCTTGTGGCCACTGTCCTTTGAACATTAACTCAATGTGAATGTAAAACTTAGAAAAACCACAACCTAGTATACCCAGTGGCCATTTTGAAAGTGGCCTAATAGGAGTCACCCTGACTCTCGCTTCCGTAAGGTTAGTCCACATGGCGATCTCCTCACGCGTAAACATGTCCGGATATCGGTGCCTGGGGAAGGTGGCCTCCAGCTCCTGCAGCTGATGGCTGGGGAAGTGCGCCCGAGACTTTTTACAATGCGTGTTAATCAGATCAAGTACTCACCCTGACTCTCGCTTCCGTTAGGTTAGTCCACATCGCGATCTCCTCGCGCGTGGACATGTCTGGATATCGGTTCCTAGCGAAGGTTGCCTCCAGCTCCTGCAGCTGCTGGCTGGTGAAGTGCGTCCGCTGGCGCCGCTGTCGCTTGTTCTTTTTGTCTCCCTTGTCGTCTAAGGAAGGCTCGTCCGGCCCGACTCCTGGAGTCGTCGACTCCGTTTTGATCGTTGGCTCTGATGTTAACGGACGATTACCTGTGGAAAGTGGGAAATTAGATATGATTGTGGTACTAGGAGAGAAAATGAATGACACAGTTTTATGATAATATCTTGATTATCTTGGATAATGACACAGAAATTGTTTAATGAATAAAATGAACTAACTATAACTAGATTTATTTTTATTCGTAATTCAGTTTTACTTCGGTCATGCTAGTTTGTCATACCAGTATGAATACGAGGATAAACATGTCCTCGCACTCATACTATAACCAAGTGATCTATTACCCAATTCCTGCCCAATTCACACACTTTCCATTCAAATCCCTTTTCAACAACCGGGAAATGCAGAAGACGAAAATCACTAAAAACTTCTTCAACAGACCACTTATCACAAAAAAATCACTACATAAAAAAAGAATAATTGCCAGTAGCGATCCCCTAATGCGCAGGATTAAGCGCCCGCGCACCTAATACATTTACGACGCGGCTGTAAATTCGGAGCCCGATCGACGAGACCGGGTGCTCCACAAAATTTATATCACCTATAAAATCTATTTATACCAACAGAAATTTGTTACGAAAATTGCGGAAAAATATTATGTAGAGTAAATTGTCGTTTATTTAAATAAAATTTTATATTTGGGACATATCAAATACACCGTTGTACTAGTTAATAGAATTTCGTCACCAGTTTTATATTTTACTATACTATCCCGTTTGACTTGCAGGATATCAATTTCCAATATATAAAACACAGTATTCTTCAGAAAAATAAGGGAAAATTTAATATAATATCTTAAATATTATGAAAATTATACCTACAATATGTTTTGTAAAACTTTAGTCATTTTGAATATATTCTGGTACAACTTTTTTGTATAACAGATATAGTTGAAACAATCTTTTTCATTTAGAATTGCTGGTTTATTTGTGTAAAACTAATAAACCAGCAATTCTGAATGAAAAAGATTGTTTCATGTAAAAATCTAAACTATCAAACCGCAGGACATCATTCACAATCGCCACATAAAATATAGCGTTGATAGATAAACCAACTGACTTTGGATACTGACACAATGGATTATCGGAGTCATAAATTAGTCCAAAGCGGTATATTAGCAAGTTCATAACGTCCCACACATCGCAGAAAGATAGGGATATTGACACAAAACATTACCCCTATTACGACTTAGGAGGTTTCACCCGAATTCTTTTTACCCGACTGCAAAGAAAGGGTTATCTTTTTCGCGCGTATCTTGTATGTGTAATATTCTTTATTAACTCTTATCTTTTCTTAATAACACCTGTTGTGAGACTCCATTTTAACTCAATTTACCATACAATTTCTATTTAATATTAAAAATATTCACTTGACAGTGGCGAAATCCAAAAGGGAACCGCCACTACATAAAAAGAAGAAGAAATACGAGTTCGGCAAACATGTAATTTACTGTCATCGTGAACCATCGGATACACTGCTCATGTTGGTACAACAGTCGATAGGTATGATAGAGACAGAGCGATTAACGTTAAGGGTGATTGTAAACTTCGAGTTGGCCAAACTCGTAATTTACGCCAGTAGAGGACGAAAACTTTCAAGTGTCGAGGACGTATCCTTAAAAAATCTAGAGTTTGGCTAATAAAAACTGACACTGAGTATTTTTCTGAACTTTCATTATGGCAACAATTTCACATATAAAAAATCGATGTCGCGTGATGACAGTGACTTTTATACTTGAATGAATGTATGAATGAAAATATGCTTTATTCAATTGAGCATACTAATCCCGTATTATACGCATTTTTGTGTTGTCAGTTAATACCATTTTTAATACCCTAACAATTTTTTTTTTTATTTCCTACCATTTTTCAGTGTCAGCTTTCATTAGCCAGATTCTAGACGTAATGTGCAGCGTTCCTACCGTAACGGAACAATTTCCTATGTACATTTTTTCCTCGACCTATTTCGAAAGCTTTTCGCCAGCCCTACAGAGTGCTAAAACGCGACAGATGTCTATATTGTTGTAACTGGTTTGTTGTTTGGAGTGCATCGTTTCGCGTCCTCGACTCATATCGTGGTAAAGATACGGTGTTATTACATCAATTCGTTACTGATAAAGCGGTCCCGATCAGCCGCATATTGGCTTTACACGAAATCCGGTATAAGTCAAATTGTTTACTAACAGTTTTGTGGGATACGGATACGAGGTAACTAGTTTAGGCTTTTAGGAAAAATTCTAGGTATGGATGTTTTCACGATTTTAAAAGACATTTTACAATACTAACTAATATTATAAATGTTAAAGTGTGTTTGTTTATCCTTCCTTCACGCCCTAACTGAACCATGATCTTGATTTTTGGCATAGAGATAGTTGAAAGGACGGAGAGTAACATAGGCTAATTTTTATGGCCTGTGCAGACGACGGACATTGAAGGACTTTTTGTCCGCGACACGACCTTATTACTAAGAACATAAAGTTGAATAAATAACGAGGACTATCGCGTACTTTTCGCGGACATACGCGGTCTAAGTTGAATCTTATTTGGTTAACAATAAAGACGTGTCGCGGACAAAAAGTCCTCCGTTATCCGTCGTCTGCGCTAGCTCTTAGTCTGATATTCCCACAGGAATGTGCACCACACCGGTGTAACTGCAAGCGGCCGCTAGTTAACAGAATATTAATTCAGATATTGTTTTCTGAAAAATTAAAAGATCTTCTTTTCATTTTTATGATTTTGTAATTTTTGCATTTTTCAATGCTATTTTTATACTTATGGTAAATTTTAAATGGAAAAATATTGGAAAAAATTAACTCGGCCACAAGTGAATTCTCAGACGGGAATCAAACCCGCGACTTTTGGAAATCCGGTCCAATGCTCTAACCGCTGAGCTACCGAGACTTGCGAACCACCGTCGAAATTCTCCAATACTTATATATTTTTAATACGCTGTAGGCCAGCGTTGTTACATCAATGCTAGGAAAATCCTTGCATTCGAAAGAAACATCTTTTCAGGTGTTTAACGATCGATTAAGATGCAACTGCCAATAATTTATGATTTTGTAATTTTTGCATTTTTCAATGCTATTTTTATACTTATGGTAAATTTTAAATCGAAAAAATCTTCTTTTCTTTCTCCTTTCCAAACTCTTGGAGTACCTATGGATTTATTTGAAGTCAACTTTATCAAAAAGGGAGACACTTTAATTTGTTACAAATCAATACATTTTTAAAAGATTAGTTTTGTAGAGGTAAGTATAGCATAATAATAGATACTTTGATTTAATTACTTTTACTAAATCCTAGAATGATTATGCGATTGTCGTGGTTACTTAGTTAAAACAAACTACATCCGAACCAAAGATTTAAAATAGCATTTTTATGCGAAAATATGTATAAATTATATATTTTGTTATCTCCCTCATATCCATGTGCTATAACTGTTATTTACACGTGAGGATTATCGTCTTACGTTTTTATTGCCGGTATTTAAGTATCTTGATTGAGCACAGTATTTGTTTACTTTTAGTATTAAATATTATTATCAATCAGACTTCAATTTGAACTACAACTTTTATATGTTTTCCATATATAAAATCAATAAAATGTGATTAACTTCTGGAAAGAAACACATTTGTCACATTGTGATTACTCTGCATTCTTATCGTGGAAAGACTTTCAGAATCTAGCGCTACAAACGATTGGTATTCAGCTGCTACATATTATTCAATCAACCAGCCATATTTATTATATTTCAATTGTACCTGCTCGATGACGTTTCAAATATTAAACAAATAAAAACTTATGCCTGACAAGAAAAACAAATGCTTATTATACCACGTGTCTACCTTACAGTTGAATATAACTAGTGTTGAAATTCAATGACTTCTTACTTAGGAGTGACCACTGTATGTTTGTGACAACTTACAAATGTTTCAGTAGGTATTGAATTCAGTTGTGTAATTGTATTAGCACAGTCCCTTCATAAGTAAGGAAGTTAAGTGCTGTTTAATCCAAGTTACTGTGTTCAATGAGTACTTTACCAATCAAAAGATAGACTGATGGATTTGTGTTTGTGATGCATGCAAATAAACGTTTTTTGAATGCATCACAAACACAAATAACCCTACTACAAACAAACCTACGCCTAGAGGAAAAACAGTGAGCTTTTCAGTTAGAAAACTCTGTGTGACTGACCCATTTATTAGAAACTATCAATCGGTATGGGTGGCAAAGTCATAGGCGTGTAATGAACACAGTGGATTACGGGCCAGCTTAGCGCCGCTGCCGACGCGATACGCAGGTACGCAGGGCTGGCCCGATAAGCTATCGGTCACGTGCTTACATCGCCAACCTCTTTGAGTTACATCACTGTGCCTGTCAAATGTTAATGCACAAATAAAAATATGCAACAGTGCGACAAACATGGCAAAAAGAGGAACTAACATGAAACGTCATTTTTGACAGCTGTGCAGCGCCTCCGTCCGCGTTAGTTATAAGCCTTATTGCTCGTGCGATAAAGCCTTTAATGAACGTGGCAAAAAAGAAATTAAGACCGCCATCTTGTGTTTACGTCAATTTTGACAGTTATAGCTCCCCCGTCCAAGTTAATTATAAGCATTGGTTATTACTCAGCCGAAAAAGTGGATATATATAAAAAGAATATTACTATTATATAAAAAGAAGAAGTATAAGCCTTGTCGGACTATGGTGCTATAAGCAGCTAGCCCCAGCAAAAAAGGCGAAACGTCAGGGAAAACTTTTAAAACCAAACTGAGATATTTCTATTTCGAATTTTGTGAAAATACAAGAAATGTCTCAGACGCAGTGCGTTGTTAAGTCTATATTTTTTTTATTTCAATATGGTTCTTTAACTCAGAAAAACCAGAAAGCTCTACGTTTTCCTGAGTGCACATTATAAACTCTAAAGCTATGACAATTTTAAAGAAAATCAACTTTTCTTAATGAAGATAAGCAAATTGGCACTTATTGGATATCTGAATTTAACATCATTGGTTCAGAAACTCTACATCGAGACTTTGTTAAAGTGAAGGAGGTTCGATATTATCACACTCATATCAACTATTGTTATTATGTCTTTTTAATAATGTATGTTTGTAAAAGCTAAGATAGAAAATATATAATGTTTTGAAATGTCAGAGTACTGCTGTTGAAAAAATAACACTCATTTTCCAAACTTTTACTGAAAAGTACTTAAAAAAGTAAGCGCAACCAAAACGTAATCACAAATCCTTAATAATTGATGGCACAAGATAAAATAGTTCAATCCGTTTAATTATCCGTCGAATTATAATAAATCAAGCCTAAATATGGGTATTTCCGTGCACTGGCAGCCCTGAAGGCGATACGGGCTGATACGGTTTTATCAGGACATTCTTTGAGCGGCCGCCGGGCCATCCATCATTGCAGCACCTTTGGGCAGGCCGCACGTCGACAGACACATGTGCTGGCTATCTGCAGCCACTTCACATATAGGTACCTACTCGTATGTAGGTACTTACACACGAGCGATAAAACCGCGCCGTTTTCTTTAAAGTACGCTACCCACTTATTTACTTGGAAGTTGTTATGTAAAGAGCTCCTCGATGTCGATTTAGGTCGTGGTCAGGTAATTTGTTGAGTTTGTCGACAAACTTTAGGGAGCAAATGTATATGTATGTGTATTGCAAAGCGGAGACCAATCATAAATCTATATGTAGAACTTTATACTTTTATATAATATGGCATTGTATCTTCTATCGAAATCCAGTAGCAGTTTTTCTTTCACATTTTTCTAAGTAGAACTACAATTCTTCAGTTTCCTATTTTGCTCTGACAAATACAGTTTGGCCAGCCATATTACAACTGCTATGCAGTAACTGTATCGACATCATCATCAGCCATAATTTAATAACCATATTGCGGTGGTTGGCAAAGAGAATTGATCGGTGTTGACGCACTGGTAACTTGCTTGAGGAGGCATAAATTTATTTTTTATTCACAGAACATAAAAAGAGGGTTTTAAAGAAGTTGTAACGTTGTCACAAAAGCAATCCATACATTTCACTTCGTTCTTATATCTTATATACTTTTTCATGTTGTTTCAATTTCCATCGTAAACTTTGAAACATGAAACTGTTGTAAAGCTCACTGTCGTCCGTATGCTTGCGGTCCCTCCTCGGCCGCGGCGGCGACGGCGCGTGCAGCTACTGGTCGACGCCGGAGCCCGCCGACGCGAGCGACGAGTGCCCGCTGTCCCGGAACTCGCCCGTAATTTTGTTAATTGTATATTTTTACATATAAAACTGTTGTAAAGCTGAGTACTCACTATCGTCCGTGTGCTTGCGGTCCCTCCTCGGGCGAGGCGGCGCGTACAGCGACTGGTCGACGCCGGAGCCCGCCGACGTGAGCGACGAGTGCCCGCTGTCCCGGAACTCGCCCGTAATTTTGTTAATTGTATATTTTTACATATAAAACTGTTGTAAAGCTGAGTACTCACTGTCGTCCGTGTGCTTGCGGTCCCTCCTCGGGCGCGGCGGCGCGTACAGCGACTGGTCGACGCCGGAGCCCGCCGACGCGAGCGACGAGTGTCCGCTGTCCCGGAACTCGCCCGTCTCCGCCCACACTGCCGACAAAGAGAACACTATTAAAACTATGTATCATCGTTTTATTTCAAACTTATAATAAGGTAAATAGGTAAACAATGCAAGATATAAGTAGGAACAATAAAGAATACAGTGCTTATAAAATTTTCGGGAGTATTAATAGAAAACCAACTTTGACAAACTTAACGCGCACTGTGTTATTTAGGGCTCTTCTTTTCCCTGACGTTTTGTTTCTTTTACATGAGCCGTTATTAGGGGAAGACTGCATTACACAAAATCTCGATAAAAATGTGTATAAGTATTAACAGTGTGCGTGTTATCCGTAAACTTGGTTTTTTAAACCAATTTAAGATGAAGTTTCATAATTTAGAGAAATTTATATCAGCACACGTAATAAAAATAGCCTAATAACTAGCAGGTATAATATTGATGGATCACAAATTAAATAATGCAAATTGGACAGGAAAAAAAGGAAACTGACAGTGAAAATCCCGTAGTATTGTTTCAAACTAAAAACATTACTTTCATTAATGCATAACGAAACACGCATTTTTTGTACAAATATGAAGTAGGCTACTTCGTATGTTGTTCGTATGTCTGTCGTACTAACTAAATGTATGAAATGCTTATCTGAATTCAAATGACTTTTACAAAACAATTACATATTGTCATCGTAATTCACAACGGCACATCCAGACGACGACATACGACCAAATGTTTACGCGCACATGTAATTCTAATTAAAAATAACTAATAGGCTCATTATTAACTCGGGAATCTTGACAAAGTGGAGGGCTATGACGCCCCGTCGCTTAGCTGTAATTAACCCCCGAACGGTTGTTAACAAATTAGTCTTTGGAGGCGAGTGAGCGCCCGCCCTAAATTATACTTTATAGTTGACACTGTGGAACATGTGTACAGCGCTTTAGTTGTTAATTTTATAATTGAAGCTAGTTGCAGTCCACTGAAGATCTTTGTTGGTATATGAACTTCCTCATGTTTTAGGGAAATAAGTTAAAGATATTAAATAACAGAATATATCATGATTAATATTTTTGTAACTTAATTTGTATGTAGTAAAAATACATGCAAATTAAGTTACAAATATAGATACATAAAAGCTAACACCTACAAAAAAGTGTTTAACAAATTAAAAACATGTAACAAAATTTTTATATAGACAGTAAAAAAAACGATCGTAAATGTAATGTTCCGATCTTTTTTTATTGTTGTTTATTGTTAGTCGCATCTTATTGTATGGTGACAGCGAGAGCCAATTGTTTTGGGAAAAGTCACGTACAGCGCCGATTGATGGCTGACAGCGCGCAGACTGTTGCAATTAAAAAATAAATGATGGTTCCCTATTGTCTTTGATTTTGCTTTTTTCTGCGATTTAACTTTAGAACGGCTGTAACATCGTGCTGTTAGATATTGGTATTGAAACTGGGAAAATATAAAACTGCCTATACAGTAGGGCTATCGCGTAAAAAATCTGGGTATGGATATGGGCTTCATTTGACAGTTGAAGCTCATAAAATTACCATATATGGTCATTTAACTGTCAAATGAAGCCCATGTCCATATCCATATTTTTTACGCGATAGCCCCCCAGGTCCTTGATTTTTCATATATTTTATAAAATTTTAATTTGAATTGCAGGCGTATATTATTACTTTTATCATATCTATAGTATCTATAGTACTATTGATATGATAAAAAAGTAAAATAAATGTTATGTTAAGTAATTTTACAGTGTCATTTTATATTCTCATTTCAACATTGTACGTGGTATAAGTTTTGTGGGTGTTACAATATTTTCGACTATTTGAACGAAAAATCTTGCCTTGTAGCAAATGTGGCATATTTTCGCGGAGAGCATACAGTTTCGCTTTACATGCAAAACAGTTTAGAAACTCGAAAGAAAGCAAGCCACTAGACTAAAAATTAAAAACTAAAGTAACTCAGTACACTTCCCAACAGAGGTGTTAAACGAAAATATATATAAAAAAAAAACAGTCACATGTGTCAGGTTATCGCGTCACTAGAACAAACGTCGGTCCGTACAAACGTACAATGCAAACGGCACTCGTTCAAATAAAATTTATGTTTGCCGCTTTGATAAGAGTGATAAGAGCGCGTTCATTGTTTTATTGGGGTTGTAAAGTGAGCGAGAGTCGTTTGCGGCGATGAACCGAACGCAATCGTGCATAAAAGTGTTTTGGTCTTGGGCATATGAGTTGATGTAACTATTGAAATGATGAAGTGTATTTCAAATAGAGTGACTAGCAACACGGTAACAGGTTGACTGATGGCTGAGATCGATGGCGCAGTGGTAAGGGCAATCGGCAAGCGATTCCAAGGTTAGCAACTTTCTCTATAGTTGGATAGGTGACCGAAAATTCTATCTCGTGTTCTCGTTGTTTTGAATTAGTATATCTAATAATAGGCAGGCCGCACATCGCCGCCACACGCATTACGCACGCAACATTTTACCTCGCCACAAAACCGTGCCCTGCCTCCGCTAGCAACAAATGAATCGTGGTATGCGCACACCGGACGCACAGTTGTGGTGTGAAAATATCGACATCATTGGCACAATGTACCTGTTTATTTATTGTGACAATTAATGAGAAAATAAAGACGTCATTTGGTTCACTCGTTAAATGAAAATACTTACTCCAATAATTGACGATTTCAAAAATGTTTGCCGTTCTTAGTCCATTGTAATTTTCATTTTCGGTCGGTTGCTATATTCAGTGAGTCCATTGATGTATAAAAACGGAATATTCAACGTTTTCTAAATTTTTTTACAAATGTTGCGCGGAAAGAACAGACGTGTTCGTGCTTGGATTCATGTGCCGCGGCAACACTCTCGCAACAAAGTGCACCTCACAACAAATGTTTCCTCGATGTACGGGCTTCCATAAGAATATACGGGGCCGATAACTGTAGCGCGTAACAAATGTTGCGGGAACAACAAATGTCGCAACGCCTCGCCTCGAAGGAACAGCAATAGATGTTTACAATATACTGCTCTACCGACACAATTGAGCCATCAAATATAGTAAATTATAAAGAAAAAGTTCTTTGTGAACAAGACTGTACTTTTCACTCATTGATCCAATTATATCACCACTTAACATGTTGTGCGAAACCATATTAATATTGCATACTGCAAACTAAGAGATAACGATGTCCATTATAGGTACTTCCCTTTCAAACATTATAAAGAAGACTCAAATAAGAAAAACATGTATTTCCTAATCTTTGCCTAATACTGCTTTTTAACCTTCGCTAATAATAATACCTAAGTACCTAATGAAATTATAATATTATCTCCATAAATTCACTCATAGGTATATTGATAAGTGTAAATAGTTAATCAGACAACATTGTTACTTGATCAAACATTGAATCATACTCAAGTTTATGTAGCTATGCAAATCCTAATAGATAAGTCTAATTAATATCGAGTTCATAATAAACACATTAAATCGCTTTAGAATCTTTAGATCATTCAGACGTCTTTCTAGAGCGTGTCATAATGTTGAGCTTTAGCTATTAGGCCAATATTTCATGACGGCTTGTGTGGACAGACATACAATCGGATCCTTATTATTATTTTAACAATAATTAATACCGTACCTACAACATATCACATACCTACATTGATCCAAACCCGTAGTATAAGTTTGTAAATATGGCAACGTTTAGGTACTATCGTATTTGCGTCATAATACATTACTGCTATTAACGTATTAAGTCCATCGATGTCTAGTTGTGGGCAAGGCTTGTATAGTACTTTTCTCAAATAGTGCGCGGAAATTAAAACTAAGTAGTACCCAGGCAGAATTGTTTTAAATACAATTACTTTTCAAAATCAATGACGAACAACGAACAACAATATTTTTTCCCTCGTAAAGTGTTTATTTGTATTTTTTTCAATTCATAGCTTTCTTTTTATAAATTTTTTATTTTGCATTTTACAATGCTATTTTTAGAGGAGGATGAGGAGGAGGAGATTATCAATTCGTCGTCAATATAAATATATAGAAATTTTGAAATCGGTTCAGTAATAGTTTTGGAGAATTCATAAATAAAATGTTGTTTTTTCGGTCAAGCGCTTTGACACAAACGGTTTGTCTCAAACTAGTAGCTGCCTACACTACTAGTTTAAAAATAGCTTAATAACTAACTTTAAAATTTATGGAAAAAAACTTTTTATAAAAAATAAAAACTGACTTCAAAAATTAATAAGGAAAATAAAAGTAATAGAAGTGCAATGTAGAATTCCTTGACTGGCACCGACTCCAAACGCTATTTTTTTTATTACACGACAGATATGAGTATACTATGTAATTTATTTGGCCGCTAAACAATGACATATATGGTTTTCATACAACTTTTGCCGGCCGCTGCTCGCATGTACAACATGTGGCAATACGTTAGTGAAAATAGTTTTAATTCTTGCAATTGTCTCCCATTATGACTTATCTGTCAGAACCTAAACGCGATAGTGACGTTTTCACATATACATACTACGAGTATGTCCTCTGATTCTGAGATAAGCAGCCTAAGATCTTGCGATACGGATATCGGAACAAACGACGATATTCAAAAATTTTAAAATACAAATCAATATATTAAGAGACAAGAACAAACCCAGTATTTAATAGGATTCTTTTATAATAAGAAGGGGTTAGCGATTTTCACGCGTATTTTCATTGACCTATAGTTTCTGTGACCACGGAAAAACTTTACAAAAAAATACATTATTAAAAAAAGTACCGTATTGATTGGTATCCAGGCTAGACGGTTTTGTTTAAAATGTTTGCGATAATAAACGCAACGCATTGTAATCCGTTAAAAATAAATTATATCAATGTAGCTACTTAATTATAATATTGTTAAAACACCGTTGACCCGAAGACCACCGGTTGTGGCGTCTGCTAAGTATCATAATCCTGATAACGAGGAAGATGTGTCCGCCAAGAGTGTATTTCCGGTACACACACGGCTAAGCTAAATTGACCTTTATCCTCGAGTGATAAGAGCTATGGAAATTGTGGGGCATGTGTTGGCTGTTTATAAGGTGGTCCAGATGATATGAGATAACATCTTGAGTCCTGTCAAGAATACGGTCATCTTGTAAACTTTGACTCATAGTACAAAATACTTCGTCAATGATTGAGTCAACTTAAGAAAAATTTGGCCGGGCGTAACAGAATCACACCTTTTCTTTTAATTTAAACATGAGTACATAATTAACATAGTTATAAGAGTTAACCGAACTTTTCAAAGGTTAAGCCGAACCTTTTAAAAGTTAGGAGGTAAGTACGTGCTATGCATTTAGTAAAATTTTAGCGAATCCAATAGCGAAAAACAGCTTGGAAAATTCATTGCTTCGTCAACGAAAATACATGCAGATTCGTACAAACGGTAAATAACAATTTTTGTTCTTTTTCTTGGCGACGCGTGATGGCCTTAGTACTTCCTTCAGTACCTACTTCAAATCTTTCTTTGTATTAGTGTTTCACGTAACGTTTCTTTCATCATAATCATCATCTCCTAATTCATAAATTTTTGACGGATATATTTTTTCCATTCATACATGATTTGACACTCCTCTGGGTATTTCTTTAAACGTTAACTTCCTACTAAATAAAGTTTTGAAGTTGGAATAGCAGTGTTTTGTTTTTAAAAGTAAGTAAAATCTTTATGACTTCAATAACTTAACTTAAAATGACGTGTTATTTATATAAATAACACTCTTTTATTACCACTCTTCATCGTGATTGTCGAATTAAAACCAAGTAGCTTACCAAATCGTATTATCACACACTAATATCTATATGAAACGAATACTCCACCCATAGGTGTTCTGAATTTTGATTAGATATAGCGGGCACGATAAGGAACCGCGATCCGCGCCCGACTACTGTGTACTTTACCGAAACCAATATCTCCGGCCAATCGCGTCGCTATTCATGAATTATCACTCAAATTAATGGCCTGTAAGTTATAAATGGCTGCCGGATTAGGGCCGATCCGTTTTATTCCTATTTTACCTACCGTAAAGAAGCTTCATTGAAAACGTACACAAATTCACGGGAGCATCGACTAATTTTCCACAGTGTTATCCCTTTCGCTCCCATCGCCGTTTCCCGTTTCCTTTCCACTCTGACGGCCCTCCTCTCTGACGCGATTCATCATCATTTCGCGGTTTGCTGGTTTTCCATTCACGTCCTGCTGTCGGCATTTTCAGGGTAACGTTTTCCCGTCGGATTTGTTTACAGAATTACACCTGGCTGACTAATTTGACGGTATATCTAAATATAATACTACGAATATCTACAACGGTATCATGTAATCACTCCCCTTCGATGGCAGATAAGATAATTAGATTACTACTTATATTAGCAGCAACTCTAGCAAAGTCGTATTAGAAAAATGTGTTGGAGTATATCTACCTTTTTAAGGGTCCCGAGACGCCCTCAATTAGTATTCCAAATAGCCGCCGACATATCGTACGCGTACATAAATGTAAAGAGTGGACGGCTCTCGAGGCACGAACGGCGCATAACTTTCGCACGACTGATTCTCCCGAAGCTATCTTCGATCTTAAAGTAAGGTGTGTAAGTACCAAAGTTGTTCGGAGCCATTCCGAGACTCAGTCCCAGACGCGGTTTCTATTTCACCCAAGCAATAACGGACTTACCGCTGTTGTAAGTAGGTTCAAAATGATGAAGTCGCGTCATCCGAGCGTAGAGTGCGGGACTTTGAGGCTTATGGTAATTGTAATAAAGCGGAGTGCAGCAGTTATGGGACGTGAGAGGTTCTAGACCAAATCCCAAGTAAGCTGTAACTTCCTTTTGGATTTTCGGAAGCCATTTATCAGTCTGATGTGGGCGTCTGGAAATTTTTCATGTTTCGTTATTGCACGGAGCGACATGACACGTACGCTTCGAGGATTCCTCTCGTTTTGTTTATTGGCCACGTATCTTTCAAGGTTACAGCCGCCTATTTACATACGTATCTACTACGGGTACTGACTAGCAGTGGATGAACCGTATCTAAAATTCATTCCACCGCATCAATCTCGGATACATTTAATAATAAGAGCTACATTTGATAAATTGAAATAGAATGTAGAGTTATTAATGCGTTAGCATCTGAACTAACGTTTAAATGTGATCTTAGGAAGTTACTAAATTTGTTTAGACCAGCAATAAATCTTATAAGATTATCCCAGTTAGAGAAATCACCAAACAAATCGCAATAAAAGCCAGTTCTGGATTATTATAATAACTTCAAGGAAATAAGGATTATATGCTGGCATACTGAATTTACCTTGATGTCTTGATGTATAAATAAATTGAAATCAGCAATGATTTACCGTAGAACTAAACTCAGTAACAAGCATTGCTCCCGAATCAAAAGGTCGGGAATTAATATGTTTCAAGAGTTAATGTGTTTTATGATTCCAACATATTGGTGAATCATCGTCTAATGTCAGAGAGTTGTGTCCCTATAAATTAGTGTTTATGGCTGGTCCAAGGTGGGGGGATAGTGCGTCCCAGTCGGCGCGTTTCGGGACGAATAAATCATAACAACCCTACCGCCGCCGCAAGCAAATTATGCGCCACCTGAGACTGCTAAAAATGCCCCGTGGAATTATAACTAGACGCAGTCTAAGGGGCTGGCTTAATTGATAGCCCTTTAGGAAACAATTGAGAAGTTTGAAGAATTAAAAACGCAAGATACCAATCCGCTTTGGCCCACGATAATTAAAGGCTCTTGAGTTCTCGTGTGTCCTTTACTAATATTATAAATGCGAAAGTGTGTTTGTTTGTTGGTCCTTCCTTCGCGCTCTAATTAAGCAACCATTCGATTTGTTTTTAGGCATAGAGTTAGTTAAAAGGACGGAGAATAACATACTTTTTTCCCATGGGAACGGGAACCACGCGGGTGAAACGCGACGAGTCACGAGTCAAAGAAAGAACCATATCTAAAAATATATATTTTGTTAATATTAGGCGTAAAAAAGGTTTCGTAAAGTCTGAATACCTAATCTATGCAATCAGCGTTAATACGTATATCTGAGCAATAACAATACATTTCGAATAAAAGAATCAGTGACTTTACAAATATTTGAACCAAATCAGTCTTGTAAATTTACCCCATTGTGATCACAATACAAATGATATCCAACCCTAACCAAAACACAATGTCGGACGGCACCGCAATATTAAAAGAGATCTAAGAAAATAAGTTGGGGGACGTGAAATTGGTGGCCAAAAGACTATTTTGCGGCGAGGGCCGAAGTGTTCAGAAGGCAATCGCTGGTCCCATATGGACACAAATTACTTTTTCTATTTGGTACAGATCCACTGCGATGACAACTGGGATGGGGTGCCGCGATTTCGGCCAGACGGTTCGTTCGTAATAGGGTATCATGGACCGGACGTCTGGCGCAAAGGGTTATCCGTTATTTCTTATTTGTTTGCTGGTAATTTCAGAAAACAAATTCCTATAAATAAAAAAATATACGAGTGAGTTGATAGGCTATCCACTCACGCGTATATTCTCATCTACTGTTTACCTCACAGAACAAGGAAAGAGGTTTACCTACTCCTTTTTTTGAAGTTGGTTATATTTCATATTATGTCTTTTTAACCGACTTCAAAAAAGGGAGGAGGTTCTTAATTCGAAGGAATTTTTTTTTATTGATTATTTGTTTTTGAGATATTATTTGTTAGATTTTTTTTTATATTTGAGGATGGATTGGCACATTAATTTTTATATAATCTATATAACGTAGCGCTGTATTAGTCCCTAAGTTTTTACAGATTTTTACAGGCAGGTGGCAACCTCATTCCGAGCTTCAAGGAATAGGTTTAACTGCATAAAACATTTTTCGTAAATACCTATTCACGCTTTGATTCATCTTGTCTTCCGTTATATTTATTACGTTGTATCTAATCAAAAGTTTATGCAACTGCTACTGGAAAATAATTAAATTTCACTAATCTGCGAGTATCTAAATCCCGTATTTAGATAAAAAATAATCTTGTTCGTCAATAATTCATAAAGTGGCAATTTGACATATGTCTCATAGTAAAGTAGTAACAAATATTTTGAGAAGATAATGTTCTTTGAAACATTTTGTGCATCTCTGATGACAAGGAATCATGTAGGTTAGTACAGTAGGCTTGGTCATATCAGCATTATCGAAGGTAATTGAAAAAAAGTAAAGTATTTTCTATTAAAGAAAAACACCTACGTGACCTCCTAAAAAAAATTAAAAAATTTGCACAGACTTATGCGAAACTAAATTGTTTTAGAAAACTAAAACCCAATAATTGCACATGAAAACCTAAACATAAAACAATGGCGCTTCAGTCGCATCATTCCGTCTGTGGATTAGGGCGGGCGCTAACGGTGCCATTTCGTGCATTTTCAATTTGCATAAATATTAGCGCGAACATAATGCCATAAATATATTAGTGCGGTGATACAGATTTTATGGTGATTACGAAATTATGGCGCGATCTGTGTGGGGTGAACATACGGAGGGTTTTGCTAGCTAGTATTTTATAGACATCTGTTATTTATTGTTACAAGAACATGTCGTGTAATTTTTGAACACACAAGTCCAAACCTCAAAAAATTTAAGTTAAAGTTAAGTTGTTATTATTAAAACAATACAAAAAGGTAAACTTTTTATTGCGATACTAAATAGGAACATAAAATTAGTCTATTAAATGTACTCGTTAAAATATTTCCATATGAAATCATATCATATTTGCGAAATTTCGGTAATTTCGCTGGCTGGGGGAATAATGTGAAGTCATAACAGTATAATTATGGCGGGGGTCGGGAAGGCCGAGGTGTCTCATAAAGCGGTCCTATTGTTGCGAGTGTTTCGCGTCATATATCACGTGACGCCACAAAATGCCGCGTCATAGTCCTGAAGTTTCATTTATTCAGGGAAATTCATGATGTTTCAGTAAAGATGTAGCGTATATGGGTTTTCATCGGCTTAGCCCACCTGGATTTTGAACTATAATTTACACATTTTGGAGGGGTAATCCAAAATAAAGATTTTTTTACAAATATCACATTTAACAATTAAGTTTACGCCTCCTGACAAAGAGAAGTGTGAAACATGACGAGTTTTGTTTAGCCAATATCAAATGTGTAATAAGTATCTACCAAGTGAAGTTTGAATATCCATTTTGCGACATAAAAAAATGAAAGTAAAACATGATCACGATCACGACATGACTTTTCCCACAGAGTACATTCAAAATCCAGTAAACCTACAAAAACAATAAATTATATCGGTACAATGACATATTTTGTGTACTCCCAAACCGAAATGGGAGTAGGCAGCCTTTGTATTTGTGTTTACAAATGTGTAATGTTGGTATTTGGCCATCATGGGCTATTATACGACTATTTGTTCTAGGTCTTTGTGCCGAGGGTGACTGAGCAACAGACAACAATTTGTCATAAAATAAAAAGATTTATCGCACTGTGTACATTGTGCAGCTACTCTTTAACAACCGTTATTCTTCCCTTTTATGGCAACAAATAAAATGAGAATAAACGAAAAGTAATATTGCGAACGATGGGGGACATTATTTTGGAAACGTATTACCTGCATGATATAAAATGACATTGATGGCGCGATGTCATTATTATTCCCCAAATATGAAACAAAAGCTTTATTCGTAGCCTTTTGATGCTTCATTTCTTTTTCTTGTCCAGGGAAATTCACGGGGAACATCTACTACTATACTTTTTTTATCATATATTATTATCATGAGCTACTCCGTGCTTTCGAAGACACGGTAAGCCGTTGCATCGGCTTAACGACAGACAGTTGGGACCATCGCGATGGTCGTTCGTCGATCTATCGTTATAACCGAGGCCGCATTAGGCCCGCGTAGGTGGGTCATGACCCTTTCTTGTTTTCCATCCATAAAGAAGACCAGTGCTCCAGCAGTGGGGATATTAAAATGGCTAATAATAATGAGTATGTGAAATTTATACTATCGAGTATTGAGAGTACTCGTACTCTTACCAAGTGTAATGGTATCTTAAAAGAAATAACAAGGCGCACATCTCGAAAACCATTTAAAACCTATCGTAATCCAGAAACGTTTCAAACCCAACGATGACAGTGAAAGTGTAGAAAAAGGGTCCATCTGACCATCGCTCTGAGCAGTGAGTGTGACATACGGACATCGCAAGGGTTACCGGCATCTGTCGGCGACCATCGATCATTCGGTAGTAAATACTGTTTGTTTGCCGACGGACCATTGTTTGGTGACACTGGCTGCCGGTTTCATGCTGCGATTTGTCATTACTTGACTTTTCGATTCTGAACTGTAAATTAATTGATATCGATGTTGGCAATCCTTTATTTCGTTACCGTTTATCCACTTGGTTTTCTAAAATTTTTTTTTACAATCTAGTCTTTTTTGGCATTTGATTCAATATTTTCTTTAATTCTTTACCTACTACATACACCACCGCACCAAAAATCTCCACGTTTGGACTCTACCACCACTTAACATTAGGTGGAGGCAGAGTATTAAAAAAAATATTAAAAAAAACAAGATGTGTCGTGAAGAATAGGTACTTACTCTACTTTTATAGAAAATGAAGAACTTGAATTGTTCTAGTTTTCTGTTCCTATTTCAAAGTTAACATGTAATACTTTTGAATCGTCAGTTTGTGGTTTTTTGGACCGTGTTTAAAGAACACCCACCACAGTTAACTATTTCAGTTAGCTAAGAAACCGAATTTTCTTGAACGAATACAAATTGAAACTGTAAACACATCTGTTAAAACTCGTTGCATTGCCATTGGTGGAAAGTTAATAAGGAATAAAGATTGTAAAGTTAAGGAAAGATATTCCATAAACAAAACACAACCTGCACCACCAAAAACATTTTCCGAATTCATGACACTTTTTAAGGGAGGCGTGACCACGTTTCGCGACAGATGTCACACCATCCGCCCCAAAAAAACCCGTCGAGGAGGCGTGGTGGCAATAAATTTTGTCAAAATATGCTTCGCGAACACTTCCCATACAGCCCTATTAGAATAACAGAACAAATCGGCTTCATTTGTTAACAGCCGTCCAGAATGCGTGTCACATGTCTTGGTGACTCTCAGAATTTATTTATTTTCGCCCTCACTAATTGTCGATGACAAAGTTTAATAGCTCGTGCACATGTTAATAGCTGTTTTGTCGGTTGGAAAAAATGTGGCGAGAAATGGATCATGATTGTAGCCTAATCCTAGTCTATTTCGGGAGCGCGTCAAGACGAGAACGTTACTTGACTATTTATAATTATGTGCTTTACGCCAATTATTTAAGAAGAGAAATTGTTAAAATATTTATTTGATCTTTCGTCTTATGATAATATAGATAGGCTAGTCTAGCTTTTTCAACTTGAAGATCACCGTTAATGATCAATATGTATGCAAAATTGCAAATCATGGACTCATACTATTATCTAATTTAATTTGTTAGTCACGAGATACTTAAACTTGGCTTAACCGCTACAGATCTCAACCGGTGCAAGGATTTCATCTTAAATTGAAGGCTGAATAGCTTCCTAAACATGAAAAGGTTTGGAAATCGCTGCTGTGGTTAATTTTTAGTTGTAAGACACCATCTGCCTTTCCAAAAGTTGACGGCATATGAGACGCAACAAAAAAAATTAAATTATGTTTAAATAACTAATAATATTACGTTACATTACAATACAAATGACTCTAAATTCCTAATCTAAAAAATTTAATTCAGTCATTTCTCTAATTCGAAAATTATTCAAATCACTTTATTCAAACTCCAAACTTTTCATCGACACAAAAACTTTCGCAAAAAAGAACGACCGCCCGCCATCAAAGGTGACAACGGTACCCCATGTTCCATGTTGCACAGGCGTGCAAAGGGGCTGCCATTTTTTTATTCAGCCCAAAAAAAAATAGTTTATAGTGACGTCGGCTCACAGGACAGACAGTCTGGCTCCGAGTTTTTTCCACGTGTTTTTATTTGTGATAAATCACACCTACTTAGCAAAAGCGGTGGTATTAGTTGATGTAGACAAATATATCTCGAGCTGCGGTACGCTTTTGTAAATTTATACGAGAGAATATTTTGTGTTTCGAAATTTTTGTACGGTTTCCTTGGAATGGTATAACATTTTTTTTTATTAACATAATATGAAGAAGTATCATGAAACAGCTACGAGTACAATGCCATACATATAGATGCTGATACACATCGACGCAAAACAAACGCGTGTTTAGACGGGGTCAATAATGATACCTAGTATTTGCCTTTCGATAGCATAGTATTGTCCTAGGCGAGCTATGTGTATGCTAAACTGTATTCATATTTTGGTTTCTTATCACATACGGCAAAACTAGTTTAAGAATGTGGTAAAGATCAACGAATGTCTTCTCTCTTCTCAATCCTCAAGATCGAGTCAAGACTCCTGAAGATCTCCAAAAAGTCTCGAAGATGATATAGAGATGATATTGGTAAAAAATGCAACAAATATGAACTGAGAACGAGATAAATACAGTGTATTTTATTTGTAACGAGATAAAAATTTGCAGTCGTAAAAACCCACCAATATCCATCCATAAGGAAGGCCCGTGCCCCAGCAGTAGGAACATTAAAAATGGCTGATGACGATAGGCGATTTAAGACGATGCAATATGGAGAAAAATTCATCAGTATCACAAAATTAAGATAATATTTTCATCGTTATTTTTGATGTGACTTCTTGATCTGTTTCTTCTAGCAGATTTATTTGTTCCTTACTAAGATTTCTTATACATAAAAACATGAAAAGAAAATGCAGAACATTTCATTTCACTTGGAAGCTAATTACATACAACAGATATTTTAGATCGCTGTGTATAAAGCCTTTACTCGAAATGAAAGGCCCTTTAGAGGTAACCGTGCGAATGATTAACTACGAATTTATATACCTAATGTTAGTTTTTCATGTTACCGATTATTCAGTTTCAAAATACAACTAAAACACTCAACAATTTTCCGAATTTCATGCAGTACCTCGAAACATATCTATTAAGGCGCCATTAAAACTTTATTATTAAACGACGACCTGTTTGGCGCAGGGGTACTATAAAAATATTTATTTGTTCCTTATTAAGGTTTCCTATAGACTAGACTAGACAACTAGAATGAGAACTAGAAAGTCTTTTGATTTCCATAATGAGGCGCCATTAAAACTTTATAAAATGTCAAACTGTGACGTTCCAGAGTGGTGCGCGCGTGCCTGGAGATGCGGCCGTCCAGATCGCTATCTGAGCGTCGGTCAAATGTTTATTTGTTTCTTTTTAAGATTTCATATAGGTACAGATCAATAAAAATATAAACTAAACCATATTCCTTTTACATCTGCGAGTATGACAGATATTTTAAATCGCAGTGACTACAGGAACTGTAGACAATACCTAGATAACTAAAATTAGAACTAGAAAATCTTTTATTTCACAAAATGCATCTACTAAGGCGCCATTAAAACTTTATAAATTGTCAAACATTGACATTCCAGAGTTATGTGCGCAGGAGTGCGCGCGTGCCCGGAGATGCGGCCGTCCAGATAATCGCTATCTGTGCGTCGTCGGCAAATATTTGGGCTGGCTACATCCGATGTGTCTCGCCCTCGACATATCAAATGTGTGTGCTGATGTTTTTGGGTTGAAAGAGTTTGTAAAATTAACGTTGTGTTCAACTAGGATCCAACTTACGAGTATTTCCGATTTCCGATAATTTAATCGATTGATGTTCTTATGTTAATAAAGTTTAATTCAAACGCGTAGATAGCGTAGTAAGAAAATATTTAATTTGTGTTGCCTTCCAAAACAAAGAAATCCAAAATAAAAATTGGTTTTCTCCTATTCAATTTTAATAGGACCCGCGATTATTTGTAAGAATTTTAATCAGTTTTAATCAACTTATTTCCGTCACGGCACAATTCTATCTTAATTAATTTATATATAATAAACCATAACCATAAAATTGTGATCACACAACAGATAGGACAAATATTCACCCTTCATAATCTCGGCTAACCCCAATGTAATTAGTTATTTCAGGGAACATTTTTTGAAAAAATATAATAAGATTCACCTCCGCTTTGATCGAGCTAAAAAAAGTCGGCAGCGACAAAATCAACGTACGACGGCTTTAGAAAGATTCCGCAAGATCTGCTCAATTTAAAATTAAAGCCATGAAACGTGTTTTTCGCCTATTTTATAAAAATGTCGGGATATGGGAACAATCTTCGATGGATAAGCGCGCGTGAGCCGATGATACCACACGCAAAACCGGGTTTTTATAAACGTTTCGATAAAAAGACTGTAAGAGAAACCGAAAGTAAATTAGGTTTTATTTTTATCGCGTATTAGCACCTCGTCCTGGGAATGAGGATATGATATCGTGGAGTATTCTGGAGTTGTATGAGACGTTTATAATACAAAATAGTAACAACTCGTATGAAGAAACTCTACTTCTTTGTGACTATAGGTGTTTAGTAAATGTTTAGTTTATTTTATGGCATTACGAAAAAATTCAATAGGTAGCAGTTGATCACCCTTGTAGCAGACAGCCAGCAGCAGTGATGTAACAATGTTTAGTCAAATTTAAGGTTATTATGTCTGTCTAGTCATCAGCAACGAAGTTAACATTTAATACCAAACAGAAATATTCTAAAAATGTAAGCAACATTTTTCTATAGTCTATCAAAGGTTAAAGCAAATCCAGTTAATACATGTCATTTTTAAGCTTGTATTATTGTATTACATTAATAAGTAAGTTTAACTTCAAAATAAAATTAGCGATAAGAATAGCATAAAAACATTTATATATTAGTTAAGTTATGCAGAGCGTTGTTTCCTGGCACATTATAAGCCTAAAAGGAGTCTCCGTTAACTAAAAAAAATTTGAGTTTTGATAAAGAAATAAATAATTTTTGTTTTTTTTTTATTTGACTATCAAAAATCAAATTATCTATCACGAAACATAAATCATGCAGAGACAATTATTCAAAATACAACAATAGCGAGATGACGATGGCAATCATCTAATGAACTAAAGCACAATACAGCTTTAATAAATAAAATGTGTTGTTGCACTTTAATCCCCCATTTAAATTCAATGGCATCGCTGCAAGTGCAGGCCCTAATCATCGCAATATAATGCTCCAAAGATTCCGAGGGGTCGTTTTTTAGGGGAAGACAGAGACAAAACACTTTTTCGGTAGTAAACAACGTATGTATGAAAGAGATGCACTGAACCCAGCTTCAGCTCATTCGAATTGACTTTAAATGATTGCCCTTTTTTGTCCATCGGTGATGGATTGCAAATGATTGCGTTTACGCAAAACTCACTATCCCTTGGACTGTATCGAATTATGCTCTACTTAGTATTTTTATTTATTTTAGGCAACTAGGTTCATACAATACAGACTTACCTTCAACTTGGACTTCAATCCGCACAATAGAGCATTGGACCGGATTTCCAAAGGTCGTGGGTTCGATTCCCATCTGAGAATTCACTTGTGGCCGAGTTAATTTTTCCAATATTTTCAATTTAAAATTTGTCATATTCATAAAAATGTATTTGACGTTGAAGTGGTTTGTTAAACATGCATGTGATTTAAAGTCCGCATAGGTACTAAGGTATTTAATAATTTTACTAAATAAAATTTTAAAAAATTGTCTAATTTCAAAATCTATCACAATACTTTTGAAAGGGATTTATGTAATTGTGTAACTTATAGTCGCAATCCCTTTCTTGCAATGATGTTTTAAATGACACATCATCTGACACTTCTCCATACATTTTAAAGATATGTTTGTCTGTCACTTTGCTTAGACGGTTTAATTTCGTTTATTCAATACCTTTCAAAACGCGTCCCGATCACAATACACTATCAAATGTCAAATAGTAATGGCCTGAAGTATGTGAATATCTTTCAAATGACGAATTGAAAGCGATTGCGATAGATTTTAAAATTAGACAATTAGCCCCCAGGTGTGATGACGGCTAAGCGTGTCGCCATTGTAGCACCTATGACATAATGTTCTAGGTAAAAGAAACTAATCTGCACTCTAAAAAGCAATAGTAGAGCAACATTCAATCCAGTGGTATCTCCCAACCCCGAGCATGACTAATTGCGTAACTAAACACGGTGGGGCGAGTAATCCGATATAGATGTGTTACTAAAAACTATCAGATTAGTCCCGGCTACCCCCGATACAGTTTGTCTTCAATGTTGATAGAACAAGTTGATTACAGAAGTGTTGTGTTAAGTAATTATCGATAATTTGGTAAGGGGAGATTGCTTCTTTGATATCACTAATGAAACGCAAAATTTATAGTGAAGATACTACTACATTGTGTCCAGTTATTATTTAATTATAATTGAAACTGACTGAAACCTTAGTGGGTAGAGCCTCGGTAGTAATAACGCTATTAAAGAGAGCGAATGAAATGGACACAACCGTTGCTTAGGTGGCCAAAACCGAGTCATCTACTTTATATATCTTTTTCTTAATTTTAAACTCCTATTCAAAACGACGTCGAAAGTTAAAACCATTTAAAATTAAACGTTTTAATTTTTGCCGATTTTAGTAAACCAAAAAAACTTCTTTTTCATTTTTTTTATCGCCACCTGCGCGTTATACAACAATTGAGCATCACAAAAATTGCCGTTGTCACGTGTGCATAGAGGCGGGTGGAGGGGACAGTGAGGTGAATAATCCCTAATTTTGTATACGGGGTCCACTGCCGTCACGTCACGCTCCCGGCTGATTGCCTGTGACGTCATGCCTGCTGCTTTAGGGATGATAATTATTATCGATATCGATTGTTTTATACCAGCTCTACAAACTTTGTTTCAAAATTGGTATATCTGTAGATTTACGCCAGAGGTAAGGTCTTCTAGCGAACAGACAAACTGAAGCTTAGTACGAGTCCTAGCAGCTTACCAAGAATAGCTAAACCGAATTGCGCAGATATTAAAGGAAACACGATTTGATTTTGTTACAAAATGGAGCATCAGCCATGTAATATCCAGAGCGAATGTGCCGATCTATTCTTAGAACGTTCTATAGAACGCTTTTGGTATTTTCTACTTCATTTCATTTAAATTACAAAATCAGCGATATGGTTCTTACTATTCCATGTCTAATTACAACTAAGACTTCAACATTATCACTCTGTTGTCTAAGATTAACATTATAGCAAGTAATAAAATAAACTTCAATTCTATTGGCGTGCGCGACATTGCTGACAAGCTGCAAGAGAGTAGGCCGGTGGTAAGTACGGACATATTCAGCGTCGATCACCAGACAAATGATCTCTCAGCCTTGTTCTTTCTCGGTCTAGAAGAAGAAGTAGGCCAAAGAGAAGATGGCGAAACTTGATATAATTAGACCGCAGTTCGAACAATGTCTCCAAGATGGCACTCTGGATAGAGCGAAGTGGAAAAGGAAGATACGAAAGGGAGACCCCACCATCATGTGAGGCTAATAATTGCGCAGGAGAGAGACTATTGTTAATATTAGTGTCACATTAATTCAATTGTTTTATCGATAACATTATTGCTCATCTCTTTACCATAACAAACAAACTTATTGCATCATCGATGTCTACTTCCACAGCACGTGCACTTTTTGCCAACGAAACGAGATAATAACCGTAAAATTTAACGGCAACGATAGCTTTTGTAGTAAATCCATAATCAAGTTAAATAAAATACAATGGCGTAACCTATTGCTTTACTCTAATATCGACATTTGAAATAATTATCACAAAATTTGTTTAAAAATTATTTGTCGATTTCTAGGTAGAATGGTACTTATACCTATTTAGGTCATCAATCCTGGGTTCGAATTACGGCAGAGGCAAATGTTTGTTTGATTTTGACCTGAGTCTTTACTAATCTTAATATATATAAATCTCCTGTCACGATGTTTGTCCGCGATGGACTCCTAAACTACTTAACCGATTTTAAATTAAATTAGCACACCGTGAGCAGTCTGGTCCAACTTAAGAGATAGGATAGCTTTGATCCCAAAATTCCCACGAGAACGGGAACCACGCGGGTGCGCGGGTGAAACCGCGCCCGGCCTCTAGTATATTATAATTATCTAAGAGTCTTTTCTATGCGTTCCCCCAGTATCCCATAACGCAAGCTTTATAGTGCTTACTCTGGGCAAAGAAAATATACACTAACGGGCTTTGGGGCTAGGCTAATTTGTCTGAGTGTGTGAAGTAAATATTTGTATTTGCGTAAAAAATAGTTTTTTCTCTAATTAGTCTGTGTTCATAGTAGTTTGTTACACATGGGACGTAAGGGAGCTATTACAGAACAAGATCCAATTTGGCGCCTGTGCGAGCGCAGCTCGCAAAGGGCGCTAAAGGATCGAGTGCACCCGAGATATTTAGACGCCCGAGCGAACGAAGCGAGCGTGGGCGAATATAGTTCGAGGTTGTAATAGCTACTTACAACCGAGGTAAGCATTCTACTTTACATCATTCATGAGAGGTAAATAAAACATTTGTACGATATCTTCGGCTTCAAGATGACAGAAATCAGGCGTCCCGACCAGTTCTTCATCGGATGAAGTACTTGACATGATGAACTAACATTTTTAACTAGCAAAAACTTATAATTATATACTTATTTTAAATTTTAATACAGTCGTCGCAAGTGAACAAGCATTTAATTCAAATGAATTGCCGCCATTTTCATTGTTTGGTTACAGCAAAAAGTTTTCTTATCATTTTATAAAAAAAAATGACCTAAGAGTTTTGCATAGCTTGAACTGAAATGAAATGCCTAAGATTTTTTTTTCAGTAAAAAGTTTCGTCATTTTATAAGAAAAGAGATTGGTTCACCAAGAAGTTTTACATGCTTAATTGGTAAAGTGTACTTTACAATTCAAGCATTCACCCTATGCTTGATTTGTAAAGTGATTTGAAAATGGAACGTTCTATCTAAACAATGCACTGTGTTGCACATGCCAACTTACACAGCCTCTTACCATATCTAGTAAATCCTAGTTACCGAGCAGTATGATGTAAAGTAATGAATGAATTTGTTGACTTAAATTTACAGTAGCTCATATTTATATTTTTTACCGAATCTCAACATTGTCCTGTAGATTGCATCGTGCTTTATCATTTTACCGTAAGCATCACTATTTAAACGGATGGTCGTATTAAACGTATCTTTTTATCTCCCCGGCCCATTTTATTTCCAACAAACAGACTTAGAGAATTTGAATAAAGCATCGCATTCACAAATTCAATCTCGATCGCGGAGCCAATACGCGATCGCGATAAAGCGTAGGATGCTTATTTATTTGGCCTTAGTAAATCCCCTAGTCCTATCGGGGTATTCGCCACATATCTTCATAAAAACTGAACTGTCGTCGGAATGACTTCGGCAGAGGACGTCGTCAGTAAAATGAAAAACGAAAAGTCTCCCTCATTTTATTTACTATCCGTCGCAGTTTAAAATTGGATTTATTGGCCAATATAAAACGAGATACCGGGCGCGCTCGACGATTGCTTTGTTTACTTTTATTGTTTGATAGTGACGTTTGGTTATTAAAATTGTTACAGTACATTTTACAGAAAACCGTGAATTATCATGCACAAACGTAATATAGTCGTATAAGCGTAATAATTAAACCACCTATAAAATCTCAAAATTTGCAACGGCGTAAGGCAGAGCCGACGGACACGACTACATATTTGTGCTGGTGGTAATGATCTTCTAAAGAAGTTACTTGCTAAAGACATGATTTACTCGTAACACTCAAACTGTTCTTAGTGCAGATCGGGTTGAGTAACTTATCATTACAACACCGTACTTAAAACATAGATTTACGAGTATCATTGGTATCCGTACGTTGTTACAACTAGATACCGCGCTTCATACAAACCACGGATCAAAAAATGTGACCACAAATTTTGACGTTTTTCTTCAACCAACCGACTCGGTTGCTATGGTAACTCACAGTAGACTGTGCCATTTTTGACAGAATAAAACGGTCACTAGCTAAATGTATGAATGCGGTATCTAGTTGTAGCAACGCGGAGACCAATGATAAATCTATGACTTAAAATATATATAAAAGACCAAGAAATCACGATATGATTTCTTTAGTAGTTCATAGTGCTGTGGTGGGACGCAGTGCAGCAGCTGACAGTGCATCTAGGTTACAAAAAGTAAATGAAATGACTCACGTTTAAATTTCTCGAGCGGCCCGTGATGCAGCAGTGCCATTAAGCTCGAAATGGCGGAGCCGACGGAGGCATCCACCGACTCGAGCAGGTTTCAAAAACAAAAGACTCACGTTATAATTTCTTGAGCGGTTGGTGGTGTAATGGTCGCTGGGGCGTGGTGCAGCGGCTTGTGCTTTGGCTCGTGGTGGGGTAGTGCCCTTAGGCTGGAGATTACAGAGCCGATGGACGCAGCCACCGACTCGTGCAGGTAGAAATCACTTTTTAATATAGAATCAAAGACAAAAGACTCACGTTTTAATTGCTCGAGCGACTAGTGGGACAAGAGCGGGGCGTGGTGCAGCGGCGAGTGCTGCGACTCGTGGTGGAGCGGCGCTATTAGACTCGAGATGGCAGAGCCGATGGAGTAAGCCAGCGACTCGTGCAAGTGGCCACCGTGCAGCTTGAGCTCCGACGGGCAGAGGCCGCGACTCGTGCAGATGCAAAACTCTTCCTAGAAGGTTCAAAAACAAAAGACTCACGATTTAATTGCTCGAGCAACTAGTGGGACAAGAGCGGGGCGTGGTGCAGCGGCGAGTGCTGCGACTCGTGGTGGAGCGGCGCCATTAGACTCGAGATGGCAGAGCCGATGGAGTAAGCCACCGACTCGTGCAAGTGGCCACCGTGCAGCTTGAGCTCCGACGGGCAGAGGCCGCGACTCGTGCAGATGCAAAACTCTTCCTAGAAGGTTCAAAAACAAAAGACTCACGTTTTAATTGCTCGAGCGACTAGTGGGACAAGAGCGGGGCGTGGTGCAGCGGCGAGTGCTGCGACTCGTGGTGGAGCGGCGCCATTAGACTCGAGATGGCAGAGCCGATGGAGTAAGCCACCGACACGTGCAAGTGGCCACCGTGCAGCTTGAGCTCCGACGGGCAGAGGCCGCGACTCGTGCAGATGCAAAACTCTTCCTAGAAGGTTCAAAAACAAAAGACTCACGTTTTAATTTCTCCAGCGGTTCGTGGTGTAGAGGCGGAGCGTGGTGCAGCGGCGTGTGCTGTGGCTCGTGATGGAGTGGCGCCATTAGGCTCGAGATGGCAGAGCCGACGGAGGCAGCCACCGACTCGTGCAGGTGGCCGCCGTGCAGCTCGAGCTCCGACAGGCAGAGCCCGTTCTCGCTGAGCGGCTCCATGCCGGCAGCGAGCGCCTCTTTGTACACGCGTAGGTGAATGGTGGCGGCTGGCTGTCACTTGTGGGAGAGTCGCGCGGCGACTTTTCAAGCGCGGGACATTGCCCGCTCTGTGAACAAAGAATGGTTTTATTAGTTTAATATTTATGAGTTATCAGGGATTGTGTTTTAATTTTTTTATATATAAAAAAGCTTTAGGTTAAGATAAATTTAAAAAAAGAAAAATATTGGAAAAAATCAACTCGGCCACAAGTGAATTCTCAGATGGATCAGCATTAGGTCGCGGGTTCGATTCCCGTCTGAGAATTCACATGTGGCCGAGTAAATTTTTTCCAATATTTTTATATTTCAAAAATTTACCATAAGCATTAGGTTGCTTGGTGGCAATGCCATCAGCACTTGTGACAGAGGCATATGGTGCAAATACTAACCAATAAACCGTAACTCAGTTTCAACAGTGACTGAACAACTAAAATTATTCATTTGACTCTGAAACCTGAATTTAATGATTTCTTACGGTAACAACAGTACAGAAGTAGCTGTATCTCGTAAAAAAGACAATAATTTATTTGATTCCACAGATAATTACTACAAACAAATTAATACCTCACCTGATGATGGCATGCTACATGAGTTTTCATTTAACTAACCAATTAACATCAGAGGAAAATTTAACATAAATATTAAATCAAGAGAAAAACTAAAACCGGCTATATGAAATGAACAAGGACGTGTAAAAGTTCCTAACAACGGAATAAATCAGTTTGAGTATCAGAGTGATTTAAGGCGAGCACACACGACACTGTTTGAGCTGTTAAAAAAACAACAGCTATAAAACGGTGCCAACGAGATATATAACTTTACAACTTTCATAATTCAAATAGCTATGTCAGCTGGCCGGTGCGACTGGCCCACAGTGAAACATTGTACGTGCTATTAAGTGCCCAATTAATGCAGATAGGTTCTGAAAATAATGTTACTTAGAACACTTCCATTAAAACGTTTTAATAAATTAACAGCTGCCGTAAAATTCAACCTTATGTAGAGCCAAATATATGAGTATATAAATATATGATGATATAGAGTTTTCGAAAATTTCAGAAAATGCTTCCTTTGCATAGTAATTATATTAAATATTATTAAGCTAATAGAAATTTGTCAAGCTTTAAATTAATAAGAATGACACATTACAATAAAATTATAAACACGTTCTGGTTGCCTTAGGAAGTATTGTATTCTTTATTGTCTAAAAGATTTCATTTAGAGCCATAATAAATAAAAAGAGTGTGACAGATCGGTTTGGCCGAATCTATAAGGGTTTCGTTTTTTGCCTTTAGGCTACGAAACCCTAAAAATTGAGAAATCTGCGAAATTGTAACATTTTAACGTCGTTTATCTGAGTATTGGATGTAATAATATAATTTATATTATTGAGCGGATTCCCAAAGATAGTGGGTTCGAGTCCCATCTAAGAAGTCGCTTGTGACCGAGGATTTAAAAAAAAAAAGAACTATTTAATAAATTTATTAACACAAATTATTTGAAAATCTAACATGAATTTATTTATAAATTACTATATTGATGAATAAATTGATATAAAAAATAGATTGTAGGAGGTTTCTTGGGGAATCGCCGAGTGCAGGATAGGGGTGCAGTGCAGCAGGAGCAGAAGTAAAAAGTCGGTACTCGTAGAATGCAGTGTATTTATACTGAGTCAGGATACAGTAATAATAGAGTGGTGTGGGACGTTCCGACAACCCTTTCCAGTTAGGACGAAGGCATCAGATGCGTTCAGAAACGTATGCGTAAATGCGGTACTGGTGTATAGTAAGAAATATATTTTGTTACAAGATTTATATGTTAATATATTCAAATGTTTAATACAATGAAATAGTATACCTATTTCCGCGAATCGAAAGATGAAAAATCTTTCTTCCTCCATAACTGGTCGAGGTTACACTTATCTCATTATTTTTATTGCTTTCTCACCTATATCACCCCAAATAAGAACTATTTAGTAAGGTACGACATTTAATGCTTATTTAAAAAAATACCTTAAAAAATTTTGAAATGCTCCATAACACCATCTCTGCAAACGGTTGTGGCTTACTTTACTTAATTCGTATAATCACTCATAAGTTACTAAGCTACTTTATTCCGCTGTTTCTAAAAGCCAGTTTGCTATGCAACTTTTTCAATCCTCTAGATTACCGCTTACACATTACTTGGTTTTTAATTTGAGCACCCATCCAATGTTTCAACTCAGGCATAAAATACCATAATGGCCTGGAGGAAAAAGTGGGAAGAGGCAGGAATAAGTGATTTATAGGTTTAATTGCCTTTTTTACCTCGGCCACCTAGCGGCTGAAATTCAATATTCAGCAAAAAGAGAAAAGGCGCGTCGAAGCGAGAACCTACCCGCTTTCAGCCGTTAATGGATGCATGCTGCGATTCTTTTGAAGATTTATGTTATTGTTTTTTTAACATAGGTTTATTATTCATATAATTTTAAAGTTATTTAAAAATCAACAAAACCAACTTGTTCTACTACACCAGAGTTTTCACTTTTGTAGACGGTACGGAATATTTAAGAAATTAGGTTTTCATTGGAAAAAGCCGTAAAATGAATACTATTGTAAGGTGCGAGTATGTATTACTCGTAGTTTTACTCAACGTACGATGCTTCAAAACGTCCCGCAAAACCAACAGATTTGAAATGTACACCAGAGTTTCCATTTTTGTAGACAGTACGGAATATTTAAAAAATATGTTTTCATTGAAAAAAGCAGTAAAACTAATAATATTCGAAGGTATTAGTTTTACTCAATCTTGCCAGTTAAAGTCTCCCAGACTCCTTTGATGTTCAGTGCTCGTCAGTCTAAATGGTAGATACCAAATTTATTTTCTCAAATCAGTTTTAATAGTTTCAAACATTTTAAATACAATACAGCATTTTGTGTAAAATTTGCATTTATAACGAAAACGGCATATTTAATCTATTTAATTCAACAATGTACCCAAAACACCATTCAGATACCCACAGAACACTAATATAAAAAAAAAACCAGAGTCAACAAAAAATTGACAAACACAAAAGATAATATGACCATTCGCATAAGAGATATTAATCTTAACCCAGAGTGGTGAGTAATTGGGCAAGGCTAAAGGCAGCGATTGAGCGCTTGAGCCTCCGTTATCCCTTTAAACCGATGTAAAGCCTTTTTTAAGCCCAAAGATTTAAGTTGGCGAAAGTGGCTCGCTCTATTAAAACGGCATCTCGTTCCAATTTTACTTCCACCACTCGGCTCTGCGCCGCCGCCGTGCCTCCAAGTTATATCCATTTACGCGTATTTCGATTGCGTCGTGAAAATTCGCGACTTTTTAACCTTTTCGACTTTTGCTCTTTTGTATGCAGGAGTTCAATGCTGGCTTTAATAGCATTTACCGATATTTTTTTCCGTTTTTTTTCAGGTATAGGTAATATTTATTATTGGAAAATAATATTTTAGCAAAAGAGACTTTATATAGACTGTAACATTTCTTGAGAATATCTAATTTTCAACATATCTAAATTTGATGAAAATATTTTTAACATTTAAGAAAACTAACTCTCATTTTTTGTTCCTTTATCTTGTTTTAATACAGAAATAGATTAAAGTAACCATTTTAGGAAATTTGATGACTAGATCAATACTATTCAAAAAGAAAAAGAATTGTAATAAAACCATAACCTAACCAAACTTTCCATTGTTATTTCTTATTTAAACAATATTTTTCCCAATTAGTGGTTATTTTTAATAAAAAAAAATGTAACTTTATTTGGCCAAATGGTCTGAGGACAAGAATCATAAAGAATACAGTCATTACGCACAATAACACATATTATTTGCATAACACAACATAAAATGTCAGATTCATACTATACTATACAAATAAAGCTTGATATTTCCATCTTTAATAATAGGCTATTGAATAAAACATAACTTGTATAAAATCTCCACTGTATACATAATTGTGTCTTTATAAAATAGCTAAAATCTAATTACCTAATTACGGATTTGTAATAGACCTATCATGCAATGTGTCCAACTTAAGATTTACACTGTAGCTTCTTTGACATTCAGTCCTTGTAATAACCTAAACTGAACAAATCATTATCAGTTTCACCTTTCAGGGAAGACAGATTAATAGGAACACTTCAAAAACATAAAAAAACAAATACAAATACATCAATCAATACGCTTTGTAGTAAAATTGGTTGATATGGTTTTTGTATCTGACTAAAAACATACAGCGCGGTAAGTTGGAGATAAATCGATTTATTCCTTACTATTGTTAAATTTATCCTCGTGTACTATTAATTAAGTAAGTAATCTAAATTTTTCTTTTATGATTTTTCTTCAAAAGCCGTGATAAACAGGCATTTTATTTTTATATAAAAATAGTCTGTATCTTAGTGAAGACTATTCGAGAAACGTTTTCTATTCAATGCTTTAGTATTTTACTGCAATGATTTGCTAAAATATAAGGCAAACGTTCATTTCGCTTGACTTCTTCTCTGTTTCCAAGAAATTAGGTTTCTGGCCATTGTTCTCATATAAAACTTAAGACTTAACACTTATTTTGCTTTTGTGTTTTTTTTAAAGTGCTAAGATTTTTTAGAAATTGCCTGTTATTTTATAGATTCAACTTTAGGTAGACATGCCAAAGCTTAAATGTGGTATGACACAATAATATATCATAGTATCATAACCAATGTCTCTTGCCTTCTATTATTATAGTGACAAAGGAAAGGACTAATACGACTAAACTACAAAGTACTACTAACTAGCTAGAAGGAACATAAAAATATTTTACTTTCCTACTACGTTTATCTATCTCTCATCATGTATCTAGTCAGGGAACTTAACATGTTTACTTAACCAACACCAAGCATCCATACTTGAATAATGCACTAACCTAAAAATGAATTCAAAAGTTCCTGCAATATAAACGTTATTGGCTATTTATAGGATTACATTAACAACAGAACATGAGAGACATCCTACTCTGACACAACTTTCCGTGAGGGACTATTACTTAACCTGAGCACCATCAAAGCAATACCTTCAGCTATTCTGCACTCGTCATGACCGAGAGATCAACAAATTTCATCAGTTATCCGCTTCTAATATATTCTTCGGTCACTTGCAAGTTTTGTTCACAAGTTATTTAATTGCACATTCTACGGCAAAGGAAGACACTTCAGGCACTAGACTATCAGTATAACAAAAGAGGCAGTATCTTATCTAGTAACTTTGATGGTGCCGATTCAAAACAACACTTCACACAAAATTGTATAGTATCTGTCCGCATTAGAAGGCACTAACCATGCATGTCGAACATGTGTCGTTACACGTCTGACTCGATACAAGGGTAAATATTTGTCTACAGCTGTTTGTATCGCTCTATCGCACGATAACGTTTTATGGCATTGTCAATGAGTTGATACTGTCATGTTAACATGCATACTTACAAGCACAAGCTAATACGAGTGGAGCCCTTAGCTGTCCCAATTTATGCCCACGTTGTAATCAAAGCACAACTTCTGTGTTTCGATTTCAATTAAACAACATTTCGAGTCTTCCTCGTTTATGCTATGAAGCACGTCATGTCGAATTATTATCTATGTGTTATCAATTTATCAAACAGATAAAATTATCGTTGGTAGATAGGGAGCGAAGCATACCGAATAATTTGTATTAACCAGTCAAAATTGCTGGGTTGTATCACCAAAATGTTACTTGTTATAAGTTTAATCTTTTCTTTAATTGTAATTCTGTTTGAGAAATTCAACCGTAGGATCTTCATATTATTACCTAGCTACAATTCTGATTCACATTAAACCAAAAGTTAGGTCTTAGGTCTACTTTACATATACCTAATATGTAAAGTAGACACATTATAGATTGATATTATGCCATATTTACATTGAATCACATTTTTTCAAAGACAAATCATATCATCAACAATTATAAAATCTATATAAATAAATTCCTTTAAACTTTGTCACATTTAGATTCTAGTCTAAGAACGTCAATAATAAAACTAGCCAATTTGCAAAGGCCTAAATAAAAGCTATCATTTAGGCCTTTCATCTATCTGTAAAAGTGCGTTACTTAAGTGGCGTTTTTAAACGCACAAACGCGAGTAGCAATACACCGACTTTAGTGAATGATGAGACACTGATTCTACGCCCCTAATTAATGACTACGCCCGTATTATAACTAACACATTTTTAAGTTTGAGCTTACCTTTTGTATGTTATTACCTATTTCATCATAAAGTGTCCTAAACAATGTTTTCAGTGTTTTTAACAGATCTTTTGTATTTTGAACACTGCGTTTTAACAAAAAAAAACGTTTTAACAGACTGAAATATGGACAAACGCCTGACACTTACATAACCACTTAATCTTTTGTCACGTACTTTTGACATTATCAACAATATCAGCTTAAGAACCTAACCCGATTTAATTAAGCGTAATTAATTACTTATATAAAGGTTTGCCGATCCAAAATATTTGTTTCATTATAAAAAAAAAAAATTAAATCAATATAAGGTTTAAAAATATATAAAATAACTATCGAATCCAATTTGGGTTCTTATTAAAACAACATAAACACTCCTAAAATATAAAGGTACACTCGAGTTCCCGATCAATCTGTATTGATTTTTTATTTTGGGAAACGGTTTTCTCAACGTAATAAGGTTATAGCAATAATATAAATGAAACCTATTAATGTATGTATCATTTGTGATAGATTTCTTTCTATAAATATGACTTTTTGAAACACCTCTCCGTGATAAAAAAAACTGTATCCGGCTGAGTTTAACCGCTGAGCTACCGAGACTCCCACCGCTGAGCTACCGAGCTCGTGGGTTCGATTCCCATGTGAAAATTTACTTGTGGCCGAGTTAATTTTTTTCCAATATTTTTCTTTTTTAAACTTTTTCATAAATACAAAATCAGCATTGAAAAATTCAAATCTCATAAAAAAATATCAATTGTAAGTACATCACTTGACTGTAGACGTTGAGTAGAAAAATTACAAAAATTTACTAAAGGTTCAAATAATAGTTATTAGTTATGCAAGGCTGGAAAGTTGGTTATTTAACGGCGAGTTACCTCTATTGAAATCTGAGCAAGTGAAGGATTCTAGGATTGAACACGAGCGCAGCGAGTAGTTCAATTAAAGGTACAAGACGCTAAAAACTATTCTGCCGAGCGCAACACACAATTTTTCACCTCACAACAGCGTAAATGTTAACACTGACATATGAGGTACAAGACAAAGACAATTTAAAAATAAAGATTTATGTCACAGTCCGAAATCCAATTATAGGTTGTGAAATGTCACCCAGCCTAATATAAAATTCTTATAACAAATAGTTTAATAGTGCGATCGCACTATTGACTTTTTTGTTATATTTGATTCTTATTTTAAATAGTTTAAAATTAATTATAATACTCCGTTTGGGTTTTATTATATTATGTTAGTTCATTGAATCATAAAAACAATAACAATAAGATTAAACTATTTGTTATAATAATTTTATATTAGGCTGGGAGAGATTTCACAACCTATAATTGGATTTCGGACTGTGACATAAATCTTTATTTTTAAATTGTCTTTGTCTTGTACCTCATGTCAGTGTCAACATTTACAGAATCGTTTTTATTCTTATTAATAAGTAATAATATATTCCTACTTTAAATAACTTTGAATTAACTATAGTACTCACTTTTTTATTATTTTAGTTTTTATATCATTGAAACAAAGAGAATTCGGTATATTTAGATTAAACTTTATGTTTAAAGATTTTTTTACCGGAAGTTGACTGCGGAAACAACCAAAATGTTCCTCGCTGTTGTGAGGTGAAAAATTGTGTGTTGCGCTCGGCAGAAAAGTTTTTAGCGTCTTGTACCTTTGAAATCCTCGCTTCGCTCAGGATTCAATAGAGGTAACTCGCCGCTAAATAACCAACTTTCCAGCCTTGCATAACAAATAACTATTATATACTATAACATATTAATTAATAAATAAATAAAATACGACAGTATCGTACTAAAGTTTCGAACTCAGGTTAAATCTTACTAACCAATATGGCAGGGCAGATTTAACCTTGCAAAAATTTTACAATAGTGAATGATAACTTAAAAATTATACTATTATTGTACATTTTGTATGGGTATATAGGTATTATAGAAACTATTCTTACATTGATAGACTAGACTTTTTTATATGCGATCCTAGAGAACCGTTGAGTCGCTGATCACATTGTGTCCTGTCCCAGTCCCAGTGATGGCTTGGTGAATTAAAATTTAAAATAGGTATGTACTTAGTTATCTAATTCCAGAATAGCAAATTTTAAACTTTTCTCTCTGAAGCTTAATGGAACCAATTTGGGTAGGCAAAGTATTATTAACAGACTATGTGATGAGCACAACATGTAAGTATTGTCACTCTGTTGATCCATTTGCACTCTCATTAGCATCTTATAAAAAATAATTATACAGGATATTAAAAGACCCATACCGAAGCCGTAATATATGCGTAGTGTAGGTACATCAAATTATATAAGAATATGTAAAAATAATTGCTGTCAAACGAGTGTTATTTTTCGTTTAAAAAAACTGGGTGTTATTTTCACACGCAAAAAAACGTGTGCAACAACGTGTGCGTGTGTCTAGAGGGTATGAGTCGGGGGCCGAGGTCCAGTTTCTTTGATTGGTTTTGATATTCATTGCGGTTTTGTAACTTTCAACGATAATCTTTAAAAATAAATATTGACTTTGATCCTCAATAACTTCTTAACTGTCATGTTCCCTCATACATCAAAGAAACTGGACCCCGGCCCCCGACTCATAGTCAGAGGCCAGGGTCCAGTTTCTTTGATTGGTTTTGATATTCATTGCGGTTTTGTAACTTTCAACGATAATCTTTAAAAATAAATATTGACTTTGATCCTCAATAACTCCTTAACTGTCATGTTCCCTCATACAAGAAAATGATAGTAACGATGGGACAAAAGCATGGTTTTCGTTTTCGTTATGGGTCTTTTAACACCCTGTATATGATTAGAAGTTGGGTTTTTTATTTGTATTGTTTTATTATTCTTATCCATTTTAATTTGTTGCCAAAATATTGTGTTTTGTATAATCATGTTGTGTTCGCTATAACTGTTTTTAACTAAGCACATTTTTATTTCATTTGTAAGTTGCGATGTAAAAATGTTGGCAGTCCTAATTACATATATAAATCAATAAAATAAAAATATAATTTTTAACTTGAAATTTTTTGACATCGGCTACTTAACAAAAAAAAATAATTTTAAAGTTAAATTTAAATTTAACTAACATAAATGTTAATAAGTAAGTACTAACGTGATAAATATTAAACAAGACCCGCATCCGTACATCTTATGTTTTGGCGCGCACTGTTCATTGAAATAAAACAACTTTTACGGATATCAAACGCGCTATATTTCCACGAACTAAGTTGTAATTGTCCGCATTTTTAGGTTTTTCCCTATTTTTTTTTATTTTGTCATCCCGTGACCACGGCAGCTGTAAAGGTGCCGAAACGTCGGGAAAATCAAAAAACCTAAAAATACGGACAATTACAACTTAGTTCGTGGAAATATAGCGCGTTTGATATCCGTAAAAGTTGTTTTATTTCAAAGACCCGCATCCTTGGAAGTCCGGCCCAATGCACTAACCAATTATGCTACAGAGACCTATGAGGACACGTCAAATTTTTCTAGTATATTCACCGTTCTACGGTGTTGGCCACCGTCGCTTCATCAATGGGAGAAATATCCTCGCATTCGAAAGAAACATCTTAACAGATGTTTGACTATCGATTAAGATGAAACAGCCATCTAATTATAACTTTTTAATTTTGCATTTTACAATGCAATTTTTATTAATGTGATAAATATTTAACAAGAAAATATACTAGAAAAAAGCAACTAGTCTCATATCGCCCTGACGGGATTCGAACCCGCATCCTTGGGAGTCCGGTCCAATGCACTAACCAATTATGCTACAGAGACCTATGAGGACACGTCGAATTTTTCTAGTATATTCACCGTTCTACGGTGTTGGCCACCGTCGCTTCATCAATGAGAGAAATATCCTCGCATTCGAAGGAAACATCTTTACAGATGTTTGACTATCGATTAAGATGAAACAGCCATCTAATTATAACTTTTTAATTTTGTATTTTACATTGCTATTTTTATGTGATAAATATTAAACAAGAAAATATACTAGAAAAAAGCAACTAGTCTCATGTCGCCCTGACGGGATTCGAACCCGCATCTTTGGAAGTCCGGCCCAATGCACTAAACAATTATGCTACACAGACCTGTGAGGACACGTCGAATTTTTCTAGTATATTCACCGTTCTACGGTGTTGGCCACCGTCGCTTCATCAATGAGAGAAATATCCTCGCATTCGAAAGAAACATCTTAACAGATGTTTGACTATCGGTTAAGGTGAAACAGACATCTAATTATAACTTTTTAATTTTGCATTTTACAATGCAATTTTTACTCATGTGATAAATATTAAACAAGAAAATATACTAGAAAAAAGCAACTAGTCTCATGTCGCCCTGACGGGATTCGAACCCGCATCCTTGGGAGTCCGGCCCAATGCACTAACCAATTATGCTACACCATTTGCAGAGCCACAGAGAGATTTGTACCGTTATTATATTCTCAGTGTTAACGTCTATAGTAAGTTGATTATCAATACCCAACATTTTTCTAAAATCCAGTCAAAAGTTTTTGCGTGAAAAGCGAAAAGAAAAGAAAAACAAAAGATTTCAACAAATATTTTTCAAAATAGAAGTAAGTTACTTAATATGCGTCTCCTGTTTATGTGTGAATAAAAAACGCGTTAAGCTTAGCACAAAAAGCTATCGAGGACATATCGTCAAAAAATTTATGTATGAGCAGTATTCCTACCGTAAACGGAACTGCATTTTCCTGTATATTTTTTGACAGTACGTGCTCAATACGAGCTCGATGCGAAGACGTAAGTTGTTCGTGCTAGAGGTACAGTACTATAAGCGTAAACAGGGTAAACATATTTTATCATTTTGTATTTTTTGCATTTTTCAATGCTATTTTTATACTTATGGTAAATTTTAAATAGAAAAATATTGGAAAAAATTAACTCGGCCAGAAGTGAAGAGCATTGGACCGGATTTCCAAATGTCGCAGGTTCGATTCCCGTCTGAGAATTCACTTGTCTCACTCACTCCTATTTTAAATATATATGTTTTGAATATATATATATATATATATATATATATATATATATATATATATATATATATATGTTTTGTGCAATTTTGATATAAGTATTATCAAATCCTGTAGGAACTCTCTAGAGTGTCTACAGTATTTAGTATTACAGACATCTAGCTACAGGTACTTTGTGACAGTTTCCAAATTTTCATTTCTTTTCTCATACTCTTCAGAGTTCAGGAGGTATTTTGACGACGAGTCTTTCCAAAGTCAAACCCTGTCTCTAGATCAAAATTAATTGAAAACTAGGGCTAGGGTTACAACCCGATACTCGGGTTCGTCGATCGACGAAAAATTTCAAATTATGCGAAAATCTTTAATTGCAGTTTGTGATCATCACGTTTAACATTTTGTATATTTTATAGTTTTCGGAACAAATAGACTCGAGTACCTTTAATTTGATACCTTACTCGGCCGCGTACTACGCGCCAAAGTCCCTATCGAGTCGTCACAAATTTTGCGAACCCGAATTAAGTATATAGATTGCTTGAGTGTCGGACGTAAAAAACGTAGAGTACCTAACTAAAGAAAGAGTTTTGATTAATCTGAGTTTTTATTTATAATTAGATTTTTTAACCGACTACAAAAAAGGAGGAGGTTCTCAATTCGACGGAATATTTTTATTTTATTTTATGTATGTTACTCGAAGAAGACCGATTTGAGTAATTCTTTTTTTGTTCGAAAGGGTATACTTCCCATGTGGTCCCATTGTCATCATGTCTGGGTCTGATGATGGGATCCTGGAGAAATCCAGGGAACTCTTCAAATATTATAGGCACTCCTATATTGATTTCGGTGTTTTCTATAGTAACTTATGCATATGCTTCCGGAAAGCACCATTTGGTGAAGTGGAACTGATGATGAAGACCACAAATGGTCATCGGAACTATTAAATACTTAGCATTTCACGGAAGCGATACGATTACTTTAATGTGGTTCATAAGCAATTTATGCTCGACTCAATGCATGTGATGAAGTGGAGCTGGTGATGAAGTATCGGGAGAACTCCTCAATAAGTAACGTCCCTGCACCGGGAAAAGCAGCATTTTGCCAAAGGTGATGAGGAATTGTCATAAGATTATAAGCGAAGGCACGGGACCTCTTCTAACTTAAAAAATTGTGAAAAAAAACTTTATAATAAAAATTAAAACCGACTTCAAAAAACTAAAAAGCAAAAAATAAACCTTTTGGAATCGGTGCCAGCCAAGGTAAGAAAAATAAAATAGTAGGACCGCAAAGTAGAATGCATATTTATATATATATTTATTTTTGCATGCTATTTTCAATGGCTGAAGGGACTGAACATATTTAGAAATATAAGACCCATAGTTCACCCCATCTGAAAATCAAATTGATATAGGGATTTTCTGTCCAAGACAAAAGAAGAATTTTTAGACGATGAAATGGTGTTACTCCATCTTAACCAGTAAGAAAGAAGGTTTTTATCTGGTCAAAAAAGAAGTTACTTATTACTTAAATTTTCGTGCATAATGCAAACCACATTTATAAAAGGTCGGTTTCTGAATTAAATATGTCAAATTGAGAGCACCTTACTCTTGCATGATATTTATGGATATTTTGTTTGAGCTCACTTTGAGACTGAACTTAAAAATCTCAATTTAGAAACCGACCAAGGAGTCAAGTCTGGTTCACTTTATCCATTCATGTCTATGAATAACAAGAAATAAATTAATGTATTTATTAGCTTATTCATTTTGTACTCACTCACACACACACAATATCAAAATACAAAGAGAAGAAAGTCGTGAGAGGATATAGTATAGAAAAGGGCAATCAGTGTATATCTCCATGCATATTTATTATACATACATTTTTTACTGTCTTAACCTTTCAGACCAGGATTATGAGACACAATAGATATTCCATTGTTCTCTGGACACCGGGTTGGATGAATTAAAAATATATTGATATTTTTCAGGATTATAAGAAAAATACTAGCCAGATCTCTATAAATAACACCTGGGCCTTACACCTGAGCTATGTTCTTTCAGATTAAATTTTTTTTATTGAAATCGGTTGACAACTGACGAAGTAATGGTAAAACATACATAAAAATACAGTTCAGAATTAAGAACCTCTTCCTTTTTTAATACAGTTTTTTTTAATAAAATGAGTGATAGTTTTTTTGCCAGTAACTACGAGAATTAACTTTATAAATTGCTTGTGAGATAAAAAAATTATATAAAAATGTTTCAACTCATTTTGCTCTTTACCTATTTTATGTTTGTTTTATAAACTAAGCAGGTACTTCACTAAATTAAAAAATAATTATTTAAAAACGCTGGGAATAAAATCTCTAACAATCCTTCTGGTATTGGTAATGGTATATATATACCCAAACGATATCCTACTTACCCGGATATTTTGATGCATTATTTGCTTGGAAAGAAAATTAATTATTGATTTCCCAACATTCAGCTTTCTACGAAACTGCGATTAACCTTTCTAACAATGATGTAATGATTATGTGCCTTAAAATAACCCTATTTATCCAAAACCCTTTTGCAAAAAAAATTAAACCGACTCCAAAAAATAAGTCAATTGGAGTCAGTGCCAGCCAAGGCTTTCTACATTGCACTCCCTTTTTTGTGTAACTCGCCCCCACTAAAATTGGTCCATACACAATGACGTCGTCATTGTATCCAAAACAAAGACGAAAATGACAGTATTTTCAAGATTTCCCTTAAAACTACTAAGCGGATTTCAAAATTTCAAAAAATGGGATCACCTTGGGGTCATTCCTGATGTAATAACGTATGCATCATTTCAATCGGTTCAACCGCCATCAAGAAATCGGTGAACATACCAACATAAAAAATATCTGCGACAAATCGATGACCTTCTTTTTTTGAGTCGGTTAAAAAACACTGAAAAATTCGTGAATTCCCGTATGTAGCATATGCTTTACGTTCAAGATACCGGCACACTGGAGTATTGATTTAGTAACATTGTAGTTTTACTTGTTACGTTGCTTAGATTTTAGTCGAAAATAATGCATCTAGCATTCTACACTACGACTACGACTTTATATCACCTGAATCTGTTGGAAGGGACTGGAGTCCAGTTGGGGGATCTAAAGTATCTTATTGGAATTTCTTAGGCAGCAAGGCAAAGTTATATCTCTGGGTATTTGGTGAGGAATTTAACGAAATGACAATTATTGATTTTGATAGGATTTGGGATTTACTTTTTGACTTTAAGCCAGACTGACACCTCAGTGTAGTCATTGACTGATACATGATGGCACAATAAATTCGTTAACCAAACATACTCACTGTCACAAACTGAATTAAGCACGCTTCGGTGTTAGATGTGGTTTAAGTCCGACGATTCCACGGAAAGTTGATTTCACAGTGTGTGTACACTATATCCGATGATATCCGTCATAATCTGGTGCAAGCCACGGGATTACGCGCGTCCGCGCGCGACCGGCCGTCACCGTCACCCACTAACGTAAACACCAGAAAACAAACCGTATCCGAATCCGAAACCGATAAATCAAAGTGCACGATCGCGGCGACGTCGCTTATCCGCTAAATCCTGTCGGGATCGCGTAAAAAATACTAGTATTAAAAACAGTCTTAAGTGGGCTTACGCTCGCGGCGCGGTGCGGCCCGCGCTGGCTCTAATCTCGGCCACTTCCCGGAGCAATTTGAACCTAACTCCACCACTCTATACATCATCCGGCCGCCCGCCCACCGCCGCGCGAGCGCGCCCCTCGCCTCGTCTCGCTCGCACCCGCCGCCGCGCGCGCCTCTCTCGTTCGCGCACTCCAATCTCGTCGCGCTGAAATTCAGTGCGTATGGCGCAGGGCGCAGTCAGCTGGCCGAACTTGTGCGAATAAAATCGACTTTTTATCGGCTCTATGACGCTTCGTGACGTCACTGTTTACTTCGCCGCGAACGTGGACACTGGATCTTCGACGGACCGCTGTGACGTGACGCCGCCGTTTTGCGATTTGACTTTATGATGTTTCGCTAACTTATCAATTTTATTACCCTTCATTCAACAGTTGGAAAATCATACCGATTTTAGTTAATGGATAACTCAAGTGTGTCGAATACAGATACGTATCCAAATATATTTGTAACGTTAACTAGCCGTAAATATACCTACTTTGAAATAGGAGCTGAGCCTTCTCTCCCTCTCTCTTTTCACTCTGATTTATGTCGCACTATTATGTTTTACTTACACCGCACAATATAGGTAATTGCAGTTTAAATCGCACACCGTGCAACAGAGTCACTAGCAATAAATAAAAGCTTGCTCCGCTTCGCAACGTAAACAGATCGGGCGCATTAACCGCGCGTCGGCGTACATAAAGAGAGCGGTATAAATATAAAGTTCCCACTCGCCGGCGCGCAAACTTAGCTAAACAACGCCATAATTGCCTTCATTACTTAAATTACAGAAATTATTTATTCAAAAAGCTGGCAACATTCGGCGCGGCCCCGCCCCGCCGCGCGCGGCCAATGGGCGCGCGGCGGCGGCGCGGGCGTGGCGCGGCAAAATGGCGGCGGCGCGCCATCCACCGCGTTCCCGCCGTTTCAGACGGTTCCCGCGCTACGATTTTTCAAGTGTACAGTGAGTTTTTTAATTGTTCATGTGATTTAAAAGGTGCTAAAATGATTGTGACGTAACGTGTAAGCTACGGATTTTGTTACGGTAGTGATACGAAAATTGCAAATAGTAGGTATGAACCGTGCCGTCGGCATCGGGCCGACGCGACGGAAAATGTGTCCGTCCGTGATATAGACATTATACTTTGCGTGTGATGTAGAGACAGTAATGTTTTACCTGACTGAATAAACTATGAAAATAACTGATGCTGTTATGTATTTTAATCATCTAACTACATCACCTAACATTTTTTTTTCTTTTACCCAAGGTTGCCTGGAAGAGATTGCTATGTAGCAATAAGGCCGCCTGTTGTTTGTTCTCTATTTGTAAATTATCCTGTGTTAGTTGTTTTTTAAGTGTGCAATAAAGTATTTATTATTATTATCATTAAAGGTACATACGAGTAATTTATACCAAAAACAGCAATTAATCCATATTAAATTACTATTTTAATAAGTACCTACTACAAATAAATCAAATTGTAAATAGGTACTTTATTTTTTTGTCTACTGTTAGAAATCTATTTATTTTCAATAGGTATTCTCTAATTGTATTTCCACTTCACTAGAAATCATTCAATTAAAACAATTTTCATGTAGCTACACTCATATAAATATATTCAAACGCAACGCTTCAAACTCAAAGTAATAACGAGGAACTTGCCGGTTGACTAGAGTGTTTTTATGTGAAAAATTAGTATAAATGAAGACATTATTAATTATTCAAATGAAATATCTAGTAATGTTCTTTTATTTGTAATAAATACGTTTAGTTACCATAAATCTATTACTTTTGAAATAACGCTCACTAAAAAAACCGTCGACCGGGAAGTTAACGGATTTTACCTGGATATTTTTTTATCAAATACCTAATACCTACCTCTTGAAAATATTTTATAGGTAGGTATTAGATACTTATTTCCTGTTAATTTTATAGGCAAGTTATACGATCCATTTGCCAGCTTACCTTCTTAAAAGCCCTCTATGGAGTTTTATTGATAATTTGAAGCAACTTCTTCTTGATAAATATTACTTTTAGACTTCTAAACTCTAAAGTTTAGAAAAGTCTTATAATCCCTCTCTGTCCGTCCGTACGTACGTACGTATGTATGTACGCATCGAGATCTCAGAAACCATAAGAGATAGAGACAAACGGTCAACGGGAATGAGTTTAGGACACCTTGGACATGTGTCAAATGTACTTTTTTAGTTTCTACACTACAAAACAATAACAACTGTCACGTGGTTTAGAAGTCTATTTTGTGCCTGCTAACTAGCAGGCGCTGCTAACTTGTTTATAAAAGAATATTTAGATGATTAGTTTGGAGCTCAAACCCTAATGTATCCTGGTAAAATTGTATGTTATTTAAATTAAGATTATAAAATAGTAATTAATGTCAGCACCTGTAATATTATACTTAATCAAGTGTGATAGTATTATTACAGTACATACGTAGTATTTAGCTTTAACCGCCTCTGTGGTCTATAGTGGTACAACCACCGGTATCAGACCCAGGGGTCCCGGGATCGATTCCCAGCGGGGGTACATATTGTATTTGGTTTGGTTGGTGGTAGGACTTGTTGTAAGTCCGTCTGGCCAGCTACCACCATCTTATCTAAGTCTGACGCCATAACAACAATGTTTTCAGCATTGTTGTGTTCCGGCAGTTAGAGATAAGATAGCCAGCTCCTCAGTGATTGAGGATTCCGGGAGAGGCTCGCTTACATTCAGCCTTATCAGTACTTAACATCAGGTATGATGAAGGCTAAGAGTCTCCTTGTAGTACATAAAAAAAGCTCTGTAATTTACAGGGCTCTTGTTTGTGACCTAACAATTTATTGTAACACCTTTGTAAACTAGATGCAATAAATGAACATGTATGAACATGGATATAATATGTTGTGAAAGAACATACCTCTTTTGAATATCAGTTTTATACTCGTATGATAACGTAAAAAGGTATCAATTAATTGAAATAACTGTTGTTCTAACACATTATTATAACGAACTATCCAAATTCATTCATTTACAAAAAATACACACATTTCAGTTCGCATTTAGTCATCAAGCGCACTACGCGTACTCATTACAGCTTTATCAGTATTAGCTTTATTTTTAAATATACATTTTTATCAAGGTTATAACAGTTTTATTATTTATCAGTCATTATAAGAACTCTCTTACGGTAAACCCGTACAATAGTCATTTTCAATTGCTTTTTACCTTTTTATGATTAGTGTACAATTGTTATTACCAAAAGACAATTATTTATAAGAATTAATTGTTATTTTATTATTATAACGAATTATTTAATATAATGTTTGTGTTTTATTCACATAGGTACTCCTGTAACAGTAATTATTTAATATTATTTAATTTATTTAAGGCCGGTTTCACTACCGAGTGCCAAGTTTAATGGCAGATGTTTGACATATTTTTCATATTTCAACTGACAAGTTATCTGCGAGATAAACTATCCAGACATTATTTTTCGATGGTGAAAATAGGCCACAACTTATTCCTATAAACTCTCAAATTCTTTTGCCTATGGGAATCAGAGATTTTACCGCAGTAAAGGGTATCTATTTTGCTAGGTCAATATGCCCAAAATTTCGTTAAATCTTTTTTGTATTTATTTGCTTTAAAAGCGAAAGGTCAAACAGTGATTTACATTTTTGCAATGTAATGCTATTTTAGTTCTAAAGTAGTACGTTTTTTATCAAATCAAATCATTAGGTAAGTAAAGGGTAAATCATTGTATAAAAATTATTTACTCTATACTTAGATCTTAAAATCTGTAATTTTTTGGTAAATTTTAAATAGAAAAATATTGGAAAAAATTAACTCGGCCACAAGTGAATTCTCAGGCTGGAATCGAACCAGCGACCTTTGGAAATCCGGTCCAATGCTCTAACCGCTGAGCTACCGAGACTTAACTGTAATTTTTTGTTTTTTTTAACTCAATCACGCAATAGCGGTTGAAAGGATTCGGATGTTTGGCACACAGGTAGTTTTTATAGACTCTACTAAAAATTTTGATAAATTTAGCCCGATGTTCCTACGGGAACGAGTACCACGACTACCGCGCCGGTGAAACCACGAGTGGACACTTTTGAAATAAGACCTAGATCAAAATTTCTCCCAAAAGTTTGGTCTAACATTTTTCCACACACAAATAACTCATGTCTTTGTACTAATTGTAGTACTTACATGGACGGCAATAACAGTAATGAGGCAGCCAGTTCATGATAGCTATTAGGATCACAGGTAGATTAGCACGGAGAACATAATCCGCAGCTGCCCGAGAACTTGACCGAGGCCGAGTATACTACAGTATGCGTGAGTTGAGTATACGTACCTATGTGTACTGTGATGCACAAGCATCGCAATACAAATTTCTTGCTATATTTGACTGACTTTTAAGTTTTTTTTTTTTTTTTCATTTATTGGGGTCAACAAACAGTTTCACAATGTATATAACTTAAAGTGTCTAAATACTTTCAAAGACTTAATGATTATGAAACCAGCACCGTTAACCACAAATTACATTTAAACAAGTTGAGAGTATGACTTCTTAAATAATTTAAAAACTATGACTTAATAAGTGAATTTTTTTGAGATACGTTGTTTTATATGTAATTTTTAACAAAGAAAAGTAGGTATGTAAACTATGTTTCGTTTGAACTAGCAATTTTAGGAAGTTTTAAAATAATTGATTTTTTAAACAAGCCAATTTTAGGTATAAGTATATCAACATCGTTAAAGTTATTGTTATAAGTGTCAGTCAGCCGAGTTAAGGGCGATCGTTTTCCTGCGTTAGTTTGGAATCTCGGTATAGCGAATAGCTTATTTGTTCGACAGGCCCGCATTCGCGGTCTGACTGGCACTTGGTAACTGATGTTGTTTATCAAATCGTAAGTTTCTTTTGTAATTGAATATCTTCAATCGATTTTCCTTTAGATCGACAGTCATGCTCATGCAGCAGTAGTAAAAGGGAAATGAAGGTGTAATTGCTATTTAAAACGCTTCCGGACACGACAGTACCTCCATTGGACAACATACTACGAAGAACACTCTACGTACTGCACGATTAGGGTGTGTTCATGGTCAATATAAAGAAAATATAAAGAAAGTGTTAAATCGATTATTAGTAGCGTAAACCCCAATTAAATTAATTTAAATTAACAACCTGATTTTAACCTTCCGCAACGTGTATTGGATTTTTACATTGTCTTTAATTTTTTTTAAGTTCTCAATTGCATGCCGTGGCTGTCTATAATTAGAAACTGTATTTAGACTCAGATTCTATCTTAATTTATTACATATTGTTAGTACTTACATGTTTTTGTTGACTACCCAATAAACAAATAAATAAAATAAAATACGTAAAGCCTGATGTAAGTACTTCAGGGTTGACCAGTAGAGGTTTTTTTAGAAAGCTTTATTTCAAGAAGTTTTTGATTTATAGAAAAATTTTATATTACAAATAATAGATAATTAATAGGTTTTTTATTTGAATTATAAATAATTACATAACCCTATTACTTAAAGAATAAACGTTTTCTAAAAAGCTCTACTGATCGACCGGGAAGTTAAAAAAAAAACATATTAGAGCGTTTTCACATTATCACATCTGATATCGATATCGGACCCGAGACGGATATCGGGGCAAGTAAAATGTATGACGGACAGCGTCCGTTCCGATATCCGATATTGGGTCGGACAATATGAAAGACATATTTCATACATTTTACTTGCCGGCTGCTGGTATCGGCTCAGATACCGATATCGGATAGAATAGTGTGAAAACGCTCTTACATTTGGGATTCAACATAATGAGACTCAACTTAGTGGGAATACAACTTTAAAAAATCGGCCAAGTGCGAGCCGAACTCGCACGTGAAGGGTTCCGTTTGTCATCCAAGGTTGCATGGAAGAGAAGAGACTGCTATGTAGCAATAAGGCCGCCTATTGTGTGTTCCTATTTTTTGCCATTTTCTGTGTATGTGTTTCTTTTTGTATCGTGTGCAATAAAGTTTCTATTATTATTATTATTATTACCTATATTAAATTAGGTATTCACTTGACTACCGATAACCTACACTGCAATAATGCAAAAATAACTTTGTTTTTCATAGTGTTTGTACTGTATGACTAAGTTTTATTTGCGTGCTATAGCTCTGAAACTGCTAAAATATATTTCGTTTAAATCAATTTTCAAAAGATCTACAGCATATATTTTATTATATTTTTCACTTTCTTATTTTAAAAGTGAGAGGGGGAGGGACACACATTTGGAAAATTGTGGAAGTGTACCACTTTGGAAGTGTATTATCTCTCAAACGGTTGACTTTGAGAAAAAACTGTTTCAGAAACCTCAATGTAATTTTTAAAGACCAATCTGTAGATACCCCACACGTATAGGTTTAATAAAAAAAACTATTTCAGTTTTTTTTTTCCTTCGGGAAATGTGCTATATTTCTAAAACTGTCAACTATAGGTATTTCGTTCAAACCAATTGTCGTTGAAAGTTTTTAATAAGATCTACAGCATATTTTTTTAGATTTACACCCTCTTAGTTCAAAAGTTAGAGGGACAGACATTTTACCACTTTGGAAGTGTACATCTTTCAAACGGTTGACTTTGAGAAAAAATCGTTTTCGAAACCTCCATGTAATTTTTAAAGACCTATCTATAGAAACCTCACACGTATAGGTTTGATAAAAAAAATATGATTCAGTTCCATGTATGGGAAGCCCCCCCATTAAATTTATATATATTATTTTTGTGTAAAAACCTTAAAGCGGTTTACAGAATACATCTACCTACCAAGTTTCAACTGTGTAATCCTCATAGTTTTGGAATAAAGTGGCTGTGTCATACGGACGGACAGACAGACAGACATGACGAATCTATACGGCTATGGAACCCTAAAAATCAACATACCGGGAATTTTAACTTAATGGTCCTGAAGGCATTAACCGTGTGGCTTCGTTGAGGTGTGTGTGGCTATAAGAGTGATATTTATATTTTTTTTACTCTCAAGCTCTGCCTTTGATATTTGCCAATCCCGCAAGGAATGGCGTAATCCGTTTATAATGTGTGTTCCTGACGACCTGTTTGGCGCAGGGGTACTAACCCCACCTTCTGCGCCAGAGGTCCCGGGTTCGATCCCCGGACAAGACAAATATTTGTGTGCATGAACATGTCTATTTGTCTTGGTCTGGGTGTTTAATATGTATATTATGTATGTATTTACAAAAAAAAAGTATATAAGTATGTTTATCCGTTATCTAGTATCCATAACACAAGTTCTTCGTGATACTTAATGTGGGCTAGATAATTGTGATTCTGGAAATATTTATTAAAAAAAAAAAAAAAAAAAAATGTAGATTACGCCATTCCTTGCGGAATTTTGCACGGCATTACACTTTGACTTTGACGATTGCAATAAAGCGGTTTCTGTAGTGCAAGTGTTTAGCCTAACGTGCTGTTGACTATTCATACTGACTGAAAAAAAAGACCGGCCAAGTGCGAGTCGGATTCGCGCACGAAGGGTTCTTTACCATATCTATGAAAACGAGAAAAACAATCACTTTTGCTGTATGGGAGCCCCCTTATATATTAATTTAATTCTGTTTTTTAGTATATGTTGTTATAGCAGCAACAGAAATACATTATATGTAAAAATTTCAACTGTGTAACTATCACGGTTCATGAGGACGGACATCGGAGTTTTAGTAATAGGGTCCCATTTTACCCTTCGAGTACGGAACCCTAAGAACCGCTAAATGACTTCGTGGTAAATGACTATCCTACTAACATTATAAATGTGAAAGATTGGATGTTTGTTCCTATATCACGCAAAAACGGCTGAATGGATTTTGATGAAATTTGGGATAAGATACTTGATAGCCTGGAGAGAAACTTAGGATACATTTTATCCCGATATTCCCTTGGGAACGGGAACCATGTGGGTGAAACGGCGAGCGGCAGCGAGTAGAATAAATAAATCAAAGCTTATAATAAAAAAAAGCTTTCATTAAGACAAACTAAATAAAAAGCTTGAGCCGATTTTGAGAAATTTTGCATTTTATGATTGCAAAATTCTGGGGTATTTTTTTTCTAAAAAGTGGTTTATGAAAATACAATTTCATTCAATTAGAAATGTTTATTAGATCTTCGTTCGTCTTACTCAATTTTTTTATTCGAATTAAATAGACACTTATTTGTATGTTTTGTTATAGGCGGCAAATGACAAATAAACAATAATGTTCCAAATCATCCATTCTAATTTTTTTCTTAAAACATAATTGTACTTAATATTCACAAACCTCAATTTTTTCTACAAACTCTGTAGCTGTACATAATAATTATAATTTACCGCTCAGAATTAATATTTACGTACAATTGAAGACGGCCCGTAATACCGCACCGATTTGTTCCCGCCTCGCCCGTAATTTATTCTGTTTGAATATTCAAGCGGAGGCTCCTCGATACTGCTTTAATTTTCTAATAAAGCAATAGGAACTCGCGAGATAATATTTTGTGAAAATCGGAGCCAATTGTAACTAATGTTAGGGTAACTGTGTTGTGTTTAATATTGAAGGAATTTAACTTCAGTCTCATTGTATTTTGAAAATCCAGAAAACTTTAGGTATGGTAGACTTTATGAATACGAACATTTACTATGAACTCAACAACAAAATCGCAAAAAACAGCTGTTTGAAAATATTATGGCAATACTTGCCCAAAATGCATGCAACAACTTATTTGTTTTCTGGTAATTAAAAAAAAACAGGTTGTATAGTCCGTCTGTTTTAATAACCAGGGCGAACAGGTACTTTTTAAACCATTTTCATCCCGTCTTAGCCCTCAATCTAGATTGGGATCAAATCAAGAGCAAACCCATTAAAGACAAAAAGAAAGACGAAGTCTCATCCCTCATTTACCATTTAATAAAACTAAAAGTTAATATTCCGTCTGAGGAATTGTAAAACGAGTCGATTTCTTTTAGTGAAAATGTGTTTTTTAAAAAGCAAAAAAATCAAAATCTTAAAAATTAATAACGAAGGTTTATTCACGAAAAACATAACCTCTGTCTGTTAAAAGAAAACGTACCTATTGAGTTTCTAAAATTTTCCTTCGTTACAATAAATTAACACATTAAAATAAAAAATTCCTTAAATATCCCGAATTTTCCGACAACATTTTGGGGAAAGTACAGTCTAGGCTCAAAGATCCCTATTATTAATCATTTCAGCGCCTTAATGAAGCGAAATTATGCAGATTCCCCGTCCGATCACAATGGGCACGAATTCCAAGGAGGCCTCTAAGACGCAGGCTTCCAGATAATTCTGCCGTGCTCCATTCAAATGCCGTTTTGTTAGGATAAACAATCGGAATTCATGAAAACGTTACCGTGAAATATGACAATCGTTATTAGCTCCTCGTGCCATCCTAGTAAGTTTTACGTCTATGTTTGATGACAGCCTCTTTTTGTATGGGACTCAATATAAGTGAGACAGACGTCCCTAAATTTGAAGGCCTATTTGTTTATGGTAAATTTTTAATAGAAAAATATTGGAAAAAATTAACTCGGCCACAAGTGAATTCTCAGATGGGAAACGAACCCGCGACCTTTGGATATCCGGTCCAATGCTCTAACCGCTGAGCTACCGAGACTTTTCGCGCGGGTTCGTTCGCGGGGTCGCGGGTTCGTTTCCCGTCTGAGAATTCACTTGTGTGGCCGAGTTAATTTTTTCCAATATTTTTCTTTTTAAAATTTACCATAAGTATAAAAATAGCTTTGAAAAATGCAAAAATTACAAAATCATAAAAAAGGCCTATTTGTTTTCAAATGAGACCGCGTTGTAAAATAATATGCATGTTCTAAAGAATTACCTATGCTTTTGTTTAAACTTAAACTTTCACAAAATATAGAGTTTAAAGCAAGCTATACTTTAGCTAATAAAAAGCTTGTTTCAAAAGTTCTGTTTCAAATATATTCGACATTTAGTAAACAGATATTAACTAAGTACATTTAACCCATCTAATTTATACAAAACTACATTTTTTCTATGCAAAACTAGAATTACCACAACCATTTTTTGGATGTGGAAGGTTAAGCCGACGATTGCTATTCTAACATTTTTTTCATTCCAAATGGTCATCTGTAATTCACTACATTTAATAATGTTCCACCCACTGGAGTACCATACGGCAGTCTTAACAAACCACAGAACAAGTAGGTGGCAAGGAAAACATTTTAAAGTACTTAAATATATTTAGGTCTTCATAATCCATCGGTAATCTTCAGTAAGACACAAGTTTGTCCACAGGCTGTTAAATAAATCAAGAAATGGCCGCCGGTGCCGGACGTCGCCGCATTAAAAGATAAGATCTCAATTTGCGAACTCCGAGGACCAATGCGATCCGCGTCTAAATTAATTTAGGTTCTTCTTGCCGTTTGTTTGTTCGGCTTACGGCCCCTTTCATTGCAAGGGTTTCAGGAGTACCTGAAATGGAGGCTTTAGGTACTGTTGTTTCAGCAAATAAATACATAATTACTCACTAATGTTTCGGTAACTTGAACTAAGAGTCTCCCCGTCGTTAATAAAAAAGAAAAAAAATACTATGCCTAACCCGTAAACGACGAACGCGACTTAACTCACTTTGGATACGAATTGTTCGTACGTAATATACGTATTGTGCCGTGTGGTGACGACCTAAGAATACAATTGTCACCACTCCCTTACATGCCTGGGATGTCGTAGGAGTCGACTAAGAGGCTCGACGCATTGAAAACCTGTGTGAGAGAAGGAAAACTTGAAACAAACCCTCTACCAACCCGTCTGGCCAGCGTGGTAGCAGCAGGCTAACAGCCTCCTATGAACGCCACAATAGGCGTGAGCTAGGAGTGGCCTATGTCCAGCAGTGGATAACTACAGGCTGATGATGGATACGTATGAATACGTACGAATCGAGTGTGCACACTGATTTACTTTTCTCCGCCAAATAGGTAAGGATAGTTCCGGTGCTATCGCGTTTTACGCACGAATGTATTTTAAAATCCCAACAATTTCGGATTGTTTTCAGTCGTCAGAACCACACGTACTGTAATGTGGTTTTCCAATTTTCAATAATAATAGGAACTTACTTAATAGACTTACCTTTTTCGGCTAGGACAACAACGGGGAAATGAGACAAAACATTATCCAGTGACAAGTAAATTGATCTTTATTATTATCCTGACTCTATACAAACCAAAACTAAAAAGGTGTCCTGTAATCCACACATAAAAAATAGGTACACTGTTAAAACAATTAATTTAAAGTTACTGTTTTAGTGATATCTTAAATAAAATTGAAGGTTCATGAATGCCTGCCCAAGGATATCAGAAATGGAACTTAATTGAATGTGATGAGAAATTGATGATGATGCTACACTATGGGTGAACTCCTAAGCTTGCTGATGTGAATGAATGGTGGTTGTTGATATGGATATATTTAATTATAAAACTAAATGTTAGTTTTTTGGGTTAATTTAATAGAGGAATGGGGTCACCGCTCTATGTGTGATCCTCTGATTATATTTTCACTGCTTGATACTAGCAGGATAGTAAAACAGCCGGAGGCGACTCCCGGGCTTCCCTGATCTGTCCTCTAACGCCGAGCGTACTGAATTTTCTGCTTCGCGGGCGGAGTGGTGTTTCGGAGGGGCGCCGTATGCGTCTCGTCACCTGCGAGAGTGGATTATGATCGGGGGTGATTTCAGATATTATTGTAACCGGTGAATTCTCACAAAGGGGGCCTTGCAGTAATGTCTTTACCAACGAAGCCTGAAGGGCCCTATTTCATCTAAAAAGCATCAGAGCAAGGGGAAGGTTGATACCCCAGACTTGACCTCTAAAGTGGCCACTTGCATACCGATTATGATACTGTGACTTATTTTTAATATTTCTTATTTGTAAGTAAATGTTTAATTTGTTAATAAATTATGTTCCACAGTATGATGCCTTTCTGTTTATATTACAGGGAAGCTCTGGCTACAGAGATTAGCCCAAATAATGTTTACATGAGGGCTTCCATGCCACATGGTGTGCACTCATGAAAGCATTCCTGAAGTGACTTATTTATGAAAGTTTACTAATAAAAAGAGAAAGTTACACCCTTAGGGGGTCCCTTTGTATCAATTACAAGGCTTAACTTGATAATTTAGGTGGATTAGGCAAGTATAATGGTAAGATCAAGTAGGGACACTGATTATGAAATTCTGATGTGAAGTGCACTGACACTAACCTGCGGCTTCAGCTATTCGTTCATTAATTTTTATATATTATGATATAGTTTATGATTTTATTGTGTATCAATAAAATTCTATAATTAAAGTAACCTTAAAAAGCAAGGACCTTCTGTCATATATCAATCGCAGACCATCTGACAATCTCCTGTCAGTGTCATACCTGTCACTGTCGATCTGACAGATGGGGCGTTACGTGCGTTCGCACTGAATTAAAAACGTAAATCAGTGAAGATAATATTCCTTGTGTACTATGGCCAAAATTAAAAGCCAAGGCTGATGCTACCTCTGAACAATGAAAACCTGTAAAGTTAACAAGGTTCGAAGAGCCGTTTCGGCCACCACAACAAAACATTTAAATACAGACATTCACCGAATTAAGGATCTCTTTTCCTTTACTTTTTTTTCTACTAGCTCTCACCCATCGTACCTACCCAACCACCTCACCTACTATATATTTATATATATATATATATATATATATATATATATATATATATATATATATATATATATCTTAATGAAAGGAAATTTTAAAATGACCGAAGTCTGCAGACATACTGCCTTATACAAGAACCGACATTACAGTAGTCCCTCCCCCACGTAAGAATTCACGTAGGGAATTCGTTGGACGGCCTCGTCCATAGGTCCAAACACCCCTCCGCCGCACCACTTAGGCAGCTTTAACGTATTTTATACTACAATGTGAAATTAAATCGATGGTTACATAATATGTATTTGATATTATCAAACCATGCTAATACCTAATGTCTAACAACAATATTATGTGGCCGTTATTATGGCCGACCAGCCTGAAGTGTTATAAAAAAAAGGTAAAAAAAATATATAAACATAAGTACTACGAAAACTGATAAGTACCTAACAAAAACTTCTACAAAAATACCTACTCTTCTAACAGTAGTTATAGTATAGAAAGTAAAATATGACATTAATAATAATGTGAATAAGTGGGTCGTGCTGGGGTTGTTCCCAAAAATTGCAAAATTACTCCTCGCGCCCTGACAAAATGGAACGTCTGTATGACGGCCATTTGTTGTATACACGTTGTAATTGTGTAAACAACAACCAAATATTTTACCAAGGCAACGCAAGGAAAAGGAGCAACCCAAAGCCGAAAACTAAAAGATTTTAAAAAGTAAACAAACAGCCCCGACGGCTTAGTACGCCGCAAAGATGGTAGATGGCGCTGATAATAGTGCGTTTTAGTAAATGTCTCCCCTGGGAGATGGCGCTCGAGTCGCTTTTAACATTTTTATATTAATGAGCTCTATTGTAGTAGAAAACAAGCAGACCAGCCCAAATTTCCCGAAATATAAAATAGGGAGAAATTTTCCAAAACGCACTATGCCTCCGTAAGTCGTCTCTTACGACACGCAAAGAAGCATAGACCTGCGGTGTGAGTATTCTTTGCCACCGCCCACACACGGTGGCACTTAAAAGAAAAAAAAATATCGTCTTTTAAACCAAAGACAATTAGTGTTGACAGTAAAAAAATATTCCGTCTATTTAGTGCATACCTTGATGATTATCTAGGTATGTACGTATGCTTAATTTAAATAGTAATAATATTTTTGTAAACAAATGAAACGCTACCTACACGGACCTCGCCCTGGCGCTGCAAAATTGTTTACTATAGCTAATCCTTGGCTGCATCTGCGGTTTTGAAATCTTTTATATGCCATTTTCCGATCGATTTCCCTCTTTCGTCCTCGAGCTCGTAAACAAGAGGAGAAAGCTTCCGAATTACTCGACAACGTTCATATTTAGGTGCTAATTTGGCAGTAAAATATCTATTTGCAGCGCTCTGCTTATAGGTTCGTTTCCAAACGTAATCCCCCACGTCGAAAGAAACGTCTCGTCTTTTTTTATTATAATATTTTATGTTACGATTATGAGCCTTAAAAAGTGATTCTTTTACATTTTTATAAATATCTTTGAGGTAACCTAATCTGGAAGCGTATGCATCCCTAGGAGCACAGATTAACTCGTTAATATCCTTATAGTCATTATAGATGTTTCCATCTGCAACCGCTTCCCTCCCATGGACTAACATAAATGGTGTGAACGATGTTGACTCATTTACTGACGTGTTCATAGCAAACTGGATTTTATGAACGTTAACATCCCAAGTTCTATGGTCGTTCTCCACAAAAGATGATATTGCCGTAATCACGGTTCTATTGTAACGTTCCACTGTATTTACTTGAGGACAATATACCGGACCTAAATGCACCTGCGGTATATTGTATTTCGCATAAAGAGCTTGTACCTCATGACTTATAAACTGTGAGCCGTTGTCCGAGATTATCGTTTGTGGGATGCCATGTATCAAAAATACGTGGTCTTCGAGACGCTGAGCAATGACTTTTCCGGTTGCCCTACGCAACGGAAACAATAAGACGTATTTCGAAAAGCAACACACAACTACCAGTAAGTATGTGTTTTGCTGCCGGGACAGGGGCAGTGGACCAACTAAATCTATACTGATGCACTGGAATGGCCGACAACAAATTTTCGGTTCTCCCATAAAACCGGGAGTTGCCTGGGAGCTATGTTTATAAGCGTTACAGATGGAGCACTTTTTAATAAAATCGACTGTATCCTGGTACATACCAGGCCAAAAGTAACGTAGTTTCAGACGTTTGTAAGTCTTAGCGACGCCAAGGTGAGCCGCGGTAGGTTTAGAATGATGTTCCTGAATGGTATCCTCTCTAAGTTCTTTAGGTACTACCTCTTTCCACTCAAAGTCACCACTGAGTTTATTGTTGGACTTAGTAAAACGGTAAAGCCTACCATCTATGAGTTGGAAATTTGGACACGCACGCGGCCTCTCCGTACAGCGTTTAATGATATTTATGTACCAAGGGTCTTGTATTTTTGATATATCAATGGACGCAACAGGCACAGACCGAGATAGGGCGTCCGGTACAATATTTTGAGCACCACTACGATGTTCAATGGTAAAGTTATATGGAGACAATCTACAACCCCAACGCGCCAAGCGACCGGTTGGATTCTTGAGGTTCAGAAACCATTTCAAACTAGCATGATCGGTAATTATACGGAACGGTCTGTCGCTTTCTAAATAGGGACGGAAATGTTCAACCGTTTGCACCACCGCCAACGCCTCGCGCTCTGTAGCAGAGTAGTTACGTTCCGCAGATGTCAGAGATCTGCTGAAATACGCGATCGGATGCTCTTCGCCCTCGTCGTTCAGCTGTATAAGTGTCCCCCCTATTCCGAAGTCGGAAGCGTCACAGTGAACGGAAAATTCCTTGGTGAAATCGGGACACGATAGGACTGGAGCTTTGGTGAGAGCTTCTTTTAGGTCTATGAAAGCACGATCGGCCTCCGGTGACCAGCTGAACGGAGGAGCCCCCTTTCTAGTAGAAGTAAGAGCGTTTAAAGGCGACGCCCGGTTGCTAAAGTTTCTAATAAATCGCCTATAGTATGATGCCGTACCCAGAAAGCGCTTAACGTCCTTTCTGCACGTCGGGGTAGGAAAATCGACAATAGCCCTCACCTTTTCAGGATCGGTGCGCAACCCAAATTCATCAACAATGTGTCCTAAATATTTAAGTTGTTTCCTAAAAAATTGGCATTTCTCTAGGTTAACCGTTAAGTTGGCCTGCTGTAACTTCTCATATACTTTATGTAGCAGCTCTAAATGCTCGGCAAAGGTCTCGGAAATTAAGACGATATCATCCATGAAACAGTAGACCCGGTTCCCGAACTCGGGGCCAAACAGGCGATCCATAAGTCTTTGCTGAGTAGCCGGAGCCGAAGTTAACCCAAAGCACATGACTTTAAAATGGTAGAGGCCGCGGGAGGGTATGGTAAACGCGGTTTTCTCGCGACTTTCAAGGTCATCAATTTTTATTTGCCAAAATGATGAGAAAATATCAACCGTGGAGATGTATTTCGCGTTACTCAACTGGTCCAGTATACTACTTATATAGGGCAACGGGTAAGCATCATGTTTAGAGACTGCATTCAGCTTACGGCTGTCCAAGCAAAAGCGCGTTGTTCCATCTGCCTTCTGGACTAAGGTAACCGGATTGTTCCACGCACTGTTGCTCGGCTCGACCACATCGTCTTTCAGCATTTGATCTAGGTGTTTATTTAATTCGGCCAACCTATCCGGAGACATAGGGTAATAACGTTGTTTAATAGGCGGATGATCCCCGGTATCGATCTTATGAGTAACTAAATGTGTCCTACCTAGCCCTTTCTTAACGTTCGATATTTCCTCAAACTCGCGGATAATTTCTTCAGCCTGCCTGCGCTCCATAACAGAAAGCGAGTCAAAATCGCATAAAAATTTACGTGTTGTCGCTACAGCGCTAACATACTGATTAGACGGTAAGAATTCACTACTCTTCAATAATGACAGAACATCGGGTGCTATTTTAAATTCTTTCCAAAAATTTATACCCAACAATAACTCAGTGGAGACTCCAGGAACTACGTAAAATTTTATAATAGCGGTTCGCCCGTCTACTGTTACCGGTAGAAATACGTATCCGGTGACAGGTGAGGCAGAACCGTTAGCAGTACTTATTATATTTAAATCGGTTGATTTATGCATAGTGCAAAAATCACAAAAATACTTTTTAAAAGCATTTCCACCAATAATAGAAATTTCCGAGCCTGAATCCAGCAGACCTCTAAATATTACGTCGTATATACTTATTTTTAGATAAGGACGGGTATCCCTAAATATTTGGCATACGTGAGTCGGGGAACCGGAACCGGAAGCATTACCTGTTGAAAAAGCATGTGACAACGCAGGCATTGATATGGAGCCATCTTTATTCACAACTTTTTCAGCAGCCATCTTCGCTAACAAGTTATTTTTATGAAATTTTCTTACAAAATTAAGCCACTCGGCCCACTCCTCCGACGAAGTTTTAAACCACCGACTCACGAGCTTACGTTTTTTGGGATCGTTGCGGCCCTAGCGGGAGTATTCCCGGCAGGACGGCATTTAGGACAAGTCCGGGCCGTGACATCCTTTTCACCGCATCGATAGCATATCACCACAAAAGGAGCAGTACAACTTTTCAAACTGTGCCCCTTCACCCGGCAACGCACGCAAAAACTACTGGGGATCTCAGGGGCTTCAACCGCAGCTACCTTGGGAGCAGGGCGGCTACTCTTGGGCTTGTAACCTAGGTCAGGAGCCACTGAAGAAGAACTAACTACTGGAGGATTTGTAAACCTGCGTGCGCGATCATTAGCCACCTCAACAAGCTTGCATTTGCGTTTCAATTCGGCCCAAGTGTCTGTTTTTTCCAGTGCAAGCTGGGTAGAATAGTACGGTTGAATGTTTAACATAACAATATCTAACATTACCTTATCAGATAACGGTGTAGATAGGCGAATAAAGTAATTTTTCATAATACTAAAATAATTAACTATGCTCTCATCAGGACCCTGGGTGCGGGACAAGAGCTCCTGCATTAATTTCTGATCATAATCACTCGGCAGATACTCTACAAGTAATAAGTCTTTTAATTGTGCCCAATCGTTCACCTCATTGAGTATACCACGATACCAACTCAGTGCTTCATCAGTAAAAAGTTCAGCGGCAGAATTGAATAGTCTACTATCGGTGATACCGCGCGACCGACATAGCTCATCTAATCTTTGCAAGAAAGCCTTCACACAAGTTGTTCCATTATAAGTGATGCCAAGTTTATGGATAGCTGAACCAGAACCGTTATTATAATATGTAATCTCTTTGGCAGGGCTGACTGTTGGAGGTGTGACACTGTCTGTACCTATGGCCATGTCCTCTGCTGGTATTGGTGGTGGAATAGAATTAGAGTGTCGCCTCTGTGACAACCCACTCTTGAAGTTGTACATGAAGTTATCAAGCTTGTGCAATATTTGGTCTAAGTTCTCACGCAAACTATCTAAGTTCTCAGTAGTGACAGGAGATTCTTCAGTAGGGATTAAGCGGCTGAGCCTATGGTACAGATGGTGTGCTACTGCCTCCACCCTGTTGAGCAACTTGAGTGTGCATGTAGGCTTCCCGGCACCCACAATTAAATCATTTAAATATGCCAATTTATCTTTAACTGCATGAAATTCAGAAACTATATCAAGATCTACTTCAGCTATCTCATCTGACGGCAGCTCCTTGCTTAGCTTTCTCACTTGGGCACGGAGATCAATAACTTTACTAGCCGGTTCCGCACCCCGGATCCTAGCTTCATATTCTAACTCATCCTTCCTCAGTAATAGAAAATTGATTGGTCTTTCCTCCTCCATCTTGTTATAAAGCAGAGGGGAAGATAGATTAGTTTAAATAGGTAACTTGCTAAGATTATAAACAATCTTATGTAGCAATAACTTTTAAAACCTTTATGTAAAGTAGGTAGTAAATTAAATCAAGAACAAGTACCTTAATAATTTAACCCAAAACCCAAGTGTATAATAAATATAATCAAAAGCACATAAAACCAGTCTGGAAACAAAGGTTTTCAGGCTAATTCCAATGTAACTTTTGTTTCAGTATTATGCAATAACCAATCTCTAAATAGTAATAAAACAACTTTTACGGATATCAAACGCGCTATATTTCCACGAACTAAGTTGTAATTGTCCGTAATTTAAAATCAAAAAAACCCCTAAAAACCTAAAAATTACGGACAATTACAACTTAGTTCGTGGAAATATAGCGCGTTTGATATCCGTAAAAGTTGTTTTATTTCAATGAACAGTGCGCGCCAAAACATAAGATGTACGTATCTCTAAATAGTATTTTATCTTTTTCAGAGATCAGTGAAAGTGGTGTGTGTGAGAGTATTCTTTTTTTTCAGCATGAAATTGATGCTCATAAAACAAACAAGTGCCTATTTTCAAAACTATGTTATGCTGTATGAAAGTATTATTTTGCAGTACAAGTGAAGCTTAGAATGTGGAGAGTTTAGCAAGATGATAAGCTTTTTTTGATAAATTTTGAGAGACACAAGGCCTTCACTCCTGAATTTCTCAAATAATTAAAAAAAAAATATAATGTTGTAAGTATGTACCACTTGTTATTGCTTTTGCAGTGAAACTAGAGTTGGCAGTGTTTGCAATTTCAAGTTCTAGCACAATGATAAAGCTTTATTGATTAATTTTGGGATATTCAAGGCTCAATCACTTGAGTGTCCCAATTCAATGAGAAATTTATGTTGCAAGTCACTAGCACTTTAACAGCAGTCAAATTGATGTTTCTAAGGAGAATTTTTAGCAAATACAAGGCTTTTATAATGTTATTTGAGAGATTCAGGGCTATAATACAGTAGTAGCAATAGACTTTTATGTGTGCAATGCAAGTGTAACTAATTTTGTGTGAAACTAAGCCAAAACATTGTTTAAAAATTATAGTTTCTTGTTCAAAAGTATTATATTTACTATGTGTAGCAATTTCCCAGTATAGTCATGTAAATAAGCCCCAAAAATGCAACTGAAGTGATGCTATATGCAAAAACAAAAGAAAATGTGCATTCAATTAAGCTGATATCATTCAGGCTCACAAAAACAATAAGGCAACTTTGATAGGTCTTAATTATAAAGAAATTATGTTTTACTAACAAAATATTTAACTTAAGATGTGGACATTTGTTTCTAACTGTAAATTAAACAAGATTTTTCCAATTTTATATGCAATTAATTTGAAAAGTCAATAAAACATTCCTGATATCCCTGGGTTTCTGTTGAGCTAATTGACCAACACAAAATGCTTTGCTGTATCAGGACATTCTATAACCTGTTCAGGCGCCAAATGTAATGTGGTTTTCCAATTTTCAATAATAATAGGAACTTACTTAATAGACTTACCTTTTTCGGCTAGGACAACAACGGGGAAATGAGACAAAACATTATCCAGTGACAAGTAAATTGATCTTTATTATTATCCTGACTCTATACAAACCAAAACTAAAAAGGTGTCCTGTAATCCACACATAAAAAATAGGTACACTGTTAAAACAATTAATTTAAAGTTACTGTTTTAGTGATATCTTAAATAAAATTGAAGGTTCATGAATGCCTGCCCAAGGATATCAGAAATGGAACTTAATTGAATGTGATGAGAAATTGATGATGATGCTACACTATGGGTGAACTCCTAAGCTTGCTGATGTGAATGAATGGTGGTTGTTGATATGGATATATTTAATTATAAAACTAAATGTTAGTTTTTTGGGTTAATTTAATAGAGGAATGGGGTCACCGCTCTATGTGTGATCCTCTGATTATATTTTCACTGCTTGATACTAGCAGGATAGTAAAACAGCCGGAGGCGACTCCCGGGCTTCCCTGATCTGTCCTCTAACGCCGAGCGTACTGAATTTTCTGCTTCGCGGGCGGAGTGGTGTTTCGGAGGGGCGCCGTATGCGTCTCGTCACCTGCGAGAGTGGATTATGATCGGGGGTGATTTCAGATATTATTGTAACCGGTGAATTCTCACAAAGGGGGCCTTGCAGTAATGTCTTTACCAACGAAGCCTGAAGGGCCCTATTTCATCTAAAAAGCATCAGAGCAAGGGGAAGGTTGATACCCCAGACTTGACCTCTAAAGTGGCCACTTGCATACCGATTATGATACTGTGACTTATTTTTAATATTTCTTATTTGTAAGTAAATGTTTAATTTGTTAATAAATTATGTTCCACAGTATGATGCCTTTCTGTTTATATTACAGGGAAGCTCTGGCTACAGAGATTAGCCCAAATAATGTTTACATGAGGGCTTCCATGCCACATGGTGTGCACTCATGAAAGCATTCCTGAAGTGACTTATTTATGAAAGTTTACTAATAAAAAGAGAAAGTTACACCCTTAGGGGGTCCCTTTGTATCAATTACAAGGCTTAACTTGATAATTTAGGTGGATTAGGCAAGTATAATGGTAAGATCAAGTAGGGACACTGATTATGAAATTCTGATGTGAAGTGCACTGACACTAACCTGCGGCTTCAGCTATTCGTTCATTAATTTTTATATATTATGATATAGTTTATGATTTTATTGTGTATCAATAAAATTCTATAATTAAAGTAACCTTAAAAAGCAAGGACCTTCTGTCATATATCAATCGCAGACCATCTGACAATCTCCTGTCAGTGTCATACCTGTCACTGTCGATCTGACAGATGGGGCGTTACGTGCGTTCGCACTGAATTAAAAACGTAAATCAGTGAAGATAATATTCCTTGTGTACTATGGCCAAAATTAAAAGCCAAGGCTGATGCTACCTCTGAACAATGAAAACCTGTAAAGTTAACAAGGTTCGAAGAGCCGTTTCGGCCACCACAACAAAACATTTAAATACAGACATTCACCGAATTAAGGATCTCTTTTCCTTTACTTTTTTTTCTACTAGCTCTCACCCATCGTACCTACCCAACCACCTCACCTACTATATATTTATATATATATATCTTAATGAAAGGAAATTTTAAAATGACCGAAGTCTGCAGACATACTGCCTTATACAAGAACCGACATTACAGTACTCGTATACGTACGACTCTCGCACCCAGTAAGTGCGCTCCCATAGTACTTGGAAGGTTGGTTGGGTGCGTGTTACTGTTAGTAAATATAGTTCATACGAGTAAAATTCGCACGAAGTCGTATCCAAAGTGAGCACATCCTTACTCTGTGAATTACAGGAATTAAAAAATTTCTTTGATCAATGTTTGAAGTACCTATGATTAATCATCATTATTATCATCTAGGGACACCGTATGGCTGATTGTCTAACGGTAACTCGGTTCGGTTTCAGTTTCTTCGCTTTTGTTGCTGTCAGCCTGTCATACAGTACGAAAATGTGACAGTAGATAGATAGATAGATAAATAAAATATTTATTCAGACACCACTACAACACATAACAACCAAAATATATTTTTAAGTCATTACTTAGAAACAAAAGAGAAAACAAACAAAACTTAAAACTAAGACATTCAGCTTAAAAGTAATATACCGGGGTGTGCAGCAGCGGCAGTCTGAAAAGGCACTCAGCTCAGTGTTGATGGTTCCAAGGAACCATCGTTTGGTCGCAAGCAAAGCAATAACACAATGCAAAAAAGTGTACTTAAATACATACACATATAACATACACACATAATTGTAAAACCAAGAAATGCATATAAAAAAAGATAAAATATATGCATAAATAAAAAATACTAAAATATAATATAAGCAAGTAAAACATAAAGCACAGTGAACAACAAATGGACAGTAGCAACAAAATTATGATCAAAATATGACTTAATGACAATAACATTAATATTAGTTTTGGGAACTCCCACCTAAATACAAGAACTAACTAGACATCTGAAGCTCTTAAAGTTAGTCATTGACTAATCCTATTTTCTGTTTATTTAAAAATTGAATTTTGAGATACTTTATGAGAGAGGGTTTTCCCATACGTCTTAGAGGGGGTGGAATGTTGTTGTAGCTTGGTATCGGAAACTACCAGTAAAAGCCACCGTCCAGTGCTGTTGAGTAGACAACACTAAGCGCCTGGGTCTTTTACTGTCACCACCGTTCTGTCCGTTAAAATTAAGTTTGGAAAAAAGATACTGAGGCTCATTAAATTTAATGATGTCTAATAATAAGCTAGCAAGACGTAAATGACGACGAAAACTAATTTTAAGAATGGAGTGCTTATTTAGGTAGGGTGTGACGTGACTACGCGGCGGTATGTCGAAACAGTTTACAAGCATTTTGCACTCGCTGTAATTGCCTTTGAGTTCTAGATAACAACCGTGGTCCATATACTAGATCACCATGATTGAGTTTAGAGAGTATTAATGACTCACACAAAGCTATACGAACCCGTTCACTAAGTAGATTACGAATCTTATACAGCAATTTTAAGCGATAGAAGCAGGATCGCACCAAGTTAGCTACGTGCGTCTCAAAGCGTAGATTATCATCAAGTATAATACCAAGGTCCCTTGCGTCACTGACACGCTCAATCGGTTTATCTTGAATGGATACGTTAAAGCAGCTGTAATCAATTTTCGAGAGCTGGCTCTTGGAACCTAGTATCATGTACTTTGATTTTAGCGGATTAAGAGTTAATGCGTTCCTGTCAGCCCACCTCGCAATAGAGTTAAGGTCAGTATTCAATTTTTCTATCGCTTCATTGAACTTTGAAGGATGTGACGCAATGTATAATTGTACATCGGCATACAGATGAAATTTGCAGTTTGTGATAACTTTCGCAATATCCGAAGTATAGAGCACAAACAGCAATGGTCCCAAAATAGAGCCTTGAGGCACACCCCTGCACACAGCACTAAAATCAGAAAACGAATAATCACCACTCGGTTTCAGAAGCTTCACGGCGTGGGAGCGGCATTTGAAGTAGTATTTCAGAGAGCTATGATCTACACCAAAATATGAAAGTTTAGAAAGAAGTAACGGAACACTAATACCATCAAAAGCACAGGAAAAGTCAAGGAGTACCAAACAAGTGTTATTTCCAGCATCTTGCTCAACAAGAATGTTATCCACCACATCCAGCAGTGCCAATTCAGTGCCCATACCCTTACGAAAACCTGATTAGTGTAGTGGCAATAGATTATTCTTCGTTACAAAGTGATTCAGTTGATGGTGAACAGCCTTTTCTAATACCTTGGACAGAAAAGGCAAGATGCTAATCGGCCTTAAGTATTTAAGATTAGTAGGAGTTTCAACTTTAGGTAAGGGAGTAATTAAAGCAGCACACCATAAACTAGGGACTATACCGTTCAAAATAGATCTATTGATCAGAGCAGTAATTATAGGCAGAGTTCGAGGTAGTGTCAAAAGTAACATATCAATGTTTATGCTATCAACTCCGGTAGAGTTGCTCTTAATCGATAATATATATTTAGCAATATCATCTTCACTAATCGTAGTTAAAGTGAACAACGCATCACTATGTCTGTGATGTTCAAAGTAAGTTAATTCAGACAGTGACACATCAGCAGACCCCGGAATGTTAAGAAAATGTTCATTTATTTCATTGGCATTGCTAAAATATTCATGGACCGAAATCTGCTGACATCAGTAATGACAGGACGACACTAAACCGAGTTTCCGTTACTTAATCAGCCTGCGTAAGTCAGAGGCCTTATAGGTGGCTTGATTAATTCTGACACCAGAGGTGGCCACTATTCATTATACATTATGAAAGAGAAGAGATTAGTACAGTCCTAGGTCGAAACCTACAAAGTATGAAACAAGTAAACTTAATAATCCATTAGGTAAATGAAGTAGAATCTATAAAGCCAGCGCCCCTCAATCACACGGCTCGTAAACCCAACGATAGTTGAACTTACTTCCACTACATATAATTACAATTGAAATTATGGTCCCAACTATACGGGAGATTCAGTTTAATTAACGTAGTTCAGTGCGGACGGATTAGCCGTCTGGAGTTTCATGTCTTATTGTTAACTGGTTAAGAAAACATTAGATTAAGATTTAATTAAATTAAGCCAGTTCGAAGTGTAACTTTTTTAAAGAAAGTCACATTTTTCAATCTTCGAAAAAAAATAACTAAAGTTTTATGTTACAGCTTTTCGGAAGTAATTAAGTCTTCCTACATACAAGTAGCTAGTCATAACTTTTTAATTTTGCATTTTACAATGCTATTTTTATGTGATAAATATTAAACAAGAAAATATACCAGAAAAAAGCAACTAGTCTCGTTGCGTCAGGGCGACATGAGACTAGTTGCTTTTTTCTTTTATATTTTCTTGTTTAATATTTATCACAAGTAGCTAGTCATCCCGTGATCAAATGTAAGAAAATCCGAAAAAATATCTACTGTGATCTAAAAACATAGAATCTATAGCTATAGGTAAGGCTATCGTTAGCGTTTAAATTCCTATAAAGTTATTTTATTTCAATTCGGGGGCAATAGTAAATGAACTTATATGTCCTCTTTAGATTTGGCTTTGAATTTTTATAAAATATGGGTAATGGGTATAGAATAACCACAAGACCATTTTTTTTTATGTTCATTTATGATGTTAACTAGAATTACTTTAAATACTCATCATCCAAATTGATTATGGCATCGACAACATCGTCGAATAATTCACAAAAGCTATCACCCAGCATTATGTTATCTGTGCTCCCACACAAAATCAATTTAAGTCCCAAATGTGCCAAAATTAGCGTGTAATATTTCCTGTTTCGAATTATAAATGCCCTCTTTTCCCGCCAAAACGTTGTTTAGGGGTCGTCGGTGGGGCGGCACGCGGCGCGCACGCGTCGATCACGTGACGACCGCGGGGAATTGGCGATCTCTTCATAAGTATTTATTCTACAACTAAAATCTCCTTTGGATCGTGTCACAGGACAGGACTGACAAGACCCACGCCTATTGTGAATTTGGTTTAGATTTCATCACGCACCCCCCCTACTTGCGCAAGGCAAACATCGTTGTGAGATTACTTAATTGTTTTGAGTGCGATCTCCTTTGTTGATAGATACTGTTTGCTCTGTCGGTAATTGTTTCTCTTTTAAAATTTTATATTTGTATAGTACAGCATACACGTTGTGTGTATGACTGAAGATTTTTTTCATGAGAAAATAGCTATTATTATAACGACAATATAGGAAGTGTTGCTATTGATGCACTCAACTCTGCTGAACACATTTTTGGTCTTTCGAAGAACCTTTAGAGGGCTTACAATAATAGCCACGCTAAGTCAGTCTGTTCTCTGTCTTTTGTTGGTTGTTGCAGAAATGTATAAAAAAAAGACAAATGAACCTTCAATCCTATTAAATTGGCTAGATGGTCGATAAGTTTAATTTTCCAGGAAAATATGTCGGCATATGAAAAAAGTAAGACATAGCCAAAGCTTTTCTTTATTTATTTTATGAAAAAGTTAATAATTATATTATTCCAGTTTTGGACGAGAGACTTGGTAGGAAACGTTGAATTTGTCTACTTTAACAAAGAAAATTTTCAAGTCTCCCCTCGATGTTTTCTCATAAACTCCAAGGGCGGGCCTGCGGCACTAACAATTGATTGAATTAAGAGGAAGAAGACACCGTCATCAAGTATAATAAGCACTAATAATTTATTGCATTAAACTAGTCCTTCATTATTACATTATAGAATGAAAGGCATGCAAACACCTCGCTTTTATAGAGGAGCCCGTGGCACAGCTTGTTGAGGTTAAGCAACTTTTGCAACGGTCGGTCACGGAGTGGGTGACCAAAAATTTACTATCTCGAGCTCCTCCGTGCTTCGGAAGGCACGTTAAGACGTTGGTCCCGGCTGCATTTTGCAGTCGTTAAAACCCACCAATCCGCATTGGGCCTGCGTGGTGGGTAATGGCCCATTGATCCAAAAGAAAGGCCCGTGCCCCAGCAGTGAGGACATTAAAATGCCTGATGACAAAACACCTCGCTTTTATTGGTTTCAGAAAGCGCGACGAAAACCGCACGTAAATCAACGAAACCAAAAAAAAAAAACAAATGAAGCGGGAAAAGATAAAACACAAAATAAAAAATGTTCGGATACACTCCACTAACGGACAGTTAAGCATTAAGCCGTGTGATACCGACCAGCCATACGTCACCTATTCTAATGGTAATGCGGGCTCCACGAACCGCCGATATTGTGCCCCTCCATAACAAATGTTTATTTTATACACAACGCCACTAACAATAGTTCGCAAATACCTAAACACCGTTACGGCGCGCGATGCGATTTAGATGATAATGTTCCGCAGAAATAATAATGGTGATGGTAATTTCGCCTGTTTATTCCGAAACCGAGTGAATTGGTATTGCTAGAATTTCAGGCCATTTAGATTGTAGGTCATTGATGGGTTAGAATGCAATAGTGTTCTAGTATGTATATTGTGTGCGATAAGCTTTATCTGAAATATATTGAGCGTGGCCACAGATTATATATGTCGTAGGATGATTTGATAATATAGAATTTTCGCAAAAATCCTACGTATATTGTGAAAACACGGATAATCAGATAATGGTGTTGACATTTCTCAAACTTACTGAAAAAAGATAGGATTATTGGAAATTTAATGGTTGTTTCGTACCATTGGATATTCTTAACTCTGATCGGCTTAATTTTTGCTTGCTTGCTAACTCTTATTTTAACAGAAAGTTAACTACACATGAGAGAATGGATGAACATTTGAAACGTCAAGTCGTGAACAAATCAGAGATGTTGTTTTGGACGGTCCGACCAGCCAATCAGTGTTCTTATTTCATAAAAGCCAGCTATTATTTTTGCAATCTTAATAAGGCAAAGCGTTTATTCGCAAAAACCTATTTTTTTTTTAGTAGGATTGAGAAATGACAAGACCATTGTCTAATTATCCGTTATTATAAATTTTCGGTCACCCATCACCCACATGTGACGTCAGTCATTGCGAAAGTTGCTTCTACAAACGCAGGCCGATCGCGCAAACCACTGCGCCACCGATCTCCTCTCGCTCTAGCTTTATGTAATACTGAATAAATACTGTTATGTATGATCAATGTTGATGACGGATGTTTTCAGATAGTAATTTGCGTTGAAATCTGTGACGAAGATTGCACACATTGACAATTTACAAGTAGGACAGAAGACACGAAAAAGCACGGAAACGAAAGTGATAGCAAATTGAATTGGACCCCATATAGAATCTTCTCAATTTTCACTAAACCCACTTTCTGTGTGGTACAGGACAAGACAAATATTCGTGTGAATGAACATGTCAATTTGTCTTGGTCTGGGCGTCTTATATCTAGGTATATTATGTATGTATTTACAAAAAAAAGTAGGTAAGTATGTATATCCGTTATGAAACTTAACGTGGGCTAGATAATTGGTGTGAATGTATGAAATTATTATTTATTATTATATGTACTTATATAAAGAAAGCTTAGGCTTCAGCTAGAAGCCGAAGGTGTATATTATGTCGTTCCCAAATGAAGCATTTTAGTTGCAGGCATTTTCAATTCTTATTTAATAAAAAAGTTGCTAGAACAGGTGCTACTAGTAGGCTCGTAGCAACTAGTTGTAGCTACTTACCTTATACTAATGACTCTGCTGTCCGTCCGTCTGTCCGTCTGTCACCAGGCTGTATCTCATGAACCGTGGTAGTTAGACAGTTGAAATTTTCACAGATGATGTATTTCTGTTGCCGCTATAACAAAAAATACTTTAGTATTTACAGATTACAGAATAAAATAAATATAAGGTGGCTCCCATACAACAAACGTGATTTTTTTGCCGTTTTTATAGATATTTCAAACTCAAACTCACTCAAACTCAATATTGTTTATTCCGTTTAGGCTGTTACAAGCACTTATGAACGTCAAAGAAGCTACGCCATCGGTTCACAAACCCTACGGCGGGTTGTAGCAGTTGTAACGAGAAAGTGACCTCAACAAATCAGTAGGGGCACTTTCCATCACAAAGAAAAAATTGAAATAAAAGTACATTTTATAAGACCTAACCGGATACAATTTTCAACTTGCAAATAAGGACTTCTCATACATTACATATCCCGAATTACAAGATTACTGTACTGCAAGTGGTGACGTACATACAGGTCAATATCAACTTGTTATAGACGAAAACATTTAAGCTCTAAGCACAACGTTAAGACAAGCAGATTGAAGTAGACCCATTTCCGCTGGCGGCACCAGTTCACGAGCATGACGCATGAACCAGCCATCGCTTCGCTCAAACATATTTTAGGGCACCGCTGCGTTCCCTAAAATATGTTTCACACGACACGAATGGTACGGAACACTTCGTGCACGAGTCCGACTTGCACTTGGCCGGGTTTTTTTATACATGATCTACTTACATTAATGAATTCTACTTGTTTTAAACTTAAAAGTAGGCATAGGTAATGAATAATCAACTTTATCCCACCAATGCAAGGCGTCGCAAATAAAGACCGCTAATAAAAAATCATAATATTCAAACTACTTCCTACTCGTTTCAACGAGGTAATAATGTGCCATTTGGTGTCCAAATTCCAAACTCCCAGGGCATTACACGAACTTTCGGGAAGACCTGCGCAACATTAAGCTGACATTACCATATTCCTTTATCTGTATCCTGGTTGCGAAATAAAGGCCAAAATGCTATGTTTTATGTATGTAGCGAGGCGCCTACATGTTTAATTTGATATTATTTAAAGGTAGCGCGGGTGACAACCCTAACGCCCATGCATATTCATGTGTTGTGATTAATCATCCCCTCCCGTATTTTGAACACCTACCCTCTGCTTTGCCCCCTTTTCTAGCTGAGAAAATGGCTCGTGTACAACGTGTGTTGCCAATTTGTAACAATTTAAAGTTTATGATTCGGTTGTTTTAATAAACATTATTTTATGAAAAATTGTCAGTTTACTCATTTAATGTTTCATAAGTAAGCTTTTAACATGTTTTTCAACAATTTTCCAACAGTGTCTATTTCTCTCATTAATAAAATCCTCGTCTGTCATTAATTCGTCATATGCTATCATGACACCGTTATCCCGTCAGGGCGACATGAGACTAGTTGCTTTTTTCTGGTATATTTTCTTGTTTAATATTTATCACATAAAAATAGCATTGTAAAATGCAAAATTAAAAAGTTATAATGACACCGTTGTACAGAGAATAATGTAAATTATGCCAATGGTTTCTTAAAACTCGGGGCCTGAGAGGTTAAGGATAGCAAAACTTTACAGACAGTCTAATTACGATTTTGGGCCGCCGGAAGGCGTTTTTAAAAACTACAATTTAATTTAAAATATGAAATTTAAGAAAATTACAATTAGTACTTGTATCTAGTGATCACGATCGATCTGTCCTGTCGCTTCCGCGATTGAAGCGTCAAAGGGGCACGGTCCACGGTCTTATTAATAAAAATAAAATACTTCGACTTCGAACAAAAACGAAAATTTAAAAATAACAATGAACTACGAAAAGCTGACAAAATCAACGTTTTCTCCTCCAAAACTAGAATTGTTAATTGATTTTTCAATAAAATTCAACAAAATGTTTAGATTTTTTATATAAATCCGTTTTTTTTTCTGGAATCTGATCTCAACGAGAAATCTGGCCAATTTTTGTTATTTTACAATTTGTAAGTCTTTTTCAAATTATCTATATAGGTAAGGACTTTTTGGAAAAATATATTGTTCTATTATCCAGGGAGGAAACAAGGCTACGTTTATATGAAAAACCAGTTGTGGTGGGATATTAAAAACTTTTAGAATTTTATCGCGTTTTATTTACTTTCTCGACTTTTGATTTTAAGGTTAAGTGGTATTTAAGTGTTATCATAGCTTTTTGCAAATAAATAGAACGTAATAATAATAACAGAGTTTATTTCTAAGTATAAGTAGAAAGCGTAAAAATTAAAAATAACCTCAAAGTAGCCGAAACTCTGTCGTTTACCCTAATTTGATAACATTTTATATTAAACCGACAACCACCAACGAAATAAGATAAAACCAAGTAGCCACAACCTGGGTATTTATCACACCAGTTATCATTAAGTTTTAATCTAAATCAACAGTCGTCTTCTTATCAGGGACCCACCACGACGGCACAGTTCATTTAAATTTAAAAGGTATAAAAGTATAATATGTAATTCATTTATTGAAGCTAATAAAACGTTATAAAAAACTTTTTTAGTAAGAGTGTATATATGGTCAGTTTTATTTGAATTGTTAAATGTGTTTAGGTAACCAGAATATATATGTCTCTTTATTATAATAAGGCATCAGATTTTTTAAAGACAATAAGACAGTCTACAGTGTAGACTGTCTTAGAGGTGTAGACTCTACAGTGTAGAGCCTCCATCTTCTAAAATGTTATTTTCCTACAACATTTTTATTATAACAACATAAAACATTACATAGCAACATAAAATATTTAAATTTAACCCTTAAGTAGTAACTGTCGTCTTGTCTTGTTTTACTAGAGCTTCATAAAAAAAATGATTATTTATTTTATTTAAAATTGCAAAGCTCGCAGTTTTTTTTTTTGCTAACTAAAAAAATGGGTGCATGATTTATAGTTCTAAACCCGCAGTTTAATAACGCGTGCCCACATTTTTTTATGAATACAAAAAGTATAGATATCTTTGACGACTATTATAATGAAATTAGCATATGATAAGCGAGCTATAAAAGTAACACGTCGGTAGGCGGGCCAGCGCAAGACATACGCAATGTTTATGCTAATAGTTGCAACATTTTGACGATTATTAGATTTAAATTTATGTTAAAATGCTAATGGGTATTAAATCTGAAATCGCTTTGTACAGGATTTGTGGAGACATTAAAGTCAAAATGGTGTTAATGATTAACCATTATTTTGTACAATGGTAAGGGCGAACTTTTACTACTAGGTAAGTGAAAACTATTAAGAATTTCCATCAGAGATATTTTTATTTTTTTCTAAAATGATAGTGTCTCCTCTATGTATTGATTGTTTGAGAATGTCAGATACTCAGTGCAAAAAACAACAAAAATAAATAACTGTAAATAATAATAAAAAAAAACTATTGAAGTATTTTCAATAAGTGTTCATAATTCTTCTACGGTATGTAAAGCATTGTGGACCCGTAGCATGTGGATTTTCTTTTCACTGTTCAAACCAACTACTATTCACTACAAGATTGAACTGCAATCATGCCGACAACCCCAAAATATGAAAAGCGAAGACGCATTGCAACATCAAACGTTTATCGCGCGGGAAACAAAACGATCGTGACAAGTGACAATCGCCCGCGCCCGTGCCGCGCGTCGCGTGCAATCGCCCGGCAATCCGTCAGAGTCTTCACTCCCGGGGGACGCACCGCGTGCCACCTATCTGATCAGGCAGCCGGTGACCTGGCTAATTTGTTATTATGAAGGAAGATGCATCATATATGTACATGTATATTGTAGCGTCAACCGATTAATCAATTTTCATGGATGAAATAAGACTGAAAAAAATTGTTCAGAAGCGAAGAGTTTTAATCATTGTTGCGGAGACCATTTGCTATTATGGAGAAAGTTGCAAAAGAACTAGAACGCAAGCATCGCCCGGCAATCCGTCAGAGTCATCACTCCCGGGGGACGCACCGCGTGCCACCTATCTGATCAGTTAGGCGGTGACCTGGCTAATTTGTTATTATTATAGAGAAAGATGCAAGAGTATTATTGTAGCATCAACAGTAGGTAACACATCTATACTGTTGACGCTACAATAGCTTTTGCATCTTCAATAAAAAAATCTTGGTTGAAAAGAGTTTCGTATACAGCATAAGCTCAGCCACATGAAACCCACTGCTGGGTATAGCCTATACCGTAGGCCCAAACAGTAGGTATTATTACCTTATTTGATAAATAGAGAATTGAACTGGCTAATTCGTTATTATTATATAAAAATATAAAGTTATAATTGGTTGATAGAGCTGCCTCTGGTTTTCCTACTAGCGGATGAAAATGAGAGCTCAATTTTTTTAACAAGTCTTTAGACACGTTGTTGCTTTCAACGTTGGTCGAGTTGGGGGCCTTAATGGATACTGAAATTATTTTTCACTACTGTTCGAAAATTTTTCGAACTTTTTTTTTTCTGCACAAAAGGTAGACAATTCAGCGTTATGCTTTTTTGTCAATAAATATGAAAAATAACTCATCCATTTTGTAATGTAGACAAAATGGGCGAATTCTGTCTACAAATTCACATAGTATAAAAATATGTATAACTGAATGGCTAAAAACTTTAACCTATAGCGAAACAGAAAGTTTATTAAAGTTTATAGTATAATATACACATGCATACACATACTCACACACACACACACACACACACACACACACTCACTCAAACACACATACACATACACAGCAACACACACACACACACAAATATTCTTATAAGTTAACAGTAATGTTATAAATTTAGCTTTTAAGTACTTTAGAAATTAAAACTAGATCTGTCACAGATATTTTCATGTCTAAAAGGAGGCTCCAGTGCTAATGTTGTTACAATGTTTCTAGTGCTGAAATAAAAGTTTTTTGATTTTTTTGATTTTTTTTTGACAAATTCAGAATTACGTTTGTAAGTTATTACTGTCTGACAGTGAAGCGTTGGCAAAATTTAAATACTGATTGGTTAAATTAAACGTTTAAATCAAGTGTGGAATACATAAATAAATAAGGAAATGACATAGATCTATGCTAAATTTAACATAGTTGTCCTTGAGTAAAAGGTATAATGAAGAATCCTGAACGACGTACCTAATTAAAAACAAACATAGTTATAGATTTATAACCTCTAAAGAATTACTAATAAAACCGTGTACCTACTTATGTTTCCAGATGAATAATAATAATAAGAGTAAGTATAGGTATCCAAACTGCAGTCCGTTTTTCGACATCACTCATTCCCTTAGGATTAACTCTGATGCGTCGAATAAGTGTACCTATCTATTTTCCACTACGTTGAGTCAACACAGCTCCATTCATCGAGCAGTAAAAATATTGCCCGTTTATCTTTTTGTTTCCCTCGCGAACTCATGGTTTTGCCGCAGTAAATGTGAATGCTGATGATCAGTAACGCAACTACGAAATGGCGGGTATCGTCATTGCGACGAGGCTGCCTCGCGACTCGCGAGCCAATTTCAACGTAGTCGTAAGAGCGTGGAGCGTGGAAGACAAAGAAGAACTTCGTAATCTAGTTCTCTCTCTTGTCTTATCGTATCAGGATAGTGGCCACTTCTGGTGTCAGAGTCTATCAAGCCGCCTATAAGGCCTCTGACTTGGCTTAACGATTGTTATCAGATGACTACAGCCGGGACCGACGGTTTAACCTGCCTTCCGAAGCACGGAAGCGTTCAGTTGTAATGCCACTTTATGGTCACCCATCCGACACCTGGCCGAACCGAACGTTGCTTAACAAACGTGATCGAATAGGATCAGTCTGTCAAGCGTCGCCATGAGCGCTTCTGTAATCCAGTGAGAATTGATGATGCCTCGCGAGGTTGCCTTGCAATGGCGATACACGCAGTAAGATTGGCTAAAATCCGGTGCGATGGTGTGAAAACCTCTGCGACCTTTGCATCGTAGAGCAATTGTGGCAAACGCCTGTGACAAACTTGAGTTTAGTTGACTTCCAACTTGGTTGCTGTGGCATGCCAAACTTGAACTTTCATTATTGTTGGCACTGCCAACATTCACTCTTCAATTCAGTTCTTTTTATTTTTTATGATAGATAGCCGGTTAAACCCAACCGCTATCTCGCCTGGTGGTAAGCGATGATGAGAGCGATAGAATATTAATTTAATAAAAAGTAGGTTAACGAGATACTGTTTTAGTAACTTTTACTGTAGTTGAACTGACACCGAAGCACGGGGACGTGTGTGCACACAGAATTCATTTATTGCAACAACTAAAGGATTCAGTACGCGCTGATATGTGAAATCACTGTTTGGTTTGATATTTTTCCCGACACTTTTTACGTCTAGGTACATGCGTCGTTTTGATGTGAATAAATGGATTTTCGAGCGGCGATAATCCGTTTTTATTTTCCAATTTTGTTCGACTGCTTTTTACTAAATAACAACCTAAATTCACCTTTTTTGTTTTTGTTGCTTAAAGTGCCGTAAATGTACAAAGAAAAATAAATAGATAAAAAGTTTTAACTTTCACATAATTATCTTTGCTTAGCTTGAATCTTACTACGGAAATGGTGATTTGTTTTAGCTTCAAACAATCTCTAGAATATTTAATCTTAATTCTTCCATTGAAGCAGGTAAGAGGTAGGTATGTGGACTACATGTGGACACGGTATGTAGTGAAGGAAAGTACCAATACCATCATTCTGTAATAAAACCGACAATATAGTGATGCAAATGGACAGACCTACGTCACCTACACCTATAGAAATTTACTAGGTGCTAGTAGCGACATCTATGTTTTGGTCTTAAGAACTTTACAACGCCGTCTTTCGGCGAATAGAAGTCTCACCAAATTAGTTTATGAGCATGCTATTACACTATTCGTTATTTGCTATTGAACACTAGATGTCGCTACTTGTTGCCATAGTAATCATTCCAAATCCTAAAAAACCGGTATAGCCCGCGCTACGAAAGAAGTCCCGTCTCCCGTGAAAGCGGGCGCTGCAGTCGTGTTCAACATAACAAAAATATCCTCTATTACTATAGAGTTAAGCAAACCACATTTTAGTTCACGTAATATTCCGCGGGACTTCTTTTGTGACGCGGACTCTAGTATTAACTTCTCTTTTTACACAGTGCTACTAATACTACTGCGTTTGACCTAGCTAGCTCTTGAATATGTTTAAAACATAAAGCATGCCATTCTTAAAGAAATAAAAAATTAAAAAGTAAAAAAGTTTATCTGAATAAAACAGCTTATTCTTTCATTTAATAATTTTTATTTATCATTTTCATAACCCAATACCATTTTATAAGATTTATTTAATAAAATTTAAAAAGTATAAAATTACATTCATCAACAAATAAAAACAAGAAAGTAAATTACAGTCACATCAAATCACAGTTTAAATGCAATAACCAAATATAAATGTACATAAAAAATACCAAGAAGTAAAGTGAAAAAAAATAAATTAGTTTTGTGTCAAATTCATATCTACTTACATATCATTAGAGTCGCTACACTTACCTAATATAAATAGGATAACTAACACCTAACACTAAGGTAACTTTGCTTAGGTTTGCTATTTTTCTTGCATCCGTTTGGATTCCACAAGTAACATTAATTTTATTAACACAGTTACAATACACCTAAGAATAAATTTAAGAATTGTCAACTAATTACAAGTTAACCTGGTTAGTTTAGTTTTCTGTAGTAAGTATGCCTTATTAATTATTAGTTGTAGAATCTTGGATATTCCACCACTTTATATCGGTCTCGTAGATCGCGCAAACCCGACATATGCTGAATTGGTCTCCTATTTTGACGCAGCCGTTAGATCAGTGTTTTTTTTCGTTCATTTTCTTCATTTGTTAAGCATGTTTAATATTCTGTGTATTCCCTCTTTTTAACCTTTAACATTTTAATGTCTGTGTCAAATAAATATATTTTCTTTCTTTATTTTCTTCAATAAATTCATGATTAATTCTATTTATTCTTAACTTTTTCACATAGTGGCGGTTCTCTCGCCAATGTCTAGTAAATTCTAAATATTACTAATACGTATTTAAGTACATTTAATGCCAATATAACTATAATAAAAATCACAATAGGTTTAGAATTTTGTGTTAATTCGATTATTTAATGGCTGTTTCAGCCGAACCAGCAAAGCACCCTTATTGAGCAAAATAGTGAATATTAATAGATATTCACAGTTTACTTAGAGTAGGTACATTTTTAATTGTCGCTACAAATAAATTATTCTACGCCAATACTTCAACATTATTTATAGTTAAAACAGAAATATCAGACTTGTCAAGGAATGTCAATTATAAAATGATACAGTAAAAGAAAATGCATATTTCTAATTAGAGAGCTATTGTAAGATTCAAGATGACAAGTATAAATAAACCAACATTTATATTGAAGATAATTGTCAAAGAATCAAGGAGATTTCTTGATTCTTTAATGTTTTCAAAGTAAGTTCTTATTTTTTATTTACAAGACCAATGCTTTTTTTGTATTTAAAGCGTTGTAGCCCAAACGATCTCAAATTTATTTTATCTATTGCTCACTTCGATAATCAAATACATTGTAGCTGCCCTCTTAAAAAAGTAAATATACTATATTAAATTAAATCAAGAATTCGTATTGAGCAAGAAAAGATATGGACAAAACGGCCCCAACATTTTTAAGGGTCGCCTTTATACCTCCAGGAGGCGGTATCTTATCACGGACTAAAAAAAAGTGATGTAAAATTAATTATACCAGTACTAATAGAAATCATACTTCAACTGCTCATAAATCGTATAATAAGTCAGTTGGAGCTTAGAGACTGGTTGTTTCTTCTATTGCAAATTGCATTGATGCAAACAAGCACGACACTACACGAGGAGAACAAGGCAGTAACAGAGTCTACAATATGCGCATAGTGTTACTATCGACAGAGACAGGAGTCTAAAATATGAGTATGGTGTTGATATATGCACATCATGGTGGCACCAGGGCCCTACCGCGTTAAAAATATGGATATGGACATGGGCTTCATTACCATATAAGGTAATTTTATGAGCTGCCCCTATCAAATAAAACCTATAGCCACACCCATATTTTTTACCCGGTAGCCCCCCAGTCTAGAATATGCGCATAGTCTTGGCAACAGTTTACAATATGCGCATAGTGTTGGTTATACGCGCATGGTGTCTAGAATATGCGCATGGTATTGGTTATATGCGCACGTTGTTGGCAACCGTCTAGAATATGCGCATGGTGTTGGCGCAGCCGTGGTTCATGCGGTACTGCACGTACATCATGCCGGAGTTGTGCCAGTAGTACAGCGCGCCTAGCACGAGTGCGTGCCACCACTGGTGCGAGTGCCCAACGTAGTCCACCTTCCCGGGGTACCAGCGCTCTGGTACCTGTGACAAGGACAATACAAGGAACAAATTAATTAAACGATATTTGACAACTCTCACATATTTAACTAATAGTGCTTTACCTTTGAGGGACCAGGGACGTTTTAAAACGTCGACCCTTTCCGCGCCGCCAACGACCAACTGCGTGATAAAACGCTCTTACCTCTATTGCTATTGAGTGGCGTCTTTTTTGTATGCGGTTTTTGGCGTAAAAGTTCGGCATACATTCCCCGTTAATTCAATTTAAACACAGACTACAGTTTTAAAACGTTACCGATCCTCCATAGGTTTATAACGGGCCATATTATTGCTGTCTCACGCTGACTTTATACGCTAGAGCAAGATGCATGTAGTTGCCGGCCACACATTTTAGCAATAATACGGTCTGTTTATGAACACCGCTACAAAAAATATTGCTATTTTAAAACAAGTTCCTAGTTCATTTGTTCATCACTAGTAGCCGCCCGCGGTTTCACTCGCATGGTTCCGGTTCCCATGGGAATGTCGGGATAAAATTTATATTTTTTTTTTGTCCAGGCTATAAACTGTCTGCGTGCCAAATTTCATCCAAATCCGTCCAGCAGTGTTTTTGTGATAATTAAAAAAATCCAACCTTTTACTTTGATAATATTAGTAGGATTTTTATATTACAATTTTCTTATTCGGATCCCTTGAAGATTAATTGTCAACATTGTTATGCAAAACTCAAATAGCTCTGATGTACGTGATTGATTACATACCTTGAAGGCGTAAATAGCGAAGGCTGTGCCGCTGATGACGTACATCCCTATCACTCTAGGGAAGAACATCTGGAAATAAAAAAGTGAATTTCTTGTATAACAGAACAGAATATACGTAAGTAAGACAATATCGATAGTCTGTCTATAGAAATAAAAACAAAATCGGTCCAGTCGTTTAGGAGCTAAGTTGCCACAGACAGACAGACAGATACACACACGTCAAACCCATAACACCCCTATTTTTGAGTCGGGAGTAAAAATCAATGTTTGTCTTCTATCGCCCGAAATCAATATTCTAGTAGATATGGATAGGGCTAACTGAGATAGCAGCGCAATGCAAGATTCCACTCGAACAAACATAGTTACATACATACATTGCAAGTTAAATAAAAGCTTTTTAAAAGAAAAAAAGTGGCGTGCGATTAAAAGTATCTTTTTTTAACCGACTACAAAAAGAGAAAGAGATTATGATAAATAGATTGGATTGCAGCTTTTTTAAAGCAGCTTTTTTCATAGCGGTTTAAAACGTACAGTCAACAGCAATAAGTTATGTTGTAAACACCGTACAAACTTGTCACATATATAAGTATTTATGTGTAGAAATACAAATAAAAGTCCATGACTAAGGTACAAATTCTCGTATCCATCATAAAAACATTTGCCCCTACCGGGATTCGAGGCGACGCGACACCTCAGAATAGGCGACACCTTCGGTGTACGTACCACTCTAACAAGGAGATCGTCAAAATTAGAGCATGCAATGCATACTTGTATAAGTAATGAGCCAAGTAGATTTTTTAGTTCTCGTGTCTGGCTAGACACATGGTTATCATTGTTTGTTTTGATGGGCAGACTACACCGTAAACTGCACCATGCACACCTTCACCATGTATAGCACCTTTAGCTGATGATAATGAAAAAAACTATACATGCACCATGGGGTCCTCGAACCCGCCCATGTCGTAGGTCCAGTACAACGTTTTCGGCACACCCAGAAGACCCAGCCGATGAACACTTCTTTTAACTGGGTTTAACCTCTTTAACCGCTCAAACCATAAGGAAGGCTAAGTGCTGGGGCACAAAGGAGACATAAAAACGGCTGATTATGACGGATGATGTACTGTACCTGTTTCATCGGGTTCTCGAACCCGCCAATGACGTAAGTCCAGTGCAACGTGGGCAGCACCTCGTAGGCTATTCGATAGACACTTCTTTTGACCAGGTTTAACCTTTTTACCCGCTCAATCCATAAAAAAGGCTATTGCGCCAGCAGTGAAGACATAAAATGATAAGGTACTGTACCTCCAGTTCACGTTGGGAACACTACACTCGAAGTTGTTGACCACTGCGTTTACCTTGGACAGACAATCCAGTTAGGTAAGTCCAACTTCGAGAAAAAGAGATCTCCCGTCGAATTCAACTCGGATAGGCAGCATTTGGGGAGATCAGTAAAATCTTCGCGTCCAACTTGATGAACACGCACATCTTCAACAGGTAAGGCACCTTTAGATATGATAATGATGATGACTTTACCTGCACCATCGGGTTCTCGAAGCCGCCCATGACGTAGGTCCAGTGCAGCGTGGGCAGTACCCCGTAGGCCGCCCATCCGATGAACACGCACATCTTCACCAGGTACGGCACCTTCAGACGCGGCACCTGCAGCACCATCGCCACCACGAAGATTAACGTTACCGATGTCATGTAGAACGCTTTTAATTCCTGAAACGTAAGAATGAGATTGGTTTGAGTTCTTCAATATGTTAAATGTTTGAGTTGCTAATTAAGAGTGTGTTAAATACCGGAAAGTGTTTTTGAGAAATATCTTTGGATTAATCTTAGAAAAGTAAAATGCTTTGTATAGTTTCTAGAGGTAACAAAAGAGGCTCTTTTTTCTATTATTGCCAGTGTCAGTTAGCAGAGCAATTATGGTTAAGGAATAGCGTCAAGGTACCAAACTAACTGCACGAACGATCGAAAGTGTTTGTAATCTACATAGCACTTAAGCTAATAAAAACTTTCTACCGAATTCTTCATTTGAAATAAAACCATTTTGACGAAAATGGTTTAAAAGATTTTTCTTTTCTGTTTTACCGACATTTAAAACCTTAGCAAAACTCTCTGAGCAAGGAATCTTTTTCTTTTGTCAGCCCTTCATAAACTAGCCAAATTCTTGATCAATTTTATACTTCCGTCGTAGTTCTGGAAATTTTAATTGGAATAAATAAAAAAAATAATGCCGGGTTCCTAAAGGTGCGGTTCGAGTGCCGTCTGAGCGACTGAGACCAGTGGTATTTTTTCTAGTATATTTTCTTGTTTAAATTTATGAAATCACATGGTCAACTAAAAACATCCGCCCATACGTGGAACTGTTAAATCACTTGCATACAACGTTTGAACAATAATCTTCGCCAAATCAGTGACAACACATGTCCGTTGTGCTCTTCAATAAGATTTACGTGAGGTCACGTGATGAAGTAATTGAATAAAGAAATGTGGAGCACGTACGACGGCCGCTAAGGTCACTGTCGCGGCGATTTTGTAATACTGTGTCACAATGATGCGCCTGAGCATATTGATTTCTTTCACCAGGTCTGACACTTTGGGTGCCATACTAATGATAGATAAATTGATAAATTGTCTATTGCACTGCACAATATCAGAAGTGTTTCTTTTTATGAATAACGGGGAGACGCTAAGCCTTCATTATGGCTGATGTATGATAAGGCTGAAGGTGAAAGCGAAAGAGGTGGTCTTCCGGAATCCTCAACCATTGGCTATCTCATCTCTAACTGCTGGAACATGACATTGTTGTTATGGGGCGTCAGCTAGGATGAGATGGTGGTGGCTCGCCAGGCGGACTCAAACAAGTCCTCTCCACCAATGTTAAAATGAAAGATACATTACCTACATACTACCTGTGTGCATAGTGATGTTCTTTGTATTAACAAAGAACATAATCGGTAAATCAGTCATCACTTATTTCAGACAATATTTTAAATCTTTTACATTCCCAGCACAAGTATTAGGGTAAAGGTTAAATATCTGAGTCTACCTTATTGGATATTATAGACTTCAGTTATGCCCAAATTCATTTAAAGTTTTAGAGGCTTACTGGGTTGACATCAGCCAGCACTAAAAAAATAAAATATTAATACAAATCGTTATACATGTCAACGTTAATGCGACCTCCACGAGAATAGGAGATGTCAATATTACAAATCAATATACCAGCAAACCAACGAATGTCAGCATAGTTTTAGAGAAGTTGGCAAGAAGTTATTGAAAGCTGATAAGTAAATATTAAACAAGAAAATATACTAGAAAAAAGCAACTAGTCTCATGTCGCCCTTACGGGATGACATGACGGGACATGAGACTAGTTGCTTTTTTCTAGTATATTTTCTTGATTAATATTTATCACATAAAAATAGCATTGTAAAATGCAAAATTAAAAAGTTATAAGCTGATAAGTACTTATGATAGTAATTTTAATACTAAAAATATTGGAAAAAATCAACTCAGCCACAAGTGAATTCTTAGATGGGCTTATGGCCGATTTGAATGTATGCAGTATTTTTAATAGCATTGAAAAATGCAAAAAATAATAATAAAGAAAGCTGATAAACATTTCAACTGTTGAAGTCAGTCAGTCAATAGCTGTCATCAACTTTGCTCTATAATAAAACAGTTTTAATGTAAAAACTGTTTTACCTATAGGTAGTTCGATCTAACTAAAATATCAACTAACATTTTCAACAGTTAAAATTAACTGATAAAAATATTGATCATTGAATTTTTAACAGATATTTTTTTAAACGGTTAACACCATCTCTATTCCGTATGCATCGATTAGGACAACGATGTGCCATAAACCTATACCTTACTAAAGTACGGTACAGGAAGATGTTCGATATAATAAAAAATTTGTTCATCCATCCAATGACACCCAATGACCACATATAGAAAGTTGCTTAATATAAGAATTATAGTCAAACTGTTCTGTCTTGCTTGTCTGTCAGTCAGAGATGCTTAAGTGAAAGTATGAGTACAAAACGGTTAGATGTTGATATTCGGCACTGTACTGTACCTAACCTTTCTATATAGTAAGTGTTTGGCAAAGTTAATGTGCTATCTAAAATTACCGCACTGTGACTTTCATATCCATCGACTGATTTACTGGCGTGCATCAGATAGTTTTCAATATGGTTGATAGTAACAACTCGTTCGTACTAGTGGTACTGACCGTACGCATTTACCGAATCTCGGCTGCATCTCAGCTGTAACACCGTTACAATGAACTGTTAAATCGTAATTTACAATGGACGCGACAAACAAACATAAATATAGACTATAACGGTCTGTCATGATCAGTCAAGCATCTTGCTACAGTGGCTACTATTAAAGAGTAGGTATGCGATGTGGCATACTTACTTCTGTACATAATAATTTCATTTCTATAAGAGTTGTATACTTGTTCATGTGGGTTGTTTTATTTTATTTAGAATGAAGGGATACAATGTATGTCGCATTTCTGTTACAAACCTCTCAAGTTTTTTTGTCCGTATTATCATGATTTTAATAAATTCTGTAATACGTACCAATAAAAACTAGAGAAGAAATAAATATTATAAATTATTTTTAATATAGTATTTTCTTTAAACTCAATGAACTTGAAAAAAGCAGTAACTCGGCCATGGCAGGTGTTATAACTTTGCAAAACAACCTTTTTCATTGCCATTTTAAATTAATATGTAAAATTTACGGAAACGTTTTTGGTTCAAAACATCCGCATCGATTTATTTTTTGAAACACAATTAAGGTATGGGGCACATTTTATTGCAAGTCTGCCCTTGCATAATCTTGGCTAAGGTAAAACACCCAAAAACGCAACATGTCGTAATAATGTAACAGAGAATATGTATTTACATAACATGTAATAATTAATAAAAACAGAAAAATATTACATTATTATACGTTTGCTCAAAGTAAATGCGGACAGTGTGGTTAACATAACATACATTTAAGTTAACAAATGCAACTAATAAAGAATGCTACTTAATAATACTTAGTCACAATAACTAGTGTTATGGAACGATACCGATTTTATCGGCGACACTAAACGATAATTTATCACATTATTTATTTCTTATTCAAAATGGGTTGCTGTTTTTATATTATTTAGTTAAAAAAAAAACATTAAATAAAATAGTCCTTGTGATCTTTCTGTTTTCTTTTATAAAAAAATAATAATTAACTACCTCTAAGCACCTACATAATAAATTAATAGTACTTATTTATTAATGTAACACAATAAAGACAAGACCAATTAAAGATTTAACAGATTCAATTCAAATCGATATCGAATAGAGATCGCCAGTCACCACAGCCGTACCTACACCTATTCTTAAAACACGAAACTGACTAATAATTTAATAATGTGACCTACACACATCAATAAGTAAGGAATAGAGCTAACAGGGTTATATAGTATTCAATTCCGATTATTAGAAATCAGTGTATTGTACTTATTTGCGTCATTCTCTTTAACCTGACATAACTTATGAGTAAAAATATCCAAAAATAAATCTGCCAAAGAAATAATTAGTTATTCTTTGACGGCGTACTACAAAAACACGGTAAAGTTCTAACTTTATTATACCCGTTTTGAAAGCTTAAAATAGTGATATTAAAAATGGCAACACTTTGCTCGGATTACTATACCAGCGGAACTTTCTCTTGTAACTTAAGATAGACTCGGAATGGGCGTCGGGTCTCATCGAGGTCACCGTATGAACTTGCTATAATATAAGTACATTCACCTTATTATATAAAAATAACCTTTTTTTACATAAGTACTACTATGGTAGTAGCTACCATTTTTGGGCAGATAAAATTCAAGGTCTGCTACGGACTCAAAAAGGTGTTACAGTTATAGACGGATCACGACGTTTCGTTGATAACTTTTTTAAAAGCATTTAGTTTTCTTTTATGTCAGATTTCGGCGCCTATTGCCCTGCCGTGGTCACGCAAGTGGTTAAGTTTTAGGTTTTGATTAAAAAACAGTGTTTTTGTCTCGTTCGTTTGATTTGATTCATGATCCGAAAAAAATACAAAGTTTTTACTCAAATAGATTTGTTTGTTTATGAATCAAGCAGTTGTTCTATGACTAATTTAAAAAAGAAAGTTAAAATAAATTTAATGTGACTAATAATAATACTTATCAAACGTCTTAGATACAAGTAATTAAAAAACATATGTTTTAGAAGTGTATTGTTCAGCAGATATTCGGATTAATGGACTTTAAATATATAAAACTGGCCTTCAATAAAACTCGGTAAACGCGCTTTCAAAACAGGTATTTTAATATAAACACCAAGACAACTAAAACCGTGCGCCATCAAATTTTGCTCTTGACGCAAATAATGAATATTCTGCAATTGACAAGTAATAGCTAAGTAATTAATGGCAGTCTAATCTCTGACCTTTCTGTGTTTGTCGTCAAAAGATGTGAAAGGTTAAAAGGTACTTATTTAATACCGTAGGTAGATATTAAATAAGTACCTTTCAACCTTTATCCTAAGAAGTACATACCCTATGTAAGTATACTGGAACGTCTAAATAGCATAAACAGCACAGGACCCCGACCGCCTAACGGTATAGCTTGTGCTATGGCTATAGCTATCGATTTTTCAAACCCTCTACAAGAGCTGTTGCTGACGCTATCACTTTTATATAAAACTAAAATTCAACGGTGAATCCAATAGATGAATACAAATATGCAGAAATTAGACAAAAATCCAATCGTTGAAGGGTTTTATTAAAGTTTAAAGTTTGATAGCTATAGCGATTAGGGATTGCAATCCAGCATCATTTTCAATCCCGCGGGATTTTTGCTTGATTGAAATTAATCTAGCGGGATCCCGCACAGGTACTCAGCAGACTGTCCTGGTCGCTTCATCAGGTCAAGGCTACCATATCTTAATCGTGACATCGGATTTACTTAAAGTACCTACGAAATTCGACCAGTCAAGTGGAAGTACTTATAGCAAAGTCCATATCCAGTGAAAATCCAGTGAAAAAAACCGCATAAAAATCGGGCTATTCGTTTAGGAGCTACGTTGCCTCAGACAGTCAGATATGTGAGTAATTAATTTCAATTTGGTTGCTTTATAACTTGTGATTTAACCGGCAACATTTCAGGCAAATTATTAGACACTAGCAGCCGCTTTCACTCGCGTGGTTCCCGTTCCCGTGGGAATAACGGGATCAAAAATATATTCATAACCAGGCTATCTACTATCTGTGTACCAAATTTCATCCAAATCCGTTCAGTAGTTTAGAGTTTATTCGTTGTAAACAAACAACGAATAAACTCTAAACTCTTTCCTCTTTATAGTATTAGTATAGATAAAAGATATTCCATTGTTCTCTGGACACCAGTATAATGCTAGCAAGTTTCCAAAAACAATAACAACACATCATATTAGACTTTAAAAATATCAAATAATAAGTCACTTGACTTCTCTTTTTGGAATGAAACTTTGAATGAACTTTCACGAATCGGTAATTGCGGATCCGCAAGCTGATGTGGGATCCAGCACAGCCTAAAATGGTGCTTGATCCCGCTGGATTGCAATCCCTAATAGCAATAGCACAAGCATTACCGTTAGGCCGTCGGGGTGCAGGAATAACCTTCAGAAAAAATCCATACGTTGAATAAAAACAATACAATAACACAGAGATATCAATGAACTATCAGCACAGATAATATTTTTAGTACTATCACAAATATTGAAACTATTTTTGTTACAAATTCTTCAAATTTTTTTTATATAATATAACGCAAAGGTAAAGGTACCTACTATGTTACGTATTCGGTTCGAGCCAGGTGATTTGTGTTTACGTAACCGTCCAATGTGGGACGCGTCTTTTAAACTAGTGAAGAAAACGGTTACGCCAACTCCAAAAATGTTACTGATTATGTCAAGAACAAATGAAATAAAGAGGTCTATGGTACACGCAGATTATACTAACACGTCTCGATTGGACACCACGTTTTGAGGTTTCCGATTTGATACCGGAAAGTATAAAAAAAAAACAAATTGTTACAATTAAAACGCGCATAAAGATTTGTGTTATTTAAAAGGTTTTAGTTTAGCACCTTTACAGGATCACCTATATTATAAACCTAGCTATTAATATCAATAAATCTTTAAAAATATATTTAAGTATTAGGTACTTAAATTCCGATATATCCAAAAAGCATAGGCATAGAGAAGTTAAAGACATCAATAATTATTTACGTTTAATAAACTTGTATTAAACAATAAATAGTCCTAAGTACTTGGAATTCTTGAAGCTGTTTCAATTTCAATCATCGTGCGATACATTATTATGTGTAATTTTATGACATAAGTTAGAGTACAGAGTCAGACTAGTATTGCATATGCCGGTAATTAAATCTTAACCACTTCTACTACTTACCTATATATCTCCAAACGCGTAACTGCCATAGATATAGAAGAACCTAACGCAGTACCTATTTGTATTATAGTTATTATAAACGAAATTGAGGCCAGTATTCCATATGGAACCAAATCATGTATATTTTAAGTATCGATATTTTTAAAGGATATTTATTGGTTATGGTTAGTATGGAGAAAGATTGGACTATGACGGAAACTGCTAGTTTTCTAATGATACTGGATCATATGCCTTTGCCTTTAACGAACTCCAATGATGGAATGCAACTGATTTCTACAAGATTGAGATCGATTCCGAGAAAAGAAGCGTGTATTTGCGAGAGACATACGTATTCACAAATACTCGTAAGTACGTAGTACGCATACGACTTCAAAGAATGCCATAATGCCAATTAACCATGTTGTCTGCCAAATGACCCGCAATCAAGCGAATTCTATTGTCTGCTTGAAAAGCAGGTATTCATTGAAATTGTTTTGAACTGTCAGAAGTGTAGAGTTACGTAGCTACCGCATAAATATAATAAACGAACAACAATAAACTGTTTATTTTTTTTTAATTTAAAATCAATACAGTTCCATACGGGTCTCGATCACAATCTATATCAAATGTCAAATAGTGACGGCCTGAAGTATGTTAATATCTTTCAAATGACGAATTGAAAGGGATTGCGATAGATTTTAAAATTAGACAATTAGCCCGGTCTTTTTTACGAAAGTGTTTGGTTTTTTCGATTGCATTGGGCCCAAGTCCCATGCAGACCATAGCTAAGAAGTACTAATACGCCTACGCCACAGATAACAAGTAAAGAGTAAAGTAGCAAACAGGTTGTATATTTCTGTACTCACAGAATGACACCAGAACGCATAATAGACTCCGGAGGTGTATATGGCCAGCAACGACAGCGCTATACCGAAGAGGTCGTACATTAGAAATGTGTTGCAATCCTCCTCGGATCGACACAAGAACGTGTGGTACAGGGCCGACGACGCCATGCAAACCTGGGAACAAATTAAAATTGTATTACTTTGGAAACAGACTAAAAAAATAAGGGACTTTTATATGACACTAGCGGCCGCTCGCGGTTTAACCCGAGTGATTCCTGTTCCCGTGGGAATATCGTAATAAAAAGTATCCTATGTTCATTCAATTCAGGCTATTTACTATCTCTGTACCAAATTTCAACCACATCGGTTCAGTAGTTTTTGAGTTTATTAGTTTCAAACAAACAAACAAACAATCAAATCTATCCTCTTTATAATATTAGTATAGATGTAGGTACATAATTAACTAGGTAAAATTTTTATGAAAGTGATGTTCTGCGTCAACAAAATCTTAAATTAGTTTTGACGCAGAACGTCACTTTAGTTTTTGATCATCGGGAAAGAATGTCATTCACAATTATTATAATACACTAGAGGCCGGGCGCGGTTTCACCCGCGTGGTTCCCGTTCCCGTGGGAATTTTGGGATCAAAGCTATCCAATCTCTTAAGTTGGACCAGACTGCTCACGGTGTGCCAATTTAATTTAAAATCGGTTAAGTAGTTTAGGAGTCCATCGCGGACAAACATCGTGACAGGAGATTTATATATATTAAGAAGATTAAGATTAGAATATAATGTTCACAGAGAATATACAAGAAAAAATGTGAATAAAATAACATTGTGCGAAAGTGAACTTTTGCGAGTGACTTTTTGAGAAAGTGACCAAAGGTGATGTCCAAAAATGTATGAAGTCTGGGCCACGTCTGTGTACAGTATACCAAAAGATAGAAAAAGACACGGCAAATACTTTTTAATTATTAAATTTCTTTAAAATCGCTTTGTTTTCTGGAAGGAACAATAAATATAATGCACACATCAAAAATATATCATGGCGGAAGATGTCATTTTGTCACTAACACTGTCAGTCAATAGAATTACAACGTCTAACACAGGTTAGAACTCAACGACAGTGACACTGACAGTTTTTTAACATGAAGTTATCATAGAATAGAAGCCCTAATTCAAGTAAAAACTAATGTTTTTTTTTATTAATAACCACATAACCGTGCCTAATACAAAATTGTTTTTTTCTCAGAATCAGTACATTTGTCTAAATCTTTTGGGATGGTATGTAATGTGTGATTTTTGGCATAAACGTGGCCCATATTGGGACATGTCCCTTTCGCGATGACATTTTGCGAAAGTGACGTTCTGCGTCAAAGCCGTGTTAAATTGTCCAAAAATAATTTCAACTTATTACACTTCACAGTTTATTAATTAACATAAGCATTACCTAAGCATGTTATGCTTAGATAAGGAAAATTTATTCCGTATGTCATAAAATGCCATTAAGCAGCTAATTTTAGCAAAAAACAATTTTTCCGATACGTTATAGAGATTCTAAACACCAAATGAAATAACAAAAAAATCTTCAAATCGTGAAGATTATTTTCCAGGAAGATTACTCCTAGTCGCCAGCAGACACAGGCATGGTACAAAAACCGATGGTATTCAACGAAAGTAATAGACATGATTATACTTAAACAACATATTTCACATTAAAAAACATCGCATTGCACTGTGCGTTAGGAAATCAAAGTCATCAACTAACTACCACTAAACAAGCTATGGATGAGTACGTAACTAGTTCAGCAATACTGGTAGTTCATTCATCACAACCTGTTTTATTAATTGCTGCATCTCACAAAAAACACGTAATAGCACATGAAGATTTTATAAAAGAAATCAAAATTATTAAATGATGTATAGGAATCAGATTTGCTGCTTGCTACGATTATTATGTTTACGAAAATTCTTCTTGAATTTGGCTGATACACTGCCGCGTGTCTTCATGAGATGGACTTGGCCTATCGAAGTACCCACTTAAAACAATATTAAAGATAACGATGTATACCAAATATAATATATTTAATTATATTAAACTTACGTTACTTATTAAGCGAATAAATATCCAATTAAATTTTTTTAATTATTTAAGTACTACGGTAATATCAGAAACATTATTTCATTCATCGGATAGCATTTTCAAGATGTAAAAGTATTCCAATAACACTTCATGGGCGCTTCGGTTAGTTTTTATTATTTAATTTTGAATCAATTCAAATCTAACCAATGCTTCTTATTCGGATTTTTCTGTAACTATCTACTTTTTTGTAACAAACTCGTCCAAAGAAATTATGTATATCAATAATATACTTTAAGCAAATGTACGTGCACAAGTAACACACTTATTAATATAGCGTAAAAATATTACGTTCCAATACAAATAAAATATTTTCACGATTGATCAAACACATCGTTGCATAGTTTTTTCAATTGAATCTCATTAATTTATGTTACTCACGGTATGTAGGTAATGTTTCTCAGTGAAATATGCACGATCACATCACATCACATGCACATTAATAGAGCGTAAAATCCGATATTTCAAACTATTTTAACAAAAAAAAACATTATTATATAAGTAATAAAATAATATCATTGGTTTCGTTCATATGAAACTAAACAGATTTTCATCAGATGTATTCATTCATAATTGAAAGGACAATGCCACAAATGTAAGGAGGGTTGGCGCCTTTTCGAAAATCCCTGCACACTATTCAAACCTTGTGCAATCGATAGATTATACAGGGTGGAAAAAATATATCTTTAGTTAGCCCATTTTTCTGAAAGGAAACATTCCATTATTTTTCAAAAGAATACGTAGTGAAGATAAAGGAAAGAAATCAGTCACTATTTACTTTTATTTACGTAAAAGTTAGTTAAATATAAATTTAGTTTTAGTTTAAAGTAGATAGGTCTTTCCTCGACCGTAGCCGATAATAATCTCCGAAAATAATATTACAATTAAAATAAAAGGTAGATAAAAGTTAAATAAAAGGTAAATAAAAGTTGCTGACGCGAGCAAAACTAGGCATTGCACTTTTGGCTATCAAAATGTTATTCAGAAAAACAAATAAGAAACTAGAAAAAAACTTGCCTCTAATCCAAACCCATATTGCTCAGACGAGTCAGACGGGAAAGGACTGGACAGGATAATTATTTCATAGTGAGAAATACTTTTAAACCTGTATGTATTTGTAAGACTATTTCGTAATAGACTAAAGAGATTATTTCGTAATAGATGTTCTTGAGGACCAATTGTACAGACCTATGAATTTCAAAATTCCAATAACTCCCGCTGGTATTAATATCAAATACCTTATCCTAACTGCATACAACTCATGTAACCGGAAAAGATTTGTCAAAAAAACATTGGGCTCCTTTGTTAACTTTAAGATGAAGAGCTCTTAAAAATTGTTTCAAATTGATATGTACTTTCACCAGTGGAAGAAAGCAGGCCGTCATCTGAGGCGAGTCGACTTTCGACGCCAGCGGACAGTGTGGGCTTCGCTCATTTCATAACAAACCACGTCACTTGCAGTTGCTGTTTGCACTTGCCCATACCACACAATATACAAATTGCCATAATTTGCAAACCAATTACTAATAAGGTCGTAACTCGTAATTCAGAATCGATCGTGTCGTTCCAAGTCAATGCAACATTAAAAGTTATGTTTTTTAAATTAATATGTATGTACGTACCAGTGGCGAGGGGTCAAAATATTGAGAAGGTAAGCCGGACCAAGAAAAATCCACAAATCAGACAATAGTAAACATGGAAAATAAAATATTTTGTTTTCTTTGCAACAGTAACTGCCTGGCAGCCGCGTATGTATATTTTACTAAAATTGGTGACAATTATTATGATATAATAATAATGATCTGCTTAGTGGATCGCTGGGTGGGGGGGGGAGGGGGCGAATTCCAAAAGGGAAGCCGATGGGAATCGGTATGTATCAAACTTTCGCCACTGGTACGAACATACAATACATTGAAACAATATTTAAATTAGCTTGTAGTAGGTAATTAAATTTTTAAATGCTCGTTGATGATCTTCGTTATCATAACAAAGAGTTATAAAATAGGTATGCAACACAAAAACTTCACTAAAGAATCTGTTACTTTCTGATACTTTACTTTATACTTTTTTCTTGTGTTAGTTGTGAATATATTTCTTCTTGTTTAAGAAAATAAATTAACCTACATGTAATTAGATAATATACAAAGTTAGGTGTGTGTGATAGAGAAAATTACTGTTCAGAAATTTTGTATTCTCCGAAAACAAACATTGTTTACAATATGTCAGGAAAAACATGTAGAAAAAGACGACTACAGCACACTTACCAAAAAACACGAAAAAAGAATTCCAGCGACAATTTTATCAGTGACTGTCGCGTGGATATTGATGATGACGAGGTCGTTAACGGTGAGGAACAGCAGCAGGAAGAAGCCGAATATATGTGTCCAAATGTTCATAGTTTCATTAGTCCACCAGAATATACTAAAACAAAATTTAAATGGTTAATTCTTTGATGAACCGGTTACAGAAAAGTGAAAACATTTATTTAAATAGATCAAATTTGGATACAAAAATCGTACTCATACATAGAATAAATTAGGTCATGCTGTCTAGGAACGAAAAAAACACATAGAACGGGTCAGTTGCTAGCATTCCAATGCAAATTGAAAAGCCCATCTACGGATAACATACATTACACAACTATCATGTTATATTCGGAAATTTCTATAGGTGATGGCACAGATTACCAATTTACTAATTTTGCAACCAATTTTTTACTCTAAAGCTGCAGTTTTGATGTTCTATCGAACCCGCAAGACAAATATTATAATGATGTGAAGGAATGCATACGAGGATATAACTTCTAGCAGTCTAAAAATGTAAAGACATCCGTATTTTGTCAAAATATTATAAAGCTCAAATGTGTGTTGCATTGCAAATTGTGTTGTGTTGTGTTGTGATTGTGACTCAAGTTTTGCACAATCTACTTTTTGATGTTGAGTAGATTCATGTTTAAGTTGCTGGTAAAAGATGAACATGTTTTTTGTTTGTTATAGATATCCATTAACAGAAGACAGATAAGTAGCGTACCAGCCTGAGAAAAATACATAAAATTTTTTGCTAAAAAAAACTGATACGTCGAAATTTCGGCAATGGGCAAGTAATTAAATTACTTATATCAGACATGCTGGCGACATTCATTTCCTCTTCGCTGGAAGACCTCCTAAAGATTTAAAGACAGTTACGAGTGCATCCGAAGAGCCGAGGTTCATACGAACCTGTCTTAAACTAAATTCATGGTCATATCCCGTAGCCAAGACTTGAGTATCGCTATCAGACTGGATGGAGCAATGTTGCAAAGAGTACAGTAGTACGGTCAACAGCACGCACAGCTTTACATTTGCACTACGAAAACCGCCGCTATTACAAGCGACGTAAGGGCGCTCTCAAGGTCAAAGTGTAAAGCCGTAGCTGCTGTTGAATATACAAATAAGTACCTTAGGCCATGGGTACATAAAAATGGGACACGGACTTGGAAATTAAGTCTCGGATAAAAATTGCACGTGGATCCTTTAACGGTATGAGACTTTGTAACAACTAACTCGATATGAGGCTCCGATGAGAATGCTCCGGTCATACAGTGTTACGTATATCAGGCGGATGTCTGCTATGGAATGAATGTGAGGTTTGGACAATAAAAGAGGACACTCGCAAAATAGTTCAGATTTTGAAAATGTGGCTTTACCGTCCAATTTTTTTGTGCAAGTTTAGTGTTAGGGTTCATAGAGTCACGCATGGGCAAAGAGATTCCACGGTGCGTCAAAAAATCTCGCTAACTCATGACACTAGCTAACACAGGACACGTGCGTAGCTCCGTAATATGAGAGAATGAACCGGAATGACCAGCGTAGAGCAACTGTCAAAAGGAGACAGCCAACCTTCAACACTGAAGAAGAAGTAAGAAGAAGATGGGATTGACAAGCTTATGTATCATTTAAATCTAAAGTTAATTCTTATTTGAGACTTTTAAGTTAGCTTAACTTTCAAACGAATGGAGAATTCGCCACTTGAGTGCGAGGTGGGAAAGTTACGAAGTAACTACTTATCCCGGGTTTTTATAACTTACTAACGGATTATTGTCGCTACGGACAATTATGTTTTGACATATTTTTCATAAAAGAAATGTCAAAATTTAACTCTCGTAGCCAAAACAATCCGCTAGTAAGTTAAAGAAACCCTGGATAAGTAATCGGTGGTATGGTATAGCTCCCTTCGTCTGGAATCGCAATCGCACTAGCTTTGATACTCTGAACTAGGTTTAACATATATATTTTTTTAACGTTTGCCTAAATAATATTAGTAATCTACCTTCATACAGCACAGATTATGTTAGCTCATCGACACAATTTGTAAACTCATGCATGGCGTCTAATTAGAAATATAATACTTAGATTGCAATGATACAGCGCAACAATGCCGTTACACTCCGAATACGCCGTTTCAGTACCTACTGATACCGCCTACATGGAGTCGTTACATTGTTAGTAATTATAAAGAAAAAATAAATACATAACACAAGTATATGCTATAAAAATATATAGTTACTAGAGACTGCTCGCGGTTTCACCCGCGTGGTTCCCGTTTCCGTGGGAATATCGGGATAAAAAGTATCCTATGTTCATAGCCAGGTTATCTTCTATCTGTGTACTAAATTTCATCCAAATCCGTTCATTAGTTTCGGAGCCTATTTATACCCATGGAATCATTTAATAAGACCCACAATTTATTATAACTGATTTAAGTCTCATTTTTATGTGACACAAACCTCTCACTTAGTTTGTGTCTGCGAATACCAGTCTATGTCTCTCTTCGCCAATATGTATCACAAATTGGATCAGTTGGTTATTTATGAGAAGGTAACAAACATAAAGTCACTTTCGTATATAGCACTAGTTGAGAGGTGTATTTTTTCTTCACTAATAATACACAAATACATACATATTTTTAGGATTCAATAAAAATAAAAAAGTATGCTGTATCTCATAAACAGTGATAGCCAGACAGTTGAAATGTTTACAGATGATGTATTTTTGTTGCCCTAAATTATCTCTGCCAACTTCGCAAGGCATTATAGTGGGTATGTAAAAGTGGCGAAGGGTTTAAATATGGCGAAGGTCCAGCTTGAGCAAAATTTTCTCGAAATAATATCTTAAGTGTATGGTGTATATCGGTGGGGTGTGATTTCTAAAAGGGAAGCCGATGGCAATCAGACTGTATGTTATGTTATGTATGCATGTAAAATAAAGGAAACTCACCTTTCCCAGCACAACCTAGTAGGAAGTAGTTTTCTATACCCATCTCTAATGTAAGGGTTGTGTTGTAGGTATTCTGGTGCTTCCTCATATTTGAGTAATTTCCTGTAGTTGATATACTCTAAATCTTCTTTGGTGAGGTTATTGTTGTCCTCCAGCTTTTTACCGCGTCTTAGCAGAGTACTGTTAGTACAATAACTATCTGTATTGCTGCATTCATCTTCTAACTGCAACCAAAGATAACCAAAGCTTTTTTCATAGCATAGATTAAGAGGCCCGCTACACAACAGTCTCCCATACAAACGTAATACCAAAATAATTTGAAATTCGAGCATGATTGATTGTACTTGTGATGTTATTTGGATTAATACAGTAGTAATCTAGGTTTCTATTTAAAAAATAAAACAAAATATCTACCCAATAAAAAAATAATATATATTATTTTTTTTATATACAAATCTGCAATTTGCATTTATTATGAATTGGGTAAGTATTTAGGATTACTTTTTTAATGGAAACCTAGTTAAATACTGTCTTAATCCAAATAACGTCACAAGTACAGAAAATGATGCTTTAATTTAAAATCATTTTGGTATTACGTTAGAATAGAGAGCTGACCAGTCCCGGCCTATTAAGCAAAAATATGAAAATATTTCACTTAACAAAACATGATAGATCACGAGAATTGATCTAAGTATATCCTTCTCGAAGGAGTAATTATTCTCCAAGTATGACAAATTTTACCAAAGGAGATCATTCTTTGTGGGCCGATTTTTGAAAGTGCTAAGCAACAAAAAAAATTTATGTATGGTTAGAACTGTTTGGAACAATAGTTGATATTTCACAAAAGTTGTAGGATTACTCTTTTTTTTTACAAATTCATAATTTTTTAATTTGTTGCAGGGATATTGTTAGATTCAAACACTAGACTTAAGCGCTTGCTACACATGTGTGCAATCCGTCAATAAGTGCTTATGTTTGACCTATGATGTCAGTACAATCAGACCATGTAATAAAGTTTTTCTAACCTTTGACCTAGATAAGGTCAATTTCCAGCCGTCTACATTTTTTTTGGGATTTTTGAAGCTATTAGTGAAGGCTGTAGGTGTTATACTCATGGCGCTGGGGGGAACATTATAATTTTCCCTCCAGCACCATGAGTATAACATTAATGGATAACACGGGCCTTATAGAGATATAATTACCTCACTACATTTTAAAAGTGCTTCAGATCAAATTTATTTAAACTTTCTAAAACCCATAAATGTATGAAAATGAGGAATCTTTGAACTTGTATATTTTAACTTTGAATAATCCTACATCTTTTGTGCCATATAAATTTTCAGAAAGTGGCGGCCAACTAAAAAAAATTATACATATGGTTAGAACTAGTTGTTTAATTATTTTTGTTTGCTTATATTTGTATAGAGCCTGAATGATCTCCTTTGGTTCAGTAATTGAAAACATGAAAAAGTAAGAGAGAGAGAGAGATCGACAGTTTGTTCAGTTTTTGTTACTTTTGAATGAAGATTATCATTATAAAAACAAATATTATTCAGATATAAATAAATAAATCCTTTCAAAGGTATCCTAACTTTTTTTATGTCAAGTGATGGTAATGTAATAAATCCGGCACGGGTACTGACACTGTCTCAAAATTAAAGGTCACTTAAAATTAAAGCAGTCGAATCGAAATGAAAGTAGGCACAATTTATGGAGATGGTAAAACGTTTTGTTTCTAATACGTACTTTATCCACAGGCATAAATTGCACAGTTTCAGCCTGACATTCACTAACTTTTCTGGTCATTGTAAGAGTCATTATTCTTCTTCTTTTTTAGAATATTTTTAAAACAGTAATTGAAATTATAAGGACCCGCAGAACCACAATCACCACAAACTGAATTTATTCTAGTTTGAACTAAGTCATAAGGAGATTATTGCACGGTAAGTTTAACAACAACTACACTACAGTTAGAGACAGTTTTCACATACTAAAAAAATTAAATAAAAACATTGATAATTTAAAATTTTAATAAAAAAAATAGCACAACCACTCCCACGAAATACTGCACCGATACTATTTTTTTTTTTGTTTCTTTCTCTCTCCTCTGTCACTGTCTCTTCATTACAGATTATACAGAATTTAAACATTCGCATTGGTAGGTAGGTGTAGTTACACTTATCGCGACGCGACGCGAGGCGACGAGGACCTCTATTTTGAATCACTCGTCGCGCGAGTGGCGAGACGAACGGGGAGGCAATCAGGCGAAAACCAACCTTGCGTGTGTAGACATGGTCGCTTAGCCCCTCGCGCGCTCGCGTTGGGAGGCGGTAATACAGGCGAAAAGCGAAGCTATGTATATACGTGCAAGGTGGCTATTGCAGAAAGTACGGACGGATACGGAAACTCAAACGTCACACGAAAATCAGTAGAAACCTCGAGACGAGTGAATCAAAAATAGTGCTCGAGGACCGAGACGAGGGGACGGACGAGGCGAGAGCCACGACTCGTCACCTTGCCTTGTCTCGTGCGATATCGCGGAGTCAAAGGTGTCCAGTGTTGCCAAATCATCTACATCAAAATATGCTAAACCTAGTGATGTAATATAATAAATACGTGAGGTAAGTTTTTTTTTAAACCAAATATATAGCCAAATAGCCATCATAAGCAACTGTTAGTTTTAACCTACTAATATTATAAATGCGAAAGTATCACATTGGGCCCTATCGCGTAAGAAATCTGGGTATTGATATTGGGCTTCATTAGACAGTTGAAGCTCATAAAATTACCATATATGGTCATTTAAATGACAAATGCCATGCCCATATTTTACACGCGATAGCCCCCAGTTTCTTTGTTTGTTACCAATTACGATGAAATTTGGCACACAGATAGAAGATAGCTTGAATTAAAACAATAACGCCTTAAGCCTTAAAGGCGGAACCATATTTTTGTGGTCTGGTGTGTCCTGACGTGTTATTATTACGTCATCTCTGACGTCCTGTGTCGTATCGACTCGACACAACACACCACAATAAAATGTGCATCTAGCCTTAGAGAATGTATAGTTTGGACACTTATCAGATGACGTCATAACATGTCACGACGTACCACATCCCAAAAATATGGTACTGCTATTTTTTACTATGGAAGTAATAAGTACTACCATAGTCTAAACAGTTTTTGCACTGTCTACAAACGGTCGAAATGACGCACTCACACAATAGACACGCGTCACTACACGCGCGCTCATAGAACTAAGGGTATGGATGGATTTATATGGGCTTCATTTGACAGTTGAAGTTAGGTACCTTTTAAGGTCATTTAACTGTCAAATGAAGCCCATATCCATATTTATACGCAGTACAGCCCCCCTAGCATAAACACCGCTATATCATGCGATATGATATAGCGCATCATGCTGTCTTACTTACTCCGCTACAATCTGAGTGGGACAGTGACACGTTATCGCGTTATCGAGTCGATAAAAGCGGGTCATGTTGTTGTAGTTTCAGACAAGTATGTAGATTTTCGTTTTTGATTACTTTAAATGATTCCGTAGGATTTTATGGCTACTATTTGCTAACATCCACAGGTTAATTTCATTAATGATTTGTTGGTTTTGCTAATTTAAAACAAATAATTAATAAAAATACTGTCAAGTATCAAACTTGTTTTCGTAGTATTAACAGTGTTGCTAGTTGTAGTTTAGTACAAGATTAGACTATGGTCTGATTTTTAATACGACGGAATTCTGACAGTTCTGAAGTGTAGCCATTAAAAAACGGTCCCGCCAAAACCGGCACGAATTTAAGCGAAATAAAAAAGACATTGTTGAATTTATGTTTTTAATTAGGAGAACTAGGACTTGATTTTAAAATAGCAATCAGATTTTTTAATATAAAATTATCGAAGTTACAACAATCAATACGGAAAATAATTTTCTTTCACTGGAATCCCTGACGACTAGATTACCCCGATGCACGTAACAAAATAGTAAGAAGCCAAATCTTCAATAAAAAAATTATAAATATTTGATATGAAAATTATGATCTTTTACTCTTTTATTCCATGTAGCTTTTGAAAAATAAACAAAACAAACAATATTTAATTTTATATCGTCATATTTATATCGGTATTCTTTGTTTATTGATATCCTTAAAATACATATAAAACGTACATGACGGAAAAGGTTCGTGTTAGAGTGCGTTTCATCCTATATTCCCTTTTTTTTAGGTTGATACCCCTGTATGTCAAGAAAGCGCGAATGTGTTAGAAACATTAAATCAAAAACATTTTTCTTTCACCACTTTCTAATGTTTTGAGCATGTTTTTAGCACCGAATCTAAAACTTAAAATATCTGCATCAAATAAAGATCTTAAATTAACCCAACCTTTTGACAGAAATCGACAGGTAAGGTACCAACCTAACAAAAAAGGGAAAATAGGATGAAACGCATTATAGATAAGATGACAAAAATCGATAGCTGTCAGACAGACTTCCGTTTCGTCGAATCCGTGTCGGTCGATCGAATTAAAAATCAGCCTGTTGATCCTATAAAATCTTCAAATATAACTATAAACAATTAAAACAACCAAATTCGTTAGCAATGCTGATTGGATTGCCTGCTGAATTTGATTCATTGACCATGGCAATGGAGGCCACTAATGCAAAACCCACATCTGATTTTGTAAAATGCCAGCTGATACAAAGCGAGAATCATCTAAGTTGAATTTAGAAGAAAATGACTGGTGCCCTCAATTTTTTTCTACTCTTTTGTGTCGCGCTGTACTAGGAGGACTAACCTGGAGAGGTCAAATGGCATGTGTGTGTCTGTCTACGGCTTCCTCATAAGCCATAGAAAAATTATAAGCATGCCATGTTTTAAAACATATATTAGGAGCAATCAAACGTGTCAGTAATATTTTAGGAGCAATAACAACTTCGTTACTATGAGGCGTTTTTGTGTGTTAGTTGGAGAAACGTGTCCCACATGCTGTTAAGGAAAACCAGTGAGCTCAGGATTTTAGAATATAGTCAGAAAAGTGCGCAATTGGAGTAATGAGAACCAAACAAACTAAGGCTTGCAACCTTCGTAATTATTTGGGCTACGATTATATATTATACCTCAAATTGGACCAGTAGGCTTCAAATTTTTCAAATCTTTAGCTCGAATATTTGTTTGAGCTACGCTACGACGCGATAAGCATTTGTAAGCTGGGGACACGTAACACGGGCTGAAACACTGTAACTGTATATATAAGTAAGAGTTTCGTTTTTAAAATCAAATAATACCTTATAATTGGATCATACATGAGGCATAATTTCAAATCCCTGGGCCTCTTTGTTTCAAAACTATAGGCAAAAACCTATTTTCCCGCCAAAAATTTCAAATGATCGTAGATCGTAGTTTTAACAGTATTTGAGTGTGACGGTCTGCGAATGTTCGCAGGTGATGGTTCGTTTTTTTTGTTCTCATATACTACAATATTGTGATCTAAATTTCTGACTATAGGCTGAAATCCTAAGCTCACTGGTATTCAACTTTTCCATAACGGCGGCGTGTGTCCCCAGCAGACACATGCCGATACGGAAAACCAGTGAGCTAAAAACGTTTCTCCAGCTAACACACAAAAAAACAACTCATAGCAAAGATGTTGTTGTTGCTCCTAAAATATTAACTACTGACACATTTGATTGCTCATAATAATGCTTTATAAAATATGGCATGCATAGAATTTCTCTAGGTCTTATGAGGACGCTGTAGACACACACTTTCAAATGGGCACCTAGATTGAATTTAATATTTTTAGGAAGTTCGAATGGGACCAGCCCTCAAAGCTCATAAAATTACCATCTATGGTCATTTAACTGTTAAATTAAGCCCATGTCCATATCCTTATTTTTTACGGATAACTACCAGTGTTGTGATCTTCTTAATTTTTTTTTAATGAAATGCGTTTCTTCCGATTGTACTAGAATAATAGACCTATAAAGTGGGCTCAGTTGCCGATACAAAAATATTAAATAAAATAAATCGCTCTGGGCGGTGGCACAGCTCATTTAAAAATGGGCCCGCGCCGCGGCCGCCCATTTTGAAGTGAGCGAGCCGGTCGCCGGAAGACTCGAACGCGATTTTTAGAAGACTGTTCAATATCTAATTACAACGTTGTAAGGTTAATAGGATTCCTATAAAATCAGAAGGATCAATTTTTTTAATAGTACTTATATTCTAAACTGTACTTGATTGAATAACTTCTAATTATACATTTCTTGGAAGTTATGGCATATATACTCTAAAACTTTACCATTTTTAATATTACAATATTTTGTACCTACACACCTGAGGAAGTTTCAAATTGCAAAAATGTGCGTTAAAATAGCTTTCCTACTTTTATCCAAAAATAGCGCCTCAAAGAATTTAAGACAATTTCTGACGTCATTTCCTGAAATTACCAGTGTTGCCAGTCAACTTTTGTAAATTGTCTTGGTTGTTTATGTAATTATATTAAATTCTGCGGATAAATTATAGTGGTTCAATATTATCCTGGAAGATCTTCATTATTACATGACCTCGAACTTGATTATTATAGCAAATAGCCATTGTTTCAATAATTTATAAACTTTCACTGGTATCACTTTTATAAAATCGACTATTGAAGATTGGTGTTGAACGAACTTTATAAATGGTCGATTTTCCTGTTCGACGTCCTATGTGCGTCCATTGTGTCTTAATTTAACAAAAAACGCATATTGTTTGAATTATTACTGTTTCTTATTATAAGTTCTTATTATTTTTTATATAAGTGTTTAAAGTTTACTGTATTTTAAAAAAATATCCGATAATTATTGCATAAAACGACTTGGGTGGTACTTTTGCGTTTAGACGGGAGCCATCTTGCAATCTCTAATCAAAGGTCCTTGGCTCACAGTTTCGTTGTCTAGTTGAAACTCGATTTATTCCATCATAAAATAATCAAATGGCGTTAAAACGAATTAATAGGGTACGTATCGTTAAAACTAATCTTTATTTCGAGGAATTGGAAGAATGAAAATACTGTGCTGCAAAAAACTACATCAGGACTTGTAGTGAATGTTTCGTCATTGTGAATACCTATTTATTGAAATTTCTTCTGGATAATTCTGTGTGCGTGATTCTACAATACAAAAGTTTGTCAGAAAATATGGTTTATTGTTCCGATGTAAATATTGTAATCCGACAGTGTTTTACTGGATGATGTGGGTGACAATTTGTGCACACGGCGTACATAAAATGTCGGAATTATGTGCCAATTTTGAGGTTTCTTCTATGATGATGATCATATCAGTGACGTGCTAGTGTCCAGAAAGAAGTATTGTGATAAAGTATATTGTTAAGATAACACAACAGCTTTCTTTAGCAGTAATAAGCATACAGTCTATTTTTCAAGTGATGATGTGACAAGTTGTTTTATCTCTGTATTGTGTTTCCTGTAATGGATAGAAATCTACAGCGGATTCTGTTTTATTGTTTAGGAATTACAAGACCTCGGCAGAGATCCCCCCGCACAATGTTCTGCAGGTCCACACGGTGAAGATCGTAAGTACCTATTGATCTACCTACCTTTTTTGTGACTCATTGTCTTTATAATAATAATACTGTCGGAGATTACTGAGAAACCATGTCAATATGGAAACAACTGAAATCACTCCTGTTACCTATTGATTTTTTTAGTGAATTATACTGGTTCATAGTTCCAGTTCTTTTGAATGTTTTCACATTGTATTGTATCATATTTTTTTTATTTGTTGTTTAGTTCTGATATGTTTGTGACATTAATATTAGTTTCATTGGTTTCTAAGTAAAAAAAATATGTATTTTTACATAAATATTGTATAAACCTTTTGTTGGCAATGAACAAGTTACAATAGAATTTTTATTGTTATAAGTTACAATATGTCTGCTTTCCAGTACATGGGATAATTGGTCACAAATATTGTCACTATAATGTATTTTTACTTTTTTCAGTTTTCCATTGGCAAGCCACAATTATGGGTCCAGTAAGTAATTATTATTTATATTTCTCAAACTTATCAGTAACCTGTTTTCAAAATAGTTACCATGTGTTATTAATATTTACTTTTTTTAGACAAAACTTGTCTGTTAATAATTTGGGCGAAAAGTTTCTAGATTGACTTCATTTCATTTGACTTTTACTTCTTGTTTGTGAAATAACAGTTTTTGGGTATTCAGTTCCAATATAATCATTTTTATCTATCTCCATCATTATATTTAATTAATTAATTGTGCCTTCCATTCGAATTTGGAGTTCTTTAGTGCCTGAAAAATTTCCTGTTTGGATTTGTAATAATTTTGTAGTTGTCTCTTCCTTAATATAATTACATTTAATTTAAACCAATAATAATAGTGTGTTTTAAGAATCATACTATTCTCTAATAATAATTTGTAGAAATGTTTTGTTTCAATGGAAAAGGCATGAGGGACTGAATATTTTATTTAGCATTTGTGCCTTGATAGTATTTTATATACATGCATTTAATATGTATATTATGAAAACAGAAAATTAATGCAATATTTGTAGATATTTTACATTGTTTTTGTCACTAAAATACTGTATAAAAAAATTGCATAACATAATCCACACTCCAAAAGAACATCAAATCTTATATACTTGTACCCATTGTAAGCAGGTATTTAGATTTTTGCATTATTTAGTTAGGTAGGTAAATTCAGCAGTGATGTGTCCTTCCTTATAGTATTCATAAACTTGTGTTTTTAAAAATTCTGTGTCTGAAACAAAAACTCATCTAAATCTGTTCAGCTGCTTTTGTGTGATATACCTACAAATATCAAAATTTTACATTTATAATTTAAGTACGAATATTATAGGCATGGAAGGCACTCTAAATAATAAATTAGAAAAAATAAGTTTAATTTATTTTTATACTAAATACAAATATTTTGGTATGTTAAGATTATTTGGTTATGCAGTAACATCCATCATGTGGTTATTCTGTTGTGTTTTCAGGTTGACAGTCCCTATCAAGGAGGCGTATTCTTCCTGACTATACATTTTCCTACAGACTATCCATTCAAACCACCAAAAGTTGCATTCACAACGCGTATTTACCATCCCAACATAAACAGTAATGGTTCCATTTGCCTTGACATTCTGCGCTCACAGTGGTCACCAGCGCTCACCATATCCAAAGGTAATTTCATATTTTGTCTTAGACTAGTCAGACCTCTTTACTAATATTGATCAATGTTCTATTCTTATTGGAATTTATTGTGTAGAAACATGATTCTGTTTAATGATATTTTCGAGAGACAAAACTAAAAGGCTTTTTTATGTTGTTTACAGTGTTGCTCTCAATCTGCTCACTGCTATGCGATCCAAACCCAGACGACCCATTGGTGCCAGAAATTGCTAGGATCTACAAAACGGACAGAGAAAAGTACAATGAACTAGCCCGTGAGTGGACAAGGAAGTATGCCATGTGATGAGTCAGTTGTGACGTCAGCAACACATACACACACATCGCCACAGCCCGGGCTCTAACCCTTCCCCTGTTCCTGCTCCCCAATATTCCGAAATCCCTCATCAATGATCCAAATTTACTGGAAATTGTATAAATTACTCATTATCACCTTAGGATCAACCTAATTTGTGTCGTTTTCTATTATTTTTTATCTGCGAATTATTGCATCTAAGTAAACACGATACATGTGCAAATATAGTTTCTGTTTTATCTAATAAGAAACTTTCTATAAGAGCAAAATTATTTTCTGTTAAATTGATGTGTCAGTAGATGTCTTTCACTCGTTTAGTTGAGGGTTAGTTAAATTTACATTTGAATTTATGTATTTCCTAAAGAATTTGTACTTTAACTAGATCTAAATTGCATTGTGAAACTGTACAATAGTCATATGTTTAGGAAATGGAGCGTTCTCGCTTACCACTTGTCCGGTCTCTAGGAATTTTGTCGATGAAATGTAAGTAAAGCTCATAAGTGTTAAGAACATTTTGGGTAATGTAAGTAAGTGGTATTACAAAATGAGCTCGTTGACGGGAGTCGAGTGAGTGTTAATTTTTTTTTTACTAGAAAACAACTTTTTTAAGTTAGTGAATGTAGCGTGCTACAAAGCAGACTGACATCAATTGAGGCAGTCAGTTTTCTTTCATCCACAATATTTTATAATGATTGAAAACGCTCCAATAGTTAAACTTCAGTATAAATTACAGTGTATCTCATAAGATGATAAGTTACGATTTAATCTAGATTTTTTTCAATATGGCGATCTTTATATTATAATTTTATCTAATATATATTGTGGTTGTAAGGATATCTGCGTTGTGATTTCCATGAACATCCTATCCACTTTCACCATCCTCGTTTCCTTAGTACCAACTTGATTGAAAAACAGATAGCATTGAATGTCTTGGCACGAGTGGCAAAATAGTGTGTTAATCAGCTGCAGGATGAAGCTTGTCACTTCGTAACACCGGGAGAGATTAAAATTTAAAGCTTTTCAAATTGTAATCAATCAACAACTTGTATTTTTAGCTTCACTAAATTGTAAGAAACAATAAATTATTGTGTATGTAAATAACAAACTGAGCTTTATTTAGGCAACTTCCTGATGCGTAGGCTGGCTGCTCTAATGAAAGTACAAGAGCGTAGCCAACGCAAATAGATCATTCGCCAAATTGTGAGAAAGTTAGTGATTTCTTACCACATGTCCGATTGTAGCAAAGAAATTTCATTTTTTTAGCTTCTCACTTGATTACTATATTATATACCATGTAGGTACTTGTATAATGAAGCAATGAACTCGATAGCAAGCTAAAATGATATATCAGTATTTTTTATCTGTTTTGGTTACCTACATTTCTGCTTATGCTGAATCGCACTTGGTAAACAGAGATTTAGGTCAGGTCGCGTTAGTGGCTCGTTTTATTTTTAAGCTCTTGAATAGTAATTAGTCACCATTTATATAAGAGATGGGAACAGCAACCGAGAGAGAGATTGTTGTAGTAATAATTTAGTACTTAGTTTCTAACTTACTATACTTAGGTTTTTTCTTTAAATTAAGTCATTTGAAACTTGCCTTTGTTTCAAGAAAGGGGTTATGTATTTAACATTTAAAGTAGATATCGGAGATAACTTTATTGTGTGCGAACTATTTCTCATAACTCATTCATTAATTATAGACGGGTGGTTATATAACTTCCCCCCCATTTTCTATGCTTATTACTTACTCGATATGACACATGTCCTGCTCCCGCATCATCTCTATATTCCAGCCAACTTACGAAAAGAATGTTTGTAAATAAACCTCATTGTTTTTTTTTATACGTTTTATCAATACTAATTTGTAAAATGGGAAAAAAATATTTCAGGCATTAAATTGAAATGTCACGTAGTATGTAGAACATATTACGCAAAAAAAAGTTATAAAAGTTGTCCGTTTCTGAATTGAGAATTTAAGTTGAGAACTTCTCAAACTCGACTCAAAGTAGAGTTTAGTCGTTCCTGAATGAATCCTTCAATTGAACTAGTCCACTTAGCAAGTATATCTCCTTCATTAGTTCATTCTGGTCCCAATTACTTCAGTACTTCATTTAGTTCACACTTCACTGAAGGAGAGTAAAGCGGACGGCTAGATTACGAACACCGCATGCGGAAGCGAGATAGTCGCACGGCCCACACTCAATTTGATGTTCATGATTTGAAAGTGTTCATGAAAAAAACAATCTATTGCGCAAACATAAGGCTTAGTTTTACTTGAATATTAATTACGAAATGACGCGATTGAACTTAATGACAAGGTAACTCAAATGGACTACTGAAGTACTGAGCCAAGTGAACTAGATGAGTGATATACTTCATCTAGTCCAATTGGACTATATCATTCTATACGCTTCAGTGAAGTATTTTGCGCATCTCTAACTCAAAGCAAAATGTTTATACAATATCATACATCGTGGTATCAGACGTTCTTACCCGATTATGTTCAATTAGAAACCGACGACCATCTTTTCGTAACTTGGCTAAGTTAAGGACTGCTAGCTGTCTTTCTTCCAGTTTGTTAGGCCCTTATTCCAGAACTTGACTCGAGTAGGAGTCGTATTTTTTGATCACTCTAATTACATACGCATGCGAATCTTGCAAAATTCGCATGCGAATGTAATTGGAAGGATTCTAAAATACTTCTCCATCAAGGCAATTGCGTAAAGTCAATCGTATTCATTTGACAGTTCATATTGTATTATAATAAATGTCATTCCTTAAAAATTATATCCGATCGAATACGATATGAACTGTCAAATGAATACGATTGACTTTCTTTACGCAATCGCCTACCTTTATTTATGAACAGTTAGAAAGGGACGTGCTTATTCATCGCATGAAGCGACCTCTCTTTCTAACTGTTCTCAACTATACTTAATTGAGAATTAATCCTTATGTATAAGCAAATCTTAAGTTTCTTCGCGCACTCATATTTGAAATAAATCTCAATAGTAAATCAACTTTGTGAAGGAAGACTTATAAGTAGCTAGTCAACCCGTGACCACGGCAACTGAAATGGTGCCGAAACGTCCGGAAACCAAAAAACCACAAATAAACCGAAAAATTACAGTACCAAATGTATATTTCGGTTCGTAATTTACCTACCTATGTCTGGAATACGGGTACGAGTGTTTGGTTTATATAGACAAACACTGATGAATGAGTTTGCGACTGTGGAAAGTTATTAAAATTAGAAACCATGAATTGTTATAGTTCAAATATTGAATATGTTGCTGCGTACATAACTCAAAGGTTCGGATCTAAATCTTTTGTTTTTATGCTTACGAAATAAGGGTCACTTTAATACGATTTGTCTTCAAATAGAATAAGTAATGCAACCAGTGATCTTTCACTTTTTTCGCCCTCGTCACTAGTACCTATATAATCAATTCTTTATAAAGACAGGGCAAGTAGGAAAAAGGTATAAATTTATACTACACAACCAAACTGGTATTTTTTCCCCACGGTTTGTAACGTTCACAGAATTAAAGTTGAGTTTCCTATGCGTCATTTGATATTGAATTAGCAGGAATAAGCAGGAAATAAATGATTGACTTTCTAGGTACTTAGTTTCTAGCTATATTGTAGTGGCTTTGAGACCACAAAATGGATTTATGAATGTAGGGTTGTATGTTCTCTGGTTGATTCGGGCTTCACGTTCGAATCGATTATCGATCACTTGAGTTGAGATACGTCTACGATTCTCGGGAAGATCTAGATTACATACAAGTAAAAAAATAAAATATTGCCCCTTTATGAGATACTCATTAGTAGTATTAAGTTTATTAAAGATAGGTAGTTTATCGTTCTGTTCTTGATGAATTGTTCACAGATAAACGATACATTGACCCTTAATTCGACGCCGTACAGTATACTTCCCATTGAATGAAAAAAAATATACATAAATAATAGACCATTATTTCTTAGTTTTAGATGCTATAATTGCATCTGAACCTATTTAACTACGTTGTCAAAAATTAGCAAAGCGTGTGCATCGACGGGACGCGAGCAGTCACCAGCGAGATGGCGGAAAGCAATAACACGCTGCGTGGGCTTTCGGTAAATTGCATTTTATTAATTGTGTTATGGCTTATTTCCTAGCAATATTATTAAAAACTAAAGATAACATTCCCGAAAAGCTTCTCGTATTGTTTTGATTGTCTTACTGAGTTTTATTTAGTTTTAACGACGCCCACAACTTGTATGTCCAGTATACTACACGTCGTCGAATCACTAGTAAAGAAACTGTTAAATACTATGTCCAGTATTCTTCCCGTTGCCGTATTACTAGTATATTAACTTTCGTTGTTTCGCGTATTAATATTTTTAGGGATCCGTAGATAAAACGTTTTATATCTTTTTATTTTTCTTTATTCAGAGCTAGAAATCGAGAGGGCACCACTTGGTAGAGTTGGTGTCGCCTGAAAACGCTCTTTCAGATATAGATTGTGGTTCTGAACCTGAAAATTAAGAGGAAATTGCTGATAAAACTGAGGAGTTGTCGTCCTCACCCTGCCCTTCCATCGATTCATACATACAGAACATTAACATTTTAGACAGGTCTGAAAACTATACACAAGACAATATTTCTATTGACACTGATCAAGATAACGTTGGTACTGATACTTTCATCGAGACAGTAAACGAAAATCTTCAAACAGAGGACTGTTCCAGCATCAGTGGGAGCGAGAAACCTCTGTGGCTTAGTGTTAACAAGCACTGGTACCAGACCCAGAGGTCCCTGGTTCGATTCAAAGCGGGGTACATATTATTGTATTCGGTTTAGTTGGTGATCGAACTTATGTTTGTAAGGCCATCTGGCTAGCTATATAGCTAACACCATCTTATCAAAGTCTACCGCTATAAGTAACAACAATGTTTTCAGCATTGTTGTGTTCCAGCAGTTAGAGACAAGATAGCCAGTTCCTCAGAGGTTAAGGATTCTGGGAGAGGTCGCAGATCTTCGGTTCTTCAGCCTTATCAATACTTTACATCAGATATAATGAAGGCTTAGAGTATTCCCGTTGTTCATAAAAAAAGACAGCAACCCTGCTTAAGAAGCCGAAGACAACTTGATCCATAAGCCGTTGACTTCTATTATTGTTACCACACCGACTGGTGAAGGCTTTACCAAGTTTGGCTTCGGAATAATAAGGCAAAACAGACTGAAAGATTGCAAGGAACTATGTGACAAATATCTAAAGAAATGAGGCAGAGATTCAACTAGCCGAGTCGTCGACTTGTCATGTGACATTATTACGTATAATATACGATTATACGACATTATGGATTTTGCAAATTCTGCAAGAACAATAAAACGAACGTACGTACATTGTTCCAAATGCAAGCAGAGGTAGTGCTTAGTGGCCAAAAGGAATTGATTTTCTTATTTCCACAATAAGTATGTAGGGTAGGGCAATAAAAAAATAAGTGACAGTTGGTACTTATATTACTTGTAGGTACTATTAAGTATTCTGTGCTTATATAGATTAAGCTATATTGATATTTAAAAAAAAACGGGAAGACTAATTATTTTATAATAAAGAAAAATGGTAATTATTATGAAGATTTTATAAGTACTTAATTATTATGTTCAAAACATAAGTGAGTTTTTCGTACTTATAAGTTTTTGGAGTTTGTACAGTGTTTTAAGCATAAGAAATGTGACTATGAGACTGATTTGCTTTAATATAATTACTATTTTTCTACGGAATCACTTGTTTCTTTTATTCTTTCTCTTTGACAATGGGAAGTATACTGCACGCGGTTGGAGTGCATTAGATTCTTATGAACTTGATAATGTCTAGTATAGTGGACGTATGTTTTTCAGGAACCTGAAATGGGTAGATTTTTTCAGCTATTTTTTCGCGGGCTCTCTACAAGCTAAGAATCGAAATCTATACCAATTTTACAAATTTTATTTAAATAAAAATCCGTCGAATGAAGGGTTAAAAGACATTGAAAACGAAGACAACAAAGCGGCGTGCGGTGTCCGATGTCGCCACAGATTTTTTCTAAACAATAGGACATTGTTGTTTTAAGTCTAGGCCATCGAAATAGTTCTGCTTTTAATAAACTACTAACCTATATAACAAGCTAGTTTAAAGATAGAAGTTTAGTAACAGATTATTTAGGCTCGTCTCCTCCTAAAACATCTTAAATTAAGTAAGTACCTACTATATACCTACCATTTAAGCCTTACTTCAGAATAAATTGTAGATCTTCAGCACATCCTCACAAACCTTTTAATACTTTGTTCATTGTGTAAGACATCTTTATTAGCCAAGATTCTTATATAGGTACTCATTGTAACTATCGGACTTTTTTACACCATAATGAAATATTTGAAAGAAAAGAAAAATCTTCATACAAAATGGCAACTTTACGAGTAAACAGGTCATATTGCTTCTAATAAGTAAATCTGGTAAATCAGTTAAGACGTAATTAGTAATTTCCTACTTAGGCTCGAGTGCACCATCTGAAAAACCGACCTAATAACTATTAAACAAGAAAATGTACTAGAAAAAAGCAACTTGTCTCATGTCCCTCTGACATGAGACATGTTGCTTTTTTCTAGTTTAACATTTATCACATAAAAATAGCAAAATTAAAAAGTTTTAACGACCGATTAACTTTATACGTCATTTAAACATAGCATTACAGTTAATTGAAGTTTAAAAGGACAACAAATATATCGATGACGATAACCGTGGTTTAAAACCACGATTATCTAATCGACAGTTGGCTCGCCTCTTAGACAATTGTTTAGTTTAGAAGAGTTTAAAAACATTATATTCATTGTCATATTATGTAGAACTCGGGGTCTTAGCAAATCAAAGGAAATTAACAAGATTATGGGTAGTTTTATGCCCTGTTTGTTTATAAATAGAAAGTCGAGGTTAAGGCAGGGACACCTGTCTTCAATAAATAGCATTTTTTCAATGTTGATTATATCTATTGGCTTGGCACCGCGTTCTGCTTCGTTACACTCTATTGAACGCTGAGGATGACTATGCCTAACGTAGATTATTTAAAGAAACTTTCAACATTATTATCAAACTACATAGAATTATTACCCAAATAAATTAATCAAACGATTTTGAAATTAACGGCCACCATTCCAAAGATTAAAATCAGTTACAGCAGGTTTTAGTGATTGTTCATTATTTATTTAGGTACTCAATTACATATAGCAAATACTATAGACACTGTTCTATAGTTTATGATTTTGTAATTTTTGCATTTTTCAATGCTATTTTTATACTTATGGTAAATTTTAAATAGAAAAATATTGGAAAAAAATTAACTCGGCCACAAGTGAATTCTTAGACGGGAATCGAACCCGCGACCTTTGGAAATCCGGTCCAATGCTCTAACCGCTGAGTACCGAGCAGAAATAGCATTGAAAAATTACAAAATCATAAATTATAGGCAGTTACATCTTAATCGATCTTTGTGGTCAAGGATGAGCAGTGTCATACACTTACGATAAGAAATGTAGTTTTGTAAGATTAAAAAATGTAGGTGTTTACGGATTACCATAAAAGTAAGAAGTACAAATAGACTTTATTTTTATTTAAGTATATTAAATCTTAAAACTTCTGAAGAAATTAAGTAGGTACAAAATTTACAAAGGCACATTACACTAATTAAAATCATACACGATTAAAGTTCAGTCGTTTCCATGTTTTTTGCGTTTTTCATTTGTTCTAGTTGTTGGTAGAAGTCGTATTTGGCTTGGTTGTTTGGTACTTCGGTTTCATTGGAGTCTATGGAAGGGAAAGCACCCGTGGTGATGAAGTAGGGCTTCTCGTTGGACAAGTCTTGGTCCACTGCGTTCTCGTCTAACGAGTCTCGTTCGGAGTGGCTCAGTTGGTCGTCGGACTTATACCAATCATTTTCGTAGGCGTGCAGCCAAATCGGGTTAGACCCTTTCGTGCTGTGTTTATTAGTGTTCGGTACTCGCCCGCCGGAACGGATGGTCATATCCGACTCGCCTGCCGTTGGGGTTGCTGCAAAAAAGGGATCAGGTTAAGTATATTTTATCCACTATTATGTGGTACTGCCTAATAAAAGCCACCTAATGAACTAGTAAGATTTAGCTCCTAAATAAATAAAGATAATAATAATAATAAAAAAACAACTAGTAAGATTGCTATATAAATTAAAATTTATTTTGGACAGTTAATTGTCAAGATTTTGGTTCTGAATTTACAAGAAAAGAAAAATTTAAATTCAAAAAACTTTTTTAACTACTTTATGATTTTGTAATTTTTGCATTTTTCAATGCTATTTTTATACTTATGGTAAATTTTAAATAGAAAAATATTGGAAAAAGTTAACTCGGCCACAAGTGAATTCTCAGACGGGAATAGAACCCGCGACCTTTGGTAATCCGGTCCAATGCTCTAACCGCTGAGCTACCGAGGCTTGCGAACCACCGTCGAAATTCTCCAATACTTTTATATTTTTAATACGCTGTAGGCCAGCGTTGTTACATCAATGCTAGGAATATCCTTGCATTCGAAAGAAACATCTTTTCAGATGTGTGTCTACAGCTTCCTCATAAGACATAGAGAAATTCTAAGCATGCCATATTTTTGTGCATATTAGGAGCAATCAAAGCGTGTCAGTGATATTTTAGGTGCAACCATAACTTCGTTACTAGGAGTTTTTTTTGTGTGTTAGCTGGAGAAACGTGTCCCCAGCTGACACATGCCGTTTTAAGGCAAACCAGTGAGGTTAGGGCTTTAGACTATAGTCTGAAATTTAGTGCAGATTGGAGCAATGAGAACCAAAAAAACTAACCGTCACACTCAAATACTGTTGAAACTACGATTGTTTATTATAAGGTATCATTTGATTCTTAATACGAGACTCTAACTTATACGGTTACAGTGATTCAAAACGTGTAACGTGTCTCCAGCTTACACATGCTTATCGGTTCGTAGCTTAAAAACTATTCGAGCTAGAGATTAGAAAAAATTGGAGCTTACTGCTCCAATTCGACTCAAAAATTTGAGGTATAAAACATAATCCTACCTCAAATAATTACGAAGATACAGGTGTGTGTAAGCCAGAGACACGGGTCTCCAGCTAACACACACTTTAATGATCGTAGTTTCAACAGTATTTGAGTGTGACGGTTAGTTTTTTTGGTTCTCATTGCTCCTATTGTGCACTAAATTTCTGACTATAGTCTAAAGCCCTAACCTCACTGGTTTGCCTTAAAACTCCTAGTAACGAAGTTATGGTTGCACCTAAAATATCACTGACACGCTATGATTGCTCCTAATATGCACAAAAATATGGCATGCTTAGAATTTCTCTATGTCTTATGAGGAAGCTGTAGACACACACATTCTTTTCAGGTGTTTAACGATCGATTAAGATGCAACTGCCAATAATTTATGATTTTGTAATTTTTGCATTTTTCAATGCTATTTTTATACTTATGGTAAATTTTAAATAAACATCAAGAAACATTCATCAAGAAGAAACATCTTTTCAGGTGTTTAACGATCGATTAAGATGCAACTGCTAATAATTTATGATTTTGTAATTTTTGCAGTTTTTAATGCTATTTTTATACTTATGGTAAATTTTAAAAAGAAAAAAATATTGGAAAAAGTTAATTATTAATTATTAAAAATATAAAAGTATTGGAGAATTTCGACGGTGGTTCGCAAGTCTCGGTAGCTCAGCGGTTAGAGCATTGGACCGGATTTCCAAAGGTCGCAGGTTCGATTCCCGTCTGAGAATTCACTTGTGGCCGAGTTAACTTTTCCAATATTTTTCTATTTAAAATTTACCATTTTTTAACTACATTTAAAAACGCTAAAAGAATAAAATAAAATTTTACTATCAACTTATAACGTCACTACCGGCCGCTCGCGGTTTCACCCGCGTGGATCCATTCCCGTGGGAATATCGAGATAAAAAGTATCCTATGTTCATAACCAGGCTATCTACTATCTGTTCAGTAGTTTCGGAGCCTTTTCAATGCAAACAAACAATCAAATCTTTCCTCTTTTTAATATTAGTATGGATTAGGGCCTGCGCAGACGACGGACATTGGAGGACTTTTTGTCCGCGACACGCCCTTATTACTAAGAACATAAAGTTGAATATATAACGAGGACTATCGCATACTTTTCATGGATATACGCGTTCTAAATTCAATGTTATTTGGTTAACAATAAAGACGTGTCGCGGACAAAAAGCCCACCATTATCCGTCGTCTGCGCTAGCTCTTACACATATAGATGATAATAAAGCTTGTCGCCAGATCAAGTTATTTTATTTATTTATTTAAATCTTTATTGTACAATAAACACAAAGTTAGGTATAAAAGGCGGACTTAATACTAAATGTATTCTCAACCAGTCAACCTTTAGGGAAACAGAGCAACGAAAGCGGTACAAAATGCGATTTGTTAACATTGATACATATACGAACATCACTTTAATACATACATAAATATATACAAATTTATACATACTATACTAATTTATTATTATTTATTTTACTATATACATATATTATACTATATTTATTTATTATTATTTATTTTACTATATACATATATTTACTTATTTATTTATTCTTTATTGCAATATCAAAAAACTACAGCAAATGGCGGACTTAATGCCATGAAGCATTCTGTACCAGTCACTCGGTAAAAGGTGTTAGACCTACCGTATCGGCAATAGTGGCACAATAAAACATAATTCAGAATATTGAAACAAAAGAGGGATATTTACGGGTTATTTGATTAACAAAAAATACATAATCATACTACATAATATACATATATACACACATATAAAATATAAGGACTCATTATGTCAGAGATGAAGGGGAACAGCGTAGGGATTTATGGTAGTGTTCACGGACCAGTTTCTTAAACACATATTTGCTGGGGGCTTTTCGAATGTCCAAGGGGAGGGCGTTCCAGAGTCGAATTGCAGTAAGGGGAAAGAGTAGGAGACAAAGCCAGAAGTGTGGGAGGGAGTTTTTAAAATGAGATTGCTGTTACAGCGAAGTTCACATGGATGAGAAGAACCCATAAACTGAAATCTAGACCAAGTATTCTGGGGTAAGTGGATCGAACAAAACGTTGTAGAGAACACAGACAACTCTCAGGTGTACATGTTCACGAATAGGAAGCCATTTGAGCTGCTGGCGGTAATGAGAGATATGGTCGTATTTACGTAAACCATAGATGAACCAAATGCAATTATTGAGAAGTCGATCCAGCTTATCTAGGAAACTTTCATTGAGATCTGTGTAGCACACGTCGGCATAGTCGATAAGGGGTAGAACGAGAGTTTGTATCAGTGCAATCTTGGTGCTAGACGGAAGAAAGTGCTTAAACCAATTTGTTAATTCACCGATAATTGTTAAATAATTGCTTGGCATTTTTGTGCACCGATATGCCGTAGTTGCTGGCATCCTCGCCAGATCACTGTTGAGAGACTCAATAGAACCACCTGCTTCGTCCGGCCATCCCGACAACGCTGCTGTACGTGTCCCGCTTGCACTACAGCACGAAATCTGATGATATCGTGGAGGTACATCAGAGTGAAGACCAAGTACAATCTGAGAGTCGAGCGGTTGGAGTCCCGCCACAATGTGAACTTCAATTCATTTGTGGTGAGGGCACCGACCGAACATCTGTCGACCTTCATGAAAGAAGACTTTTGGCCGAAGGGTGTCTTGTTCCGACGGTTTCGCGGTAGGATACCGGACGCTGAATTGCACAACACGTCGCCGCATTCAATATCTACGTGTAAACTAGTTAAATAGTTTTAGAAATGTAATTTTAAATATGTATGTTAGTCTGTAAGGTATATATTGTATGGGCCTAGATGCCTGAAACAAATAAATAAATAAAATAAAATAGGCGGTGGCCGTGGCCGCCTTCAGCCGGCGCACGTAGTCGGCGCGCTGCGACAGGCACACGAGCAGCACTAACAGATGTACACTCACAATAGGCGGTGGCCGTGGCCGCCTTCAGCCGGCGCACGTAGTCGGCGCGCTGCGACAGGCACACGAGCAGCACTAACAGATGTACACTCACAATAGGCGGTGGCCGTGGCCGCCTTCAGCCGGCGCACGTAGTCGGCGCGCTGCGACAGGCACAGGAGCAGCACTAACAGAGTACACTCACAATAGGCGGTGGCCGTGGCCGCCTTCAGCCGGCGCACGTAGTCGGCGCGCTGCGACAGGCACACGAGCAGCACTAACAGATGTACACTCACAATAGGCGGTGGCCGTGGCCGCCTTCAGCCGGCGCACGTAGTCGGCGCGCTGCGACAGGCACACGAGCAGCACTAACAGAGTACACTCACAATAGGCGGTGGCCGTGGCCGCCTTCAGCCGGCGCACGTAGTCGGCGCGCTGCGACAGGCACAGGAGCAGCACTAACAGAGTACACTCACAATAGGCGGTGGCCGTGGCCGCCTTCAGCCGGCGCACGTAGTCGGCGCGCTGCGACAGGCACAGGAGCAGCACTAACAGATGTACACTCACAATAGGCGGTGGCCGTGGCCGCCTTCAGCCGGCGCACGTAGTCGGCGCGCTGCGACAGGCACACGAGCAGCACTAACAGATGTACACTCACAATAGGCGGTGGCCGTGGCCGCCTTCAGCCGGCGCACGTAGTCGGCGCGCTGCGACAGGCACAGGAGCAGCACTAACAGAGTACACTCACAATAGGCGGTGGCCGTGGCCGCCTTCAGCCGGCGCACGTAGTCGGCGCGCTGCGACAGGCACACGAGCAGCACTAACAGATGTACACTCACAATAGGCGGTGGCCGTGGCCGCCTTCAGCCGGCGCACGTAGTCGGCGCGCTGCGACAGGCACACGAGCAGCACTAACAGATGTACACTCACAATAGGCGGTGGCCGTGGCCGCCTTCAGCCGGCGCACGTAGTCGGCGCGCTGCGACAGGCACACGAGCAGCACTAACAGATGTACACTCACAATAGGCGGTGGCCGTGGCCGTGGCCGCCTTCAGCCGGCGCACGTAGTCGGCGCGCTGCGACAGGCACACGAGCAGCACTAACAGATGTACACTCACAATAGGCGGTGGCCGTGGCCGCCTTCAGCCGGCGCACGTAGTCGGCGCGCTGCGACAGGCACAGGAGCAGCACTAACAGATGTACACTCACAATAGGCGGTGGCCGTGGCCGCCTTCAGCCGGCGCACGTAGTCGGCGCGCTGCGACAGGCACACGAGCAGCACTAACAGAGTACACTCACAATAGGCGGTGGCCGTGGCCGCCTTCAGCCGGCGCACGTAGTCGGCGCGCTGCGACAGGCACACGAGCAGCACTAACAGATGTACACTCACAATAGGCGGTGGCCGTGGCCGCCTTCAGCCGGCGCACGTAGTCGGCGCGCTGCGACAGGCACACGAGCAGCACTAACAGAGTACACTCACAATAGGCGGTGGCCGTGGCCGCCTTCAGCCGGCGCACGTAGTCGGCGCGCTGCGACAGGCACACGAGCAGCACTAACAGAGTACACTCACAATAGGCGGTGGCCGTGGCCGCCTTCAGCCGGCGCACGTAGTCGGCGCGCTGCGACAGGCACACGAGCAGCGCGAGCACGAGCAGCACGGCGAGGAACAGCGTGGCCCACACGAGCCAGAACACGGCTTGCGACGCGGTCACCGACTCCGCACGCAGCGGTTGGAACTCCGCCGGCTGTGTGTCCAGCACGTTGAACTCCTGGCGATGTGATAAAACGAGGCATAAAACTTCATTAAGGACCTACGCAAATAATATTATTTTTGTCTGCTCCTGCGCGCCTGGAACCTTATTTTTGAATCACTCGAAATACATTTGTATACGGAATCGCAAGATTCGCATGCGAATTCCTTTGGTTAACACCGCATTTGATTACCTATTTATTGAGGTCAATGAATCACGCAAATTAAAATAACTATAGAGTGCAAACTTAGCAACCGTAAACAACTGACGTCGCGTGAGAGTCACCTTATAATTTATACTGTCTACAAAAATAAACAATGAAATATTTGGTGTGATTTTCATCTTAAGTTTTCTTGTCTTCAAAAAATTTAATGTAAATTCTGCTACACTGACGCTGACACAGTTTTAAACTTATAGAAAATAAACAATTAAATGAATTGTGAGGGAATTCACTTAGCAATATTGCGTTAGCGCCCTTTTTAGACCCTCTAATCGTTATATTAAAACCAAGTAGTTTTTTTTATTCTGGTTTATCAAAAATGAACTTTATTTAGTAGACGAAACAGAATGTCAGGAACCTGCCAGAAAAGCATTTTCTCAGTGCAGAGGCCAAACTTTTCTGAAGTTTGATATTATACTTCATTTATTATTTATTACACACTAGAGTGGGACCGCTTGAATAGCCGACACAGGAAGCATCAATACGGAAGGGATAGTAAAATACCTTAAATAAATCATCCAACTGCTCAATATTCTTATCCACAATCTTCAAAACTTGCTCGACCTCCATCACTGAATGGTCCTGTCCGTTGACTAAATGCAGATACAGATCCGTCTTAGTATTGTCTACGGAGCCGTCTTTATTCTCGTGGACTCTCAGGTCATCTACATTGACGAGAGACTCGGCAACTCGAGCGAGACGATCTCGGAACACGTGTATTTTGTCGCGGACTTCGGATGGGTGGGCGCGGAGAACGAAACGGACTCTTTGGTCTTCTCGGAGAAGGTAAATGAACACGTGAGCTTCGTCGTGCAAACCGCCTGTGTCGTTTGCTAACACCTGAAAGGAATTATGGATTCAGAATGCTGTATCGAGTACGTAACACAGTACTTGTTAATCAAGCTACTTAATGTGGAAACATGGGTGTAATTGGAGTGCGTTACCCCCGCAAAATGTGCTTTAGAGAGATGAGACTATAACAGATAATTCGTGTGTCACGAGGAGAAATTTGTTTACTAATAGCAAAATTTGTGTGAATTAAGTTTTTAAGATATTTGAGAAAAACAGTTTTTGCTGGGGTAGCAAATAGCAAAATTTGTGTGTGCTATAGTTCTTGAGTAATTTAAGATTTTGCTGCGGTAACGTTTTGGGATTTCCCAGATCTCGAAAACGGTTCAAAGCAGAAGTTTGAAAAAAATACCAATAAGAGACCTTAATTTGTTTAAATTTGTTTAAATATTAGTTTTTGATTTGGTTTAAATGGTTTCGAAAATCAGAAAAACGTATTTGCAAGTAAGCTAGTACACTTTTAACGATTTTGTTTGTGTTTTTAAGAAGTTAGGGTTGTTGTGAAATCAATGAATTCATTATCAAATTCTCAGAGAGTGAGATAACGCTACAGTGCGACAAAAATGAGTCGAAATAAAAATGGGGGGCCACTATTAGTCAATAATAAGCAAATATTTCAAATAACTATTTATTATGAAGACGCTGAAGGTTTGACAGCAGAATTACCATCTTAACAGTTGTCATTTTGCCTTACATTGAAGTTGATACTTAGTTACTCAAAAATCCGTTTTCTTCTCTTTTGGTGTAGTACTGTACATACAATTTTGCATCTAGTAGGTATTCAGAGTGTTAGCTTCACCTATACCTATAACTTCATGTTTACGTTACGCTTGTCAAGACAGCAGTTCTGCTGTCAAACCATTAGTGTCTTGTCTTTTAAAAGGTAGTCACGGTGCGACAAGGCTTATAATGAACGTGATTCAAACGTCATTGTGCTGCGCCTCTGCCCGCGTTAATTGTAAGCCTTGTCACACTTGCAATAAGGTATTTAATGAACGTGCCAAAAATAAGTCTGGCCGTAGCATCACTGTTCACTATAGCGCTATCGCGAACATTTGCCGTATAGATAAAATGCAATAATGACGACCTACGTGGTAGAGTGATACGTACGCCGGTTTCATGGTGTCGCCTACTCTGAGGTCCCGGGTTCGATTACCGGTAGGGGCAAATGTTTGTATGATGAACGTATGATCAAGGCATTACTTTGGAGCGGGGTTAATTGGTGTTTTTAAAAAAGAAAAATATAATAGAATAAAAGAAAGGATGTATATCCTATTATAATTTTATTTTCACAACGTCTAGCCAAGCGAGACGCATATTTCAAAACGTGGTCAGAAAGTGCTAGTACTTGGCCAGGCCTGTCATGGCAGTGGCAGCAAATATTCGTGACTAGCTTCCGCCCGCGACTTCGTCCGCGTGGTCTTTAGAACTTGGTCTAGAAAGATTTAGTAACAGAAAGAAAGTAATATCTTTCTATTTCCTAACCTAATTTCATTCATTCATTCAGTCAACTCGGCCACAAGTGAATTCTCAGATGTCCGAGTCCCATCTGAGAATTCACTTGTAGCCCAGTTGACATTTTCCATTTTTTTTCTATTTAAAATTTATCATAAGTATAAAAATAGCATTTAAAAATGCAAAAAATCCAAAATCAAAAATTCATAATTCATCTTAAAAAAATACTACTTACGCCACCTATGGCAATGTTGTGTATTTTCCTGTGGAAAATAGGGATTTTTACGCGACAAAAAGTAGGCTATGTTCCTCTCTAGGCTATAAAGTATCTGTGTCCCGAATTTCATCCAAACCCGTTCAGCCACTAGTAAGTTTTGATTATGTGGCGCCATATATTTTAGCCCGCATTGGTTCTGTGTGACAAATTTCATCGATATCGGTTCAGTAGTTTTTGCTTGAAAGAGTAACAAAAATCATCCATCCAAACATCCTCACAAACTTCCGCAACTATAATATTAGTAGGATAGTATAGGATAGGATTAATTATTTATTGTTCAAATGCAACGAATGACGGACTTTAATGCCGTTACATCTGCGAGGAATTAGGTTATCGCGCGGGCTTAGGTCCTCTCCTAATTGGTTTGGATTGTGCGTCCATCCGATGAAACTGGTTTTGTGTTTGGATCGTGCGATCAAACCTAGTGGATATTCGCACGATGATGCGTTGCGGCCAAATTATCTAGTTTTCATCGCACGACCATCGACATCGGACGATCTTGCGATCAAACATACTTGATCTGTACTGAATGTCCTGATTGACGCTCGCGAGACCAAGCGGCGGCGACGGGCAAGGGAGGAGTACCACGGTATGCGCTTGACTTGGGAGTCTTGGACTCACGGGCCGGACCGCCAGATTGTGTAACTAAGTTCCGTACGTCAAAATACTGATTGTGATATTCACCGCGCTTATTTCTGTAATTATAGAGCATATTATGTGATCCACGTATTCTTATTTTAATACTATTTATGATTAAAGAAATATTACTCAAAAGCAAAAACTGTGCATCTCTGTCAAGAGCCATTTTGAGAGTGATCGCATCGGCCGCATCGCGCTCCAAATAGAACACACGTTTTCTCATCGCGCGTTCAGTTTCATCGCACGATGAAATCACAACGCATCATCGCACGAGCGATGGCCAATTAGGACAGGGCCTTAGAATGTCACGTGGTGGTGCCATTTATGAGAATAAAAAATGTTCTATGTCCGTCTCCACGGTTCAAGTTATGTTCATACCAAAGTTCATTAAAATCTAATCAGCGGTTTACTCGAGAAAGGGAACAGCCAGACAGAAAACAAATCACTTTCACATTTATAATATTAGCATGGATAAGTGTGAATGGAGAAGTATTTGATGTCACGAAGTATTGTAAAAAATATTCCTAAGCGTTCCTACTTTTAAGTAGCTATGTGTATTTTGCATATTTCAAAAAAAATCAAGTCCTCTTTCATACCTTTTGAAACCGGTTACCGGTTGAATTATGTCCACCGCGTCGGACTTCAAAATCGATGCCATTTTCGTAATCAACATCCCATAAAACCTCAATAACGACACCCATATCGATTTTAACATTATTAACCCCTTTTAGGGGTTGATTTCCATAAATCACAAAATTTTGGTATGTTTATTAATTTCAAACCATAATAAAAAAAAACTTACACAATTTCATCCCTCTTTTCACACTTTTGAGGATGAAATTTTCATAACGCCGAGACAGATAAATTTATATAAATTTTCAATCGTCAACCTAAATACAAATTTGAAGATCATAACTTCAAAATTGACGGACTTTCATACAAACTTTCATCTACTTCACTTCATTAGGGGTAAAGTTTCGAAAAATCCTTTCTTAGTGCACCCTTAGACCTCACAAGGAACCCTTGTGCCAAATTTGGAGTCTCTAGCTAGACCTAGCGGTTTGGGCTGTGCGTTAATATGTCAATCAGTCAGTTTATTCTTTTATATATTTATAGAAGATTGTGTGGCCACGCCACATCTCACCAGACTATGAATCAACATTGTGTTATAAGTTTTAAGTATTGGTATTTGGTACAAACAGAAAAAGATATATAAGTATCCAAATGTTAAAATAAATTACTCAACTTTTCTGTGATTTTTCCCTAAAAATGTTAAAATGTTGCTAAGGCAAATGCAAAGCAATGCATATAACTTCTATAAGACTGATAAAAATAATTAATCCTGATCATTTTATTATTTTTAACTACCTGTATGACCAAATACTATATAAACAAGTTATAGTGTATTATAGTATTTGGTATCACTTTGACAACCATGAAATATGTCCATCCAGTAACACTATGTTCGACAGTACAGTTTTTATAGGGAAATGATTTTTTTATTTTTTATTATCTTTCTCGCAACTTTATCATATTTTTTCACCGTTTAAACCTTTTATGGAGTAAGACAAACATTTTAAAATCATGATAACCGTAATTGAAAGCTGAAATTAACAGGAACGAATGTTCGTCAATCACTTTAATTACATTGGTTTGCGTGAACCAAATCAAAAACTAATGTTTAAACAAATTTAAACAAATTAAGGTCTCTGATTGGTATTTTTTTTCAATCTGCTTTGAACCGTTTTCGAGATCTAGGAAATCCCAAAACGTTACCGCAGCAAAATCTTAAATTACTCGAGAACTATAAAACAAACACACACAAATTTTGCTATTTAGTAACATTTACTACGCAATAAAAGCTATCTATTCATGCATTTGGTTCCGGGCAGAAGCGACTTTTTTGCCAGGGTAACGTTTCTAACGTTACCCCAGCAAAATCTGTTTTTTTCAAATATCTTAAAAACTATAATTCACACAAATTTTGCTATTAGTAAACAAATTTCTCCTCGTGACACACTAATTATCTGTTATAGTCTCATCTCTCTAAAGCACAACATTTTGCGGGGGTAACGCACTCGTGCGATTGCGTTAGGTGATCGTATTCATTTGACAGTTCATATCGTATTCAATCGCCTGCAATTTGTATGGAATGACATAAAACATGATACAATATAAACTGTCAAATTAATGCGATATGCGCCTAGCAGGTTAACAATACATCAGGTTTTACAAAACAGATAAACATCTCCAGTTTTGAGGCTTGACTTGGGAAGGAGTTCAGTTTAAACTTAATTTGACCTATTAATTGTGATTATGGGGCTGGTTAACCGTAAGAAAACCTAGCTAGATCGATAGAATAGGTCTAAGCAACCAGACGTTATAAAAAAATGAAGTATCCAAATTGCGTTATAATACAATAAATAAATTAAACAAAATACAATTCACCTTCATCAGGACTGATGAATTGATAACATGGTTAAAAAATGGCAAGCTTATCCATTCCTACTAAGGTTATGGATGTTACACTCTTTCACGCAAAAACTACAGAACCAATTTGGATGAAATTTGGCACAAAGATAGAACATAACCTGGATTAAAACATATGTTACTTTTCATCCCGATATACCTACTGGAACGGGAACCACGCGGGTGAAACCGCGGGCGGCCGCTAGTAAACACTATATCCAAAAATATTCTTCAATGTCAATCATTACCTTAAAATCGAAGTAGCCTTTCATGCCCTTTTGTGGGTCAAAGTTGAGAGAGATGGCGCCACTGTCCACGTTGACTAGAAACGGCGAGACTGCCAGGTTCTCCAAACCTTCCGTCAAAGTCTCCTTTACGTCGCCCATGAGGTAGTAAGTTATCTTGGCGTTATCACCTTCGTCTTTGTCCTCAGCCTGGTTTATAAGTATGAAATAAAACATTAAAAATAGTAAAGTTACAACTCTTGCGGTTTAACTGTGCACTTCCTTGGAATGCAATAGTTTGCTGCTTAAATGACAAAGCGGTATTATAACATGATTAAAGGTCTTCGCAAATTACATCAACTCAAACCCGACTCCAATCCAACTCAACTCACAGTATAGCATTCTAATATGAGTTTTGTAACGTGTTCTTTAGAGGGGATATCGGCGCACAGTTCATGCATTGCAGGTTTATGTTGAAATATCAAATCTGAGTAATTCCATACAAAGCTCATATTTCAATGCCATACTGTGAATTGAGTTGGAACGGAGTCGATGTAAAGTGCGAAGACCTTTATGCTGTCTTCTCGACACCCAATCCTCACCTTAACATGCATAAACTCTATCCCAAAGTCAGCTTCAGTAGTGACACCCCCAGTGAATATTTTCCTGATGAACCTCGGCGCGTTGTCGTTCACATCGTTTACTTTGACGTAAACTTTGAGCGTGCTGACCGCGTCTACGTCAGGTTGGTAGTTAGGGGTGGCCACGCAGTCTTCGGTAGCCAAGATTGTTAGGTTGTAGAACGCTTTCTGTTCACGATCTAAGGGGTAGATCGTCGATAATCTGAAAAAGGGTTCGTGTTAAAAAGTCTGGGTTTGGGAAACAGAGTGGGTATATAAGTACATAATTATAATTTATTTCAGAATTACCTACAATTAAATAACAATAATTCACTTAAAAATAAAATACATATATTGAAGACCTATAAGATAGGATAAAAGGTCATACTTATGCGTACTCCTCTGCAGTTCAAAGACGCTGCCTTCATTCCCTTCGACGATATGATAGCAAACAGGCAGCACCGGTTCGTCTCCTCTATCTATAGCATCTCTCTCTATCACACTAGGGAGGTATACACCATATTCGGGAGTGTTTTCAGTTATGTTCATATGGAATGTTTTGTATGGGAAGCGAGGTCGGTAACTGTCGACGTTTTGCACGTAGATCGTCAGATCCAAGTCTGAGCTTAGAGGCGTAGGCAGGCCGAGATCGTAAGCCTCTATTCTAAGCTGCAAAAAATAGAACATTTATGCTATTTTGTACAGTTAATACCTTCAGACTTTACACAACTGACTCTCTCCAATTGATTCTGTACCCAAAGGTCTAACATATTACAGTTCAACGTCATTAAGAATAACTTGTTACTTTTGTAAATCCAGTCCGGTTTTACAGAGCTGATAATTTTGTAATCGACTTGAACGCTAATTAGCTAGGTAGATTCTAACATCGAGTGACCACGGCATCTTAGCAAGGACACTCAACTGACAATGATCGATCACAAATGGACCAGCAATTTCAGGACTACTTTATAGTTACCTGGTAGTTTGTCTGTTTGTCCCTGTCTAGGGACATGAGAGTTCAGAGCGCCGGTAGTGACTTGAACTGAAAACGCTCGCCACGCGCCCCCTGCGTCTTGCTTCACTCGTATATCTTTATAACCAACACATAGTTACTGTTATAATTACCTGGTAGGTTGTCTGTTTGTCCCTGTCTAGCGGCATCAGAGTGTTGAGAGCGCCGGTAGTGGCGTGAACTGAAAACGCTCGCCAAGCACCTCCCGCGTCTTGTTTCACTCTATATCGCACTGCCCCGTTGGGACCGATGTCGGCATCGATCGCTTTCACTTCTACCACTTTGGTGCCTATTGTTGCGTTCTGGGAAAGTTACATTTTTATTTGATCTGGCACATAAATATATGTAAGTTCTAATTGTTTATCGAGATAAATTATAATTGCAAAAGCAAATGCAAAATGAGATGGTACTTCGTTAGAAAATTACAAACAAAGCAGACTTCAAAAACAGTGATTCTAGCATTCGTCAGCAATAAAGTCGTGGCAATATTAAACTTTTCAAAATGTACAAATCAGTTATGACCTTAAATTAGACCATATAAAGTGCTTAATGGGGATTAACAGCACTTTTAGGTTAGGTTAGGTTAGGTTTTTTGTTTTTCATGTAGTACATGAAAAACAAAAAAATACTGGTTTTTATTTTTTCTATATGTGGTAAATTTCTAGAGATATATTTTTTTACTTCGGGCCAGCGTTTTATTTTTTGACGTCACTTTATAACACTTAGTATGCAGTTTGCGGCTCACGCTTGGCCGATTTGGTCAAGTTCAAGTTATTGATTATGCATTCATGACGTACACATACAGATGTTACAGTTAATACAGAAACAGTCATGACCCCACCCCGCAAGGGCAAAGCAGAGGGACAGAGGATCACAATGGACAGAGAGTCGCCTTCTTTGTATAAAACGGTATAGGATAACGTCACGCAAGAACGCGCGAATCTGGAAGTTTGAACACTTGTAAATCCGAAACTACTTATCGTATTTGAATAACACAAATAGAGTTCAGTTTTTATACGTTTAAGATACACTAACAAAGTTTCAAGAGATTTAATGAACCTGTTGTTAATCCCCATTCTACGCTTCTATATGTATATTAAAATTCTTAAATGTATAACAAAAACTTATATGTATGAAATGTAATATAAATAAAATGTTTTTTTTATTGATTTGAATCGAAATGTCTCAGCTCCACTTCAGGCAAAGTAAGTAAGAATTGAATTATAAAGTAAGTAATATAAGAGTTCAAGATTTGAATTACCTCTGGAACTTTAATGGTGACATTCTGGGGCGGGTGCACAAACACAGGGGCGTGGTCATTATAGTCCGTGACGCACAATCTCAGTTCGGCCCTCGCTATGTTGGGGGGCACTCCCAAGTCCCTCGCTTCCACCACCAGGGTGTAGTTCCCGAAACGGTCCTTGAGCGACTGCCGCGCGAACAGACGGCCCGTGTTGGCGTCTCCACCCACTTGCTCGAAGCGAAACAGTTCTATTGTCAAAAATATTTTTTTTGTATAACCACTGTCATATAATTTATCTACCATACAGTCGGCTATTATAATTTAAAGTTTTTAGGTAACTAAATAGGTCTCACCATGTCCTTTCCCCGCGACGACATGGAACTGGACCCGTCCGTTAGGGGACGCGTTGTCATCCGCACCCGTCGCGGGTACAGCCAGTACGGGCTAGCGATGATTATGAACCTCTCTTAATTAGGGCCGCTATTTCAATGTCACCTTATCTTATGACTTAAGTTAAGTCCAACATTTGAGCTAAGTATCACTTATGAAAGACAATAGCGTATTTCAATCCAGATATTCCTCGCCTTAGCTAATCTAGGATTTGTCGCAATATTAAACAACATATGTAATTATCTATGAATTTTGATACATAATAAACATACATAATAAACAAAATATGTAATTATCTATGAATTTTGATGTCATTTGCTGACATTGAGCGCTCATTGGCTGCGCGTGTACGCTCGGCGACCAATAAGAATCGTAGAGGCTCCACAATAAAAAAGAGCGCCAAAAATTTATCACTTTAGAATTTCTTCTCACTTCGAAATGTTTACATTACATTACGCATCATCTTCAAAAATTTCGGATAATATTCTTGTAATTTGCCATTATTTCTACACTATAATATTTTTTATGCTACAACTGCATTTTATTTACTGATAATAAATACCTGAATGTAAAACATAAATATCTTTTTGCCAGTCAAAAATATGTTACCATAGCAACGAATCCCGGATAGACACTTAAGTCTCTGAATTCCTTAGCTTAAATATTGGCTAGTTAGGATGGACTTTAAGCGTCACTTAACTTTAATCGTTTATTGAAATACACATAAGTGGAACACATCTTCAATCCTGGATCAATTCAAGATAAGTCGATATTGAAATATCGGCCCTTAGGGCCGGTATTTCAACGTCACCTTATCTTATGACTTAAGTTAAGTCCAACATTTGAGCTAAGTATCACTTGTGAAAGACAATAGCGTATTTCAATCCGGATATTCCTCGCCTTAGCAAATCTAGGATTCGTCGCAATATTGCAACATAACAAACAAAATATGATAATTGTCTATGAATTTTGTTGTCATTTGGTGACAGTGAGCGCTCATTGGCTGCGCTTGTACGCTCAGCGACCAATGAGAATCGTTGTGGAGGCTCCACAATGAAAAAGAGCGCCATAAAATTTATCACTTTAGAATTTCTTCTCATTTCGAAATTTTTACATTACATTACGCATCATCTTAAAAATTTCGCATAATATTCTTGTAATTTGCCATTATTTCTACACTATAATATTTTTTATGCTTCAACTGCATTTTATTTACTGATAATAAATACCTAAATGTAAAACTAAAATATCTTTTTGCCAGTCAAAAATATGTTACCATAGCAACGAATCCCGGATCGGCACTTAAGTCTCTGAATTCCTTAGCTTAAATATTGGCTAGTTAGTATGGACTTTAAGCGTCACTTAACTTTAATCGTTTATTGAAATACACATAAGTGGAACATATCTTCAATCCTGGATCAATTCAAGATAAGTCGATATTGAAATACCGGCCCTTAGTCTAGCAGTGCTAATTTAACCTATATCTAACCATGTCCCTTCCCCGCGACGACATGGAACTGGACCCGTCCGTTAGTGGACGCGTTGTCATCCACTTCCGTCGCGGATACAGTCAGTATGGGCTCGAGGTGATTATGAACCTCTCTAACTGTGATGCAGCTTAGTCTAGCAGCGATGGTTTAACTTATATCTAAACAGGACTTACCATGTCCCTTCCCCGCGACCAGATGGAACTGGACCCGTCCGTTAGGGGACGCGTTGTCATCCGCATCCGTCGCGGATACAGCCAGTATGGGCTCACGGTGGTTGTGGAATTCTGTTATGGTGGTGCATTCTTCTGGCAGTTGCAGAACTGGTGCGTTGTCATTCACATCGTCCACGTAGACACTATAAGTTGCAATTGAGATATTATTTACCATTGCTATTTTTAATTATACTTATTTTAGAGGGTCGATCGTTTGGAAACAACAAAAAAAAATTTAATGAAACTGAAATTCACTGCAGACCCAACTTAAACTTAGCTCAGGTTTTCTAAGAAAAAACATAAAAATTATATAATATCCTTTGTGGGGTTGGTAGAGCATCAAAGGTGCAGCTTGAGAGTTAAAAACCGGTCAAGAGCGAGTCGGGCTCCGTACCATCATAATATATTGTCCCCATACATAGACATACCAAACTAAAAGCAAATAAGTATAAAATCACTTTTTTAAGATTTCTAAAAAAGTATGCTTTTTAAAGAATAATTTCAGATTTTTTAGATATAAACGGAACTGTACTTTTTAAGCAAGCAGCGCTTTTTCATATGATACCCCACATGCCCTAGTAGCCACACTGAATTTTTAAGACCCCTGTCAGTCCGTGTTGTAAAAAATAATGATGTAAGTATATTTATTTCTTTCTTCATTGCAAAATAGTTGCCCAAACGTCATCTAAAACTATTCCAAATTTCAAGTTCATAGCATCAGTAGTTCTTAAATTATCCAGCTGTGACAGACAGACAGACAGACAGTAAAACAGACTGAGTCGCACCATAAGGGATCCATTTTACCGTTTTGGTACGGAACCCTAAAAACGTCGTATAGACCTCGCTCTCATAGAAACCCCTCAACGAGCCGCATTTGGTATTGATTAGATCTTATATTAGGTGTTGTCCAAAAACAATAGTGACTAGTGACAATAGCTTAATATAACTTGCACGTTGATAGGCTTTTACTATTTGCACTAAAAAGCTAGCCGCTGGCGTATTCCATAATTATCTTTCGCTTCCAGTCCAGTATAGGCTACAGATTATATTAACTCACAGACCTATATCGACATAGACGAAAAGAGCGCTTCAAACTGTATGAGAACCTAGAATGTCGAATTTTTCGTGCCTACGATGACGTCACGAGCGAGATTAACCCCCATATTCTAAGTCGTTCCTCCAAAACTTTTTACACTCCACTCAACCTCGTCGTGGGTAAAAATGGTAGTGTGCGCTAGGCCTAACACGGAGTGGCTACGTACTCTTTGACTCCTCCAGGTCCTTACGGAGTTATGACTTAGAATACCGATTTCGAGGAGTATTTTGAAGAGGTTTTCAATGAGGTTTCGTTAAGTCGAGGACGAGTAAGTTTTGGAGAAACGACTTAGAATATGGGTGTTAGTGATGTGTCAATGTATTGACGAGCTCTTGCAAGAAAGCACTGCACAATTAACCATTTTTGGTTTCTGAGTGACGCGTGTTTTCATGGCAATGGTCTCAAGCGGACTGAATTAGGTCGTAAAACTTTCACCGTGGATCAAACTTTTGGCCCGCAGGTAAACTTTTACCGTCTATCTCGTTATAAGTCTGTGTATTAACTACTTACACAATCTGCTTGAAAGCGTTTCTGCTCTCCCCGCTGAGGAACCCGAACTGGTAGTTGTCCCAGGCTTCCACCACCAGGTTGTATGAAGACTGTGTCTCTCGGTCTAACCACTCGGACACGGTTAATGCTCCGGTCTCCGGGTTTATTAGAAACTTGCCCTGTGCAAATGAAAATAACAGTAATGTTGTACAGTCACGTGCAATGACGTACAAACACTAAGCAACTTTGTCAAATTACAATACTGAATGACATTTGTGGTCAGAGAGAAGTCTGTTCCCGTGTGCGTCAATGCGATAAGGTTGTAAAGTGTATACATGTCATTGCTTGTGACTGTACAACGTTTTTTTACCTTTACTAAAAACTTTAAAACCAATTGAAGAACTCATCATTACGAACAATTTTTTGTATGTGTCTTAGGATGATATAGTAAATCGAATCATTTCGAAAATACAAGGCATATTGCGAAAACACGGATAGCGGTAACATTGGATATTCTTATCTCTGATTGGCTTAATTTTTGCTTGCTTGCTAACTCTTATTCGGATTGGTTCCTAGTTTGATCATGTGACTTGTACAGCTTTGGAAGAATTCGGGCTACTAAGCAAACAGCGCGCACCTAGCGGCATGACAAATTAATTTAAGCTAAACAGAACCATCAAACAAAATAGTCACGTCATACTATTACGGCAGCTCACATGGCTGTATAAGAGGTTGCCCAGTAAATGTATGAGTAACGTCAAGAGCTGTGTGTATTATCTATTTTCTATAGTATTTGCTTATACAGATACATTATATTTTATTTAAACAACATGAGAAAAAAATAACCATACTACTGTAAGAAATTGATATAAAATTTGTAGACCAATTAGACACAAACCTGTGTGGACATTCTATCCAGCAGATAAGTAATCTTCCCATATTCGCCTGAATCAGCATCTTTGGCCACCACATTGGTGATAGTGGTGCCCGGCTCTATCGACTCTAGGACGTGGTATTCGAACGAAGACGTCTCGAATACAGGGTTGTTGTCGTTTTCGTCTAACACCTATGACAAATTATGATACATTGCGTAAGTTCACATCAGGTATAGGTCGGTTACCGAAAGCTGGCGTGTTATCAGTACTCACACAAATGCAATTTCAAACAACAAATTGAAAAATACAAACAAGGTCACTCGCAAAAGCAAAACAATAACGGTCTCTTTCATACTGGTTAGTTTGACCACGCGCGAGCGAGACAGACAAATTATTCTTGTTGACCATGCAGTGCAACATTACGCCGCGCGCTTATTCACAGCCACTACGTGTAAATGTATTGAACGTGCCAGCTATAGTTAACCGAGCTGAACATAGCCCATTTCGAATCTCGGCCAATATTATTATTATTAAACACACAGCTAGTTAATACAGCACTAAACGACACATGCCGAATCATTACGGGCTGTCTTAAACCAACTCCCGTTGGTTTGCTGTATTCACTAGCTGGTGTTGCTCCCCCCTGAGGTCCGCAGAGATGTATCTAACTCTTTGGAGCGTCTCAAAAAAGACCACGAGACACAACCACGTGCCGGTGATCCAAAGGCAAACCCAGAGACAACTTTCTCCGGAAAGTTCCTCCCCTGGACGGGGATCCTGAATAGTAGGATTAAAGCTCTGGAAGGTGAAATATTCCATAGGCTCATTTACTGAGCAGCACAGTGCCCGTGTCCCAATGCACTGTAATTGGCCAAGTATAATAATCTCCCATGGCCGACTTGGAGGTCATTAAACAGACTCAGAACCCACGTCGGCCGCTGCAAAGAAAACATGTGCCGATGGGGTTATGGCTCCGACAACACCTGCGAGTGTAGTACCTCCCCACATACTATGGCACACCTTTTGTCTTGCCCTGCGTGTCCATCAACCTGCACACGCGAAGACCTGTATAGCGCAACCGATAATGCGATCAGTGTCGCGCAATACTGGTCTCACAAAATCTAAAGTCAAAAAATGGTCGACACGATAATAATAATAATAATGCACTGTGCGATGGGCCGGATTCCCAAGGATGCGAGTTCGAATCCCGTCAGAGCGACATGGGACAAGTTGCTTTTTTCTAGTATATTTTCTTAATATTTATCACATAAAATAGCATTGTAAAAGGCAAAAATTATTCTATATAATATCAAGTATTTATGGCTGATAAGAAGAACGAATAAAGCACGAAAGAACAAAGAAAGCAGCTACCGCAATACAAATCCATAGAGGTTCGTACACACAGGCACGCGCCGTTGGATAGCGAAACAGACTTGAGTATCCTTGTATACAAAGGGGCTAAAAATGTTTGAAGGTGGCACGGGTCGGCTAGTACCTGGATATACAAATCAGTGACGGAATATCTGGGCGGTATTCCGCTGTCCACAGCCTTGACAGTGAGATTGATCCACGGGTACATCTCGTGATCTATCTTATTTGCCACCACGACTTCTCCCGAAGACTTCTCTAGGTGCACCATGCTGAGAAGTTCTTCTGGACCTAAGGAATAATATAAGAGAATTCAGTCAACGACGAAGCTCTTTGAAATATTTAAAAAACATGAAAAAATTGCTAATATAAATTCACTTGTGACCGAGTTAATTTTTTCCAATATTTTTCTATTTAAAATTTACCACAAGTATAAAAATAGCATTGAAAAAAAAATTCAAAAATTACAAAATCATAAATGCTAATATAAATTTTATTTTTATTTACCCACAGAACACGTTACGATTTTAGTTCGTACTGAAAGAAATGTTGCTTCTAAAACTAACGTGCCCGTTTTCGAGGCAACACTTCTTGCAAGACAAGGTGAAGAAATCCAAAATAGTACAAAGGAAAATGTATGATCAGTTTTTCCGTTTCGTGCAAAACGATGGCGACACTTGATAGCTAAGAGTGCGGCCACAAGTCCACAACACTGTGTTGCATTGCGACGCGACGTAGCATCGCATAAAATTTCATTAAGACGGTATGGCACCGCATCGGATAATTCTGCGGTACAACACCGCCTGGCTCTAACCTATTACCTACTTTTAACCTCCTTGTGTTCTGTAGATTTATCAAATACAAATATTTAACACTAGTTGCCGCCCGCAGTTACACACGGGTTGTTTACCGTTCCCGTGGGAATACTGGGATAAAAAGTAGCCTATGTTACTCTCTGTCCTTTCAACTAACTCTATGCTAAAAATCAAGTCGATTAGTTTCTTAGTTAGGGTGTGAAGAAAGCACAAACAAACAAAGAGACTTTCGCATTTATAATAATAGATAAATAATTAGTATTACTTGTGCCTTAAATTCGATATAGAGTAACATTCATTCCAATCTAAAAAAGTAATTTCACAAATAAATACCTTCAAGATAGTACGCCATAGTCCGGTTCTTGTCCGCATCGTCAGCTATAACAGTGCCTATATACGCGCCGTTCTTAGAGTTTTCAGTTATCGACGTCCTGTAGTACGGTTTGCGGAATCTGGGGTTATTGTCATTCACATCTTCTACTACTACAGTGAGAGTCGCCGAAGCAGTCTGCCTGGGTCCACCGTCGATCGCCGCCATATCTTCTACAGTTATTACTAGTTTTAACACTTCTATTTTCTCCCTATCCAGTAACCTGAAAGGAATTGATTGCTTACAATCTTGAGGTTTTTATTTCCATAAGATTTGTCGGTAAATAGGTTTCACGTTATTACTTATTTAATTATTTATTTAGGAAACAAACAGTCATACAGAGATATTGACAAAAACAAAATATCATGTTCTTATAGACCTAATAGTTCCATAAAGCATGTTATTATGTTAAATAGGCATGCTGTTGACTTCATTTTAAATCATTAGATTAAGAAGAGGCCTAAGATGGAGCCTTGTCACTCGAGCGAGCTTCAAATATACCAGGGTTAAAGGCTCCCGGGAATACAGACGCAGTCAGAGGGAGGAATATCAACCAAGTAGGGGTAATAGCCCGCAGTACATCTGGACTCCCGGTGGTAGAAATAGAGTTAATACAAGTAATAAGGTCAGATTGAATAGAATACCTTTACGTTATTGTGTGCTAAGTTCAAATTCGTCACCTAATATGTACCGGCATGTATTACAGTGCAAAAGGCGAATCAAAAGTGACTGATTACAATGTAGAGCCATTGTAGGATTTTAGGGGTCTTTAGGATAAGATTTAAATAACAACTCACCGTACAACCCTGAGTGTGCCATCCACAGCATTGAGGTCCCACAGAGCGAGGTAGTCATATTCGGCAGGAGGTATTAGCACTCCGTCTTCATCCCTGGCCAGACTTGACGCCTTGTCTAACGTATACCTTAGTACGGGTTGCTCGTCGGGGTCGTACGCTTGCGCCCGGTAAATGAGACTACCGACCTAGGTGACCATAATGATATAATTAATAACATAAAAAAATAACTTTAAAGTCTTAAAAGTTGGGTTCAAAATCGATTGGAGAAATTTGTCAGTTCTGAATCATAATAATAAGTTCGGATTAAGCTGCTGGAGATATCCACTCTAGCTAGATAGACTCGACGCTTTGTATAACGTGTACATTAGTACGTGTTGCTCGTCGGGATCGTACACTTGCGCACGATATATTAAATTACCGATCTAGGGAATAATGATAAAAAAAAAATACCACCTGTGGATTTTAAAGGAAAACAAATATCTGTAATCAGATCCAGCCAGAAGTATCAACAGTCTGGCCAGACTCGACGCTTTGTCTAATGTGTACCTTAGTACGGTCTATGATTTTATAATTTTTGCATTTTTCAATGCTATTTTTATACTTATGGTAATTTTTTTAAATAGACAAATATTGGAAAAAATTAACTCAGCCACAAGTGAATTCTCAGACGGGAATCGAACCCGCGACCTTTGGAATCCGGTCCAATGCTCTAACCGCTGAGCCGGTCTCGGTAGCTCAGCGGTCAGAATTCACTTGTGGCCGAGTTAATACTTTCCAATATTTTTCTATTTAAAAAAAAACCATTAGTACGGTCTGCTTGTCGGGATCGTACGCTAGCGCGCGGTATATTTAACTACCGACCTAGATGAGCATAATGATATAATAAATAATAAAAAAACTTTAAAGTTTTAAAAGTTGGGTTCAAAATCGATTGGAGAAACTTGCCAGTTCTGTAAAATTTGATGTGCTATCGACTGTGAATCACAATAATAAGTTTGTATTAAGCTGGCTGGAGGTGTCAATACTCTGGCTAGACTCGACGCTTTGTCTAACGCAGGGATGCACAGACTTATTAAGACTAGGGGCCACTCGGGCAAATCATGAACTGATCGCGGGCCGCCAGAAGTATAGGTAATTAAAGACAATAAGAATTGATAATAATGTATTCAAATTGTTAAAGAATTTATTAATTTGAAGCGTGGCACTGCATAGTGCTTACAATCTTTTTTATATTTGGCTCAAATTTACTTGTAGCAACACGTAATACTGCTTCTAAACTTTCATTTGCAAGGCGGTTTCGATTTTTTGTTTTATTATTATTTAGTATTGAAAAAGTTTGTTCACATATATAGGTAGAACCAAATAAGTTGGCACATTTCAGAGCGTTTATGCGCAACTCTTTGTACATATTTTTATCAATGCAGTGGTAAAAGTTCAGCAAGTCTCCTTCGTTGAATCTGTTGCGTAAAGTTTTGAATGTTGATAATTTCTAACTGCATTTTTAACTGAAATCGTGAAAAGATTGCTGAATATGTCCAAAAGAGGTTTCACTTTTTTAAAGTCCGAAAATCTGTCTTGAAAAGATTGAATCAAAATATCTAGCTTTTCTACATAACTGAAATTAATCGCAGTTTTGTTGAATTTTTCAGTCATTTTCTTATAATTCGGAAAATGATTGTAATTTCCAGAAGTCAGTTGCGATCTGAAAAGTGTCAGCTTGCATTGAAAGGATGATACATGAGCGTAGAGCTGGGATATCAGTTGATTTTTGCCTTGAAGCCGTGTGTTCAAGACATTCAAATGATTTGTAATGTCAACTAAAAAAGCCAAATCACACAACCAATCAGGATTTTTAAGTTCCGGGACATCCCTTTGCTTTTCGGAGATTCAAATCACTTTTCGAACATATTTTTTTTGGTTTTATTCTGGAATAGAATTCAATATTTTTCGAATGTACGAGAGTATTATTTTTGCTGTCGGCGGGCCACCAGTATTCCACCGGCGGGCCGCGGTCTATGCATCCCTGTCTAACGTGTAGCTTAGTATGGGTTGTTCTCAGAGTCGTCCGCTTGCGCGCGGTATGTGAGACTACCGACCTAGGTGGTTAAGACGATTCAGCCAGAAGTATCAACCAACACTCTCTGGCTAGACTTAGAAATAAAGAAAGAAATAAATAAAATTTATTCGACTAAAAAAAAACAGGATACAAACATGACTTACATTACACATACACACAATTTAGTCGAATTGGTCCCCAACTTCAGCTATTGCCACAACAAGTGTGACGCTGATTTTCACTTGACGCTTTGCCTAACGTTGTTATCTTCAGCATGGGCCGGGTAGCGCCAAAGCACATGTTCAAATAGGTCTATTGAAGCAATGTACTAACACCCATAGATTTTGCAGCCAAAAGTGGTTTAGACTTGTTATGACTATAATGAAGTATTATGCGAATTGTTAAAGACTTTTTAACAAGTTTGCTATTGTTGATTCATTACATCTTACCTCAATATTCTCTCTGACAGCGATGGTGCCCGGTTCGTGTAGTACCGGTGGTTTGTTGTTGACATCCACTATGGTGATATTGACGAGCACCGCCGCGCTCAGCTGATGGTCGCCGATACCGCCATCAAGCGCCACCTGGAAGTTATAATTTAACCACTCTGTCCGGAATTATGGTAATAAACTATACTATAATGGTTATACTTTTAGGCATATTGTACTATTTATTTCGAAAATACAAACTAACTAATATATTAGTTTAGTTCATCCAGTGCCGGTTTTACTACAACCAGCGCCCTTGGGCGAGATTTTAGCTCCTCCCCCCATCCCCCGTCCAGTAATATCCCGTAGAACTTCTTTCGTGAGATGGACACTACCAACTTTTAAAAGGTAGTGTAACGCGTGAGCGCTACTTTAATAATTGAAACGATCTTGATCCGAACATTCCAGCCAAAGCATTCTACTTTGCGGTCCTACTATTTTATTTTTCTTGCCTTGGCTTGCACCGACTCCAAAAGGTTTATTTTTTGCTTTTTAGTGTTTTGAAGTCGGTTTTAATTTTTTTTTATAAAAAGTTTTTATATATCATAAACAAAACCAGCCAGCAACGGCGGTGTACACGCCTGCTTGTAGTGCGGAAAGGTATACAATCTTCACAGTACCTATTTAGGGGCACCCTGAGCGTCCTTTTATGTCCGGCGCCCTGGGGCCGTCGCCCATGCTCGCCCCCCCCTAACGCCGCTACTGAGTTCATCAAATAATTTACTTCTTCAAGTATTCGATTTCAATATTTTAGATAAAAGGTATGGGTTTTCCGCGATTTTCAGCAAAACGGTAAGTTTTATCATAAAATAAGCTTAGACAAAATTGTAGATCATGTCGTCGTCGACGTCTCAGCCTCACGACACCCACTGCTGGGTATAGGCCTCCCCCAAGGAACTCCACGACGATCGGTCCTGCGCTGCCAGAATCCAGCGGCTTCCTGCGACCTTCACCAGGAGTCGTATTTTTTAATCACTCGAATTACATTCGCGTCCGGAATCGAAAGACTTTAGTAGGTATTAATGTTATTTTCTCGAACAAATTAATTTGCCTTGACAATATGAGTGGTAACGTGGTATCCCCTATAGGCCTATTCCACGGATCTGTTGTAATGCTGTTTAATTTGAAACTATTGCATTATCCTATCCTACTATATAGTAATAGTAATAAATAATATTTTTTTATTAATGCAAATAATATTACATTGGGTAGTTAAGCACTGGCTCCCACACTAGGATTCCCTGTGTTGTGGGATTCAGTCTCTTCCGTGAGACAAATAGGTATTAAGCTTAAGTAATCAAAATTAAGATATTTTAATACAGGCAGTTTTTTTTTTTGTAAAAAGCTATAGGTAAGTTATGTGAAATGCAATCTTAAAAGATTGTGTCTGTGTGTGTGTGTGTGTGCATGCATGTGTGTATGTGTGTGTGAGTGTGAGTGTGTCTTTGCGTGTGTGTGCATGCGTATGTGTGCGTGTGAGTGTATGTGTGCGTGTGAGTATATGTGTGTGTGTGCGCTCGCGGGTGGGTGTGTAGTGATTGGTTATCTTACCATCGGAACCTTAGATTATCACGAAATAAAGGATTCTGTTTGTGAATAGTTTAGGGTTGTTAACCATTTCCTCAGTACTTGTTTACATTGCGTCTAATAAAATATTATTAATGCGAAAGTATGTCAGTTTGTTTATATGTTTGTTTGTTCCTCTTTCACGCCTAAACGGTTGAACGGATTTTGATGCAATTTGGTATGTAGGGACTACAAGTAGTGGACTAACACATACACGCTACTTTTTATCCCGATATTACCACGGGAATGGGAACCACGCAGGTGAAACCGTGGGTGACCGCTAGTAACAGATATTGGCAAGAGTTGGAAATGATAAAAGCTGTGTATATAAAAAAAGTAGAGAAATTTATTCGTCTGATTAATTACTTTCAAATACGTCTGCTTCCTCTTCTTCTTCTTCTTCATTCTGGTTGCAAGTAAATTGCCTCAATAGCAATGTATCGCATGTCTCGTCGTTGATATCAAACGAATCCTCTACTGTTGGCGGTGAAATATTAGAGCACGACCGGCCTTGACAATTTGTGCATGCCAGAGAACAAAACAGTCCCAACTTTTTTTGCAACCACATTTAGCACTGCATCCCTTTTTACAGTTGTAAAAAATTGTGTTTAGGAGTTTTCCTGGCGCAGGTGGGATTAAGTCTGAACTGGTTCTAATGTATTGTCGACCAACTTCCAAGAATTTGAACTAACAGAACTAGATTAGAATTAAAACGTGTTTTCATTCACTGGAGTGGCGCTCAAGACTGATGGTTTTTTCATTTATTAGGTATTCTGACATAAAGCAGGTTAGAAAAAAAGTATTGATAAATTTTTATAGATAATTACATGATCTACAATTTTGTCCAAGCTAATTTTATGATAAAACTTACTGTTTTGCTGAAAATCCCATTTTTTACCTTGAACCTCGAATATTTTTTTCCAGGTACCGGATCGATGACTTTTTAAATTTCATTTATAATTATGTTTTGAACAATTTGACCAACTTTCAGCTTTTTGGGAATTTTTGTATCTTGACTCTATTTTTTTATTTATATTTATGAGAGCCCGTGGCGCAGTGGTTCACGCGCTCGGCCTGCGAGTGTTGAGGTTAAACAACATTCGCAATGGTCGGTCACGGGATGGGTGACCAAAAATTTATTATCTAGATCTCCTCCGTGCTTCGGAAGGCACGTTAAGCCGTTGGTCATTTGCAGTCGTTAAAACCCACCAATCTGCATTGGGCCCGCGTGGTGGGTCACCCAAATCTTTGCAGATATATGGCCGAAATTAATAACCTATCTGTAGATGTGGATAGGGATATCTGAAGTAGTTGCCTAGGATACTGGCTTCGTTGCCTAGCAAACGTCGTTATTTTGGTCATTATTAACAAAAATATCCTGGGCGACTATCTCAGATAGCCCAATCCATATCTACAGATAGGTTATTAATTTCGGGCGTTACACATACTTTTTTATTTATTAGACCGTGAGGTGAGCATGTTTGAATGAAAATAACGCAGTGGTTCGATTTCTTTGCAGCCGAGTGTAGTTTCATCTTAACTTACCACAGTGAGAGTATAGCGATTGCTCTTCGGGTTGGTCTTGTCCGGGTCGAGTGAAGATCCGTTGGCCACAGAGACCACGCCCGAGAGACTGTCGATGACGAACTTATCGCTCGCGCCGCGTTGGATGCGATACACTACCCTGTTGTTTGGTGATGAGCCGTCGGCATCGCGAGCTTTTACCTAAATTAAAATGAAAATCTATTTCCGTACGATTGTACATCTTTTTTTCCTGCTGTCGTTATGACATCTTTTAAAGGTTTACAGTCAGAATTAATTTAAGAAAAGTATACATTCTAATGGGTTGTAATAAATTCAAAGTATATTTATACACGGTCCTATGAGCCGGAGCGGATACACAAATCGGTATTATTTATGTATCCGGCTCATAGAACCATATTCCATACTATTTATCCAAATAGGTTTTACAAAATGTAATTTGTCACATTAAGCTAGCCTAATTAAAGCTTAATAAATACTGGGCCTAGGCCAGAATATAATATAATAACAAAAAAGAAACAAAGATTACTATAGTTACTTTCAATTTATAAATTCGTATAATGGTATTCTATTCGTAATAAAGGTATACAGTTTAGTGGATCTTATAATTACCTCCAAAACGCTAGTTCCTCCAGGCATGTCTTCCGGTATAGACCTCTTGTACAGCATTTGTTGGAACATCGGCGCGTGATCGTTCACATCTTGCACGTATATTGTAACGGGAACGGTCGACGACAGAGGTGGGGTACCGAAATCACGAGCTCTTATCTGTTACCAAATTCAGAAGACAAAGAGTTAATGAGGCATTTGAATTAGAGCCTAGGGAAATGACAGACTTTTTGCTTGCTTCAGGGCGCGAAATTATTAGTGTTTTATAGCCAACTAGCTGACCCACGCCAAACGTTTTTATTTGTGATTAAATTACTAGGGGACTATCAAGCATATGATACTTGAGCTCAGGATATGGAGATATTTACCGTCAAATGTATGGGTCTAATGTTTCCATTGTCGCCGGGTATTTGTTCAAAGTCGAGTCCTCCTTTAGGTGTGATTATACCCAGGTTGGGGTCTATTGAGAAATTGTTTTTATAGTCCCCACCAACTATGGAATACTCTATATGACTGTTTTTAGTGCCTGAAATTATAAAAAATTATGACGAATTTGGTGTAGCGGTTCCAGTGTTGGACTGATCGTCGTGGTGAGTTTGATTCCCACCGAGACACAAAGACTTAATGACGTAATTTTAATACGTGAAAATACGTGAGTTTTGAATCCATTGCTATAGCTTGTACTACAGGTATTAGCCTAACTTACAAGCTTGCTTAATTTGGGGCTACATGTTGTTGTCAAAAAGTCCCATAATTAGTTTTACTAACTCTTACCATTCAAATCGATGTCCCTGGCTTCAAGTATGAGTGGGTTTTCAAATTGCTTTTCATTCTCAAGCAGCCTTGCCTCGTACTTATTAGCCAAGAACATCGGAGCATTGTCATTGACATCCTCAATGTTTAAAATAAGTTGGGCTGTATTCCTGTTGCCTCTGCCTAGATCGTCTCTGGCTTCAACGGTGAGGTAATGGCGGGAGACCAACTCGCGATCGAAGTTGTCGCCTCCCGCTTGTTTCACTGTGATCACACCCGATATTGGGTTTAGATGTAATCTGTAAATAGGTATGCAAGTTGAAGGTAGTTTTAATGATTAGTGTGCAACTTTTAATTTTACTGAACATTAATGACCTGTCTTACTGCCCTCCACTTTAGACCGATGATCTGGTGAAGGTTGCAGGGAGCAGCTGGCTAAAAGTACACCCACGCCTTGTGTCGCTCGAAGGAGGACTCCTATGTTCAGCAGCGTACTACTAATGGCTGCCGATAATCAGTAAAGTACTTACAAATTAGCTATGCTTCCACCAAGATTGGTGTACCTTATCCCTCTTGTACCGTAATTGTCAGAGTCCTGATCGAGGGCTTGCACCCAAGCAACAGTGGTGCCAACACCACAGTTCTCTGGTACGGACACCATGTAGAGGGATTCCGTGAATTCAGGAAAGTTATCGTTTTCATCCTTTATGTGGACGACAATAGGGACAATACTGGAAAGGAGAAATAATGCTTAGGTAAAGGCCGAGCCACGTAACTTGACTTAAGCTCAGAGACGAAAGATGCGCAGTAACTACATACACAGTCGATACTCCTCTTCTTTTTAGAATTGAAATTTTACCCACGAAAAAGAAGAGAAGAGTGGATGAAAAAAAAAATTATCATTGACAGCTTTCGGGTACTGTATTGTATTGCATTTACAGTTATTTCGATTGTTTGTCTCACAACGCTTATGTCAAGTTACGAGGCGCGACCTATACAACTAGTTCATAAAAACTGATTTCATTAGATCAAATAATGATAAGTGGCAAGCTTTTTTCCTATTAAGACAAGTAATGATTTATTGTCCAACAAACCTCATTTTGGGGTCTTTGGCAACAGTTTCTTTGGCGACTAGACTAAAGTTCATCACTGTAACAGTTTCATAATCCAAGAAAGATGGATCATTTACTCTTATCAAGAAAGAGGCTTCGTTAATTCCTCTGAAAGGAGTCACATCAAACACTCCATTATCACCTTGTAGGTATAATTCAAAGGTTCCATTCTTTCCCTGTGAAGAATTGAATAAAAATGAAAATAAAAATCAAGAATAAAAAGAAAAATATTAAAAATATAATTAAAGGATTCATTCCTGCAAGAGCATGTCAGGCATGGCCATTGCGACATCAGGTTGTAATTAACTTGAGATTTAAATAAAAACACTGAGCAGCACTTGTATTCTGAATAAAAACAGATCTGTGTACTGTCCATTAGCAACTGTTTAATGTCTAGTTCACATATTTCAGTAGCATTCTAGTCCAGCACTAGAATGCTACTGGAATATGAACCAGTACTGAAATATATGCATTTCAGTGACCAATTCCAGTCCGGTGACTGGAAAGAAATCTTACAAAGGACTGGAATAATGTGCAAGCCATTTGAGTCATTGAATTACTGTAAGTACTGGAATAATCTGAACTGTGCATACATGCCATTTTGAAACTCACCTGATCATAATCAAACACTTCAGGCAAAGCATCTTTGAGGAAAGTTATTGGTGTATTCTGTTGAGCATTTTCCAGAACTTCTCCCACATACCTCTCACTCCTGAATCTTGGAGTCTCATCATTCACATCAGTTACTATTATCGTCACTTCTGTGGTAGCGCTTGGCAAAGGAGACACTGATCTTGATTCTTCTGTAGCCTGATAAATTAAGATAACAAAAACAAACTAGATCATAAAGTTATAGGCTAATATTTATTTCTGTCCTTATTAATTTTAAAATACTTATATGGTTTTTGCAAATATAAGCTAAAACACTACTAATTAGCAACATGTACAGTTTACCTTTTTATTTATTTATTGACAATTTAAACATGCTTTTAGGTTGTTAAAATTGTTTTAGAGACAGGTGAAGAGTGTCATTAACTAACTAAGAAAAGAGTACTATGTAACATAGGTAGCTATTTCTAAACTATCTTACCAATTATAACTTTTTAATTTTGCATTTTACAATGCTATTTTTATGTAATAAATATTAAATATTAATATTAAATAAGAAAATATACTATAAAAAAGCAACTTGAGAGAAGATTTACCAATATTTCCAAGATGTAAGCCCCATTGCTGTTGTTAGGATCCTCCCGGTCCAGTTGGTTGATGGTATAGACAATCCCTGAGCTACTGTCAATATCGAAGTGCTCTTCCCCTCCAGCAATGATGCTGTATGATATTCGGTTATTGATACCCCTATCTCCATCAATAGCTCGAACTAAGAGGAAATTTGTTAAAATAGCATTTGTAAAGTTTTATTATACTCTATAGAGCACTCAGACAGTTACTTACATAAATAACATGTACAGTCAACAGCAGATATAGCTTTACACTTTAACCTTGAGAGCGCCGTTACGTCGCTCGTAACAGCGGCGGTTTTCGTAGTGCAAATGTAGAGCCGTAGCTTCTGTTGACTGTATAAAGGAGCACATATACCTTGCAAAACCGCTGTTCCAACAGACGCATCTTCACTTATCCTAGTAACAGGACTGGCCACAACAAACTCTGGTGGCTGATCTTCCTGGTCTTGTACTTTTACTAATATTGCTGCAGTCCCAGTGTTCACTCTCCCTTGATTGGCCCGGTCTACAGCCAGAACTCGAAGTTGGTACAGTGACTTTCGTTCATAGTCCAAGCTACTTAGCAGTCTGATTACGCCTTTCCCATTCACAGTTTGCACTGAAAAGTTGTCTACGTCTCCGTCGACCTCTTGTAAGTGGTATAATACCTAGAATTGATTAACAGTTTAAAATAAAAACGAAATGTAAATAAAATTCAGACGATCGGCGACCACTATGTTTTGACTTTTTACTTTTTTTTCTGTGTCAATCAATGCCAAGTGTTTTCGCGATAGAGCGAAAACTCAAAAGGAAACCATAGACAAATTGGTAGTCGATTTAACAGAGGCGGTTAACAGAGGCGGAGGTTAACGGAGGTGGAGGTGGATGAAATAAACCTTTCGTTACAACAAAAAAATTGTGGAGATGCGATTTCTTGGGGAACTTCAGTAGTATGGGAGGCGGAGGCGGTGTTCCGTTACAACCCTAAATAGACCGAGGGTCTGAGGGAATGACGATATTAATTTCTGGAAACTGTGTTTTTAGGGTTCCGTACCCGACCAAGAGACCGTAAGAGACCAAACATAACCCCTGTCACTCATGTTATTTAAATTATGGTAGTATTATTTATTTAGCATACTTGGCCATAGGCTCCTTCGTCTAGATCAGTTGCTTCTACTGTCGCTATAATTCCGGGTGCAGAATATTCTTTTACAGTGATAGCTGAAGAATATGGTTTGAATATCGGTTCGTTGTCATTCACATCTTCTACTAACAACAGAAAGCTTTGTGTGACGAAGTTGCCTTCCCCTAAATGTCCATCAGTCAGAGTAAGGACAAAAGAGTACTCATCACGCACCTGTAAATCATAATGTACGAAAAAAGTAAAGATTTTTAAATTCACGTTATAAAGTTCAAGCTTGAAGCGTTAGTCCCGGCTAAAGAACGAAACGAAACGAGGTTTTTGTTATTAGCTCCGCATTACAACGAAAACTGGAGCGCGAGCGATCGTACTTCATAGTGGGAACCATGAAGTTTACCTACAACTTCATGTTTCCCACCACGATGGGAACCAATTATTAAAGTTTCGTTTTGCTCTCAGAGTCATCAGTAGGTAAGGCTCCAGATTTTAGAAATAATATTACTTAGTGAATCTTTATTTCTCACCTCTCTATCTAATTCCTTAACTAAATAAATATTTGCTTCGTTGGATGAAATGGCTTCTAATCTTATAATATCACTACCAAGTTGATCTCTTATTCCGAATCGCAATGTGTCTCCATCGGGGTCAACAGCTCTGAGTCGGTATATGAGACTGCCTGAAAATAGTTAAACATAGGTAATTTAACGCAGGTTTTGGTCACGTCGACTATATACCGATACCTTGGGGCTCAAAGGGCGTAACCACCAAAACACGACTTTTCAGGAGAGCCAAAAAACTAAAATTTAAATTTTGTATTTATCACAACTTTGTTGTTATTGATCCTATAAATATGATTCTTACACCAAAAGTCGTTAATTTTTGATGTGCATAATGTTAAAACATAACATTTTAAGAAATATTTGTAATTAAAAAGTTAGCTGGTGAATACGCCCCACAAAATCCAACATGAATGTCTTTTATGCCCCATAAAATGAGTGCTGCGTTAGTAACGCTGTCTTTTATGCCCCATAAAATGAGTGCTGCGTTAGTAACGCAGAGTGTAACCACCAACTTTCAAAATGAAAACTGTAGTTTTTATCGATCTGTTATTAGTTATTCAACTTTTTGGGTTTATATTACAATACTAACAACTGTTTTTAGTAAAATAGGTCAATTTGGCAACCCTTAGTCCATCAGAGGCTTATATTCTATTCTGATATTTATAAGTAGGGAAGTTTTTTTTTTACTTTTGGAATGACAAAATAAATTTAGTATTTTATAGTTAGTTACTAGAAGGAAGATAAGAGTAAAAGGCTACTATTGCAAAACAATCTTGATTGTTGGCTAGTTCTGACGAAGGTAATAATTATTAAGACACATTAATTGTAACTACAAATTATTTTTATTGATTATTTTTAACAATTTGCTACACAGCCAGTAAGGTTTAACTAACCTTAAGCTACAAAATTTGCAAAGCTTCACAGCTTTGTCAAATGTTAGGCACATTAAAGCAATGATTGTGGCTTTAAAATTAAACCTAGTTTTGGAGGGCCTTAACATGGGTTATAACTAAACTTTTTAAGAGGAATGTGTAGCAAACGGTCTCCATACAAACGGCGATTACGTTTCCACACTCTAAACCTTAACATACAACAATAAATTATGATGAAATATATTAAATATATTCTTTATGGCTTTAAGTCGTACAGATATACGCCCTACATTTTCATTTGAGATTGTCGTTTACGCCCAGTACTTTGATGATGCCTAATAATTATTGCTTTTACGTCCAAAAATGCAAAAAAATCTGCATTACCAGCCTTGAAATTTGGGGTCGTATTCACCATTGTTTTCCGAATTTGAGAACTTTAAAAATACAGTTCGATAGCGCAAAAAAAACTGAATAAGATGGCATTTAAAACTCATTTTGGCCAAAATGGTGGTTACGCCCTTTGAGCCCCAAGGTATCGAACGTAAATAAGTATTGATGAATGTGCCGACAATTGGGGCTTAGAGTCATCGGGGTGAATTATCATTAGATAATTTATTATTTGAGAAATGTGAGATGAGATTAGCCGTCATAGTCTTAGGAATACCGAAACAATGTCTTCTACTCGGTTCATATTTCGGAGACCTAGCGTAAGTCTGAGAGCGATAACAGTTGTAAATTCGAAGACAGTTTTAACCCTATGCAAGTGCATTAGACAGACAGCTGTCTATATAATGAGTGAGTTACACGATATCGGTTAAGCGATTACCGTCAGCGCTTTACTGGGGTATTATGAGGCTTCCCCTCTGTTGCAGGTCAGTCGTCTTGGAAACCCCATTCGACACGATCCCCTTACAACCGACAATTTCCGGCGACGTACCGTTCTATGACTAACACTTTTAAAACTTTAATGAGTTGTAATTCCATTTTAGCTAAAGGCTACACCGTTTGAAAGGATTAAACTGGATAAGTTTACATTTAGACGTACATACTACTCTACTGTTAGTACCTAATGAGCATAGCGAGCAATAACCTTATCCATAGTCTTTTCAGAATCATTTGAAACTTGAAACGTTTTTGAAGATGGTTTTGAACAATAGAATAGATGACTTGGTTATGGCTACTCTAAACCCCGGTTGTGGCCACTTTAAGTTAATCCTTGGATCCTTGGATTTGAATCGTAGAGTGGTTGAAAGGGGTCACTTACCCTATAGCATTCTAAGAAATACATCTGCCTTATCCGAAGAAATACATCTTCCTTATCCGCAACACTTACCAATCGGCGTCTCGGGGCCTTCTTTGAGCCTCACCACGATTTCTGACTGGCCATCGATGAGGAACCGCGGAGGCCTGTTGGCAGCGACTGCGTGTACAGTCAGCAGCAACCATAATGCCAGTTTTAACCGGACCCTCGCCGGTTTGCCCTTCCACGGTTGGTTCATGCTGGATCACCTGTACCAGTTTATATTAAAGATATTACCTCCATCAGATCAGAAGACATTATTTGCCTCTTTTATTTTTCTTTCAAATTTACAAAATGCTTCTTTTTGTGAGTTAGAAAGGTACTTCTATAATAAATGATATAAACATTCGGAACGTTAGAAGTGGACACTCTCCTATACGCTAAATATAGATTTAAGATTATTGTAGATTTATTTCGTAGTTAGTTGAGACAAATCATAGATCTATCTAAGCATGCAATGAGCTTGTAAGTTCATTAGACCTATGACTCTTTACGAAGTAACTATCTAATAATCTGTGCTCTAGGTCTACGGAGCGCATCAACCAACAATACAAACCATGCCCAACTAAAAAGTAAGGTTTGAAATCCTGGTAATGAAAATTATTGTGTTATCTAGAGCTTATTAAATTCCATATTTTCTTATACTTGTCAAATTCTGTTTAGTTTGGAATATATATAAATATCGTAAATCTGTTTTATCTTACATCGAAAAAATCCTACTTCCTATTTATATTATAAATGCGAAAGTATGTAAGTTTGTTTGTTCCTCTTTCACGCAATAACTACTGAACGGATTTGAATGACATTTGGTATATAGGGACTTCAAGTAGTGGACATAAGCTACTTTGACACGCGGGTAAAACCGCGGGAGGCCGCAAGTAATTCTTAAACTTCATTTGTATATTTTGGAAAATATAGTTCTTTATATTTCTTTTTTCATATCTAAGACATCGAAAGATTGATCACCTGTAACATCTGGGCATGTACTCCGTTGTAATAAAGATCATTTTGCCTTGTCCCTGTTTCCTTCGCACGGTTTCACCGTGGGAACTGCAGGCGCGTGCGCTACCGGAGAAAGTGTCACCTCTTGAACGATTAGATCTTCTTTACGTGCCGATGATTCGCGGGCACCTGTAAAGAAACAAGTGTCATTTAGTTGTTTAGTAAGTAAGTACTTTTGCTTGTTGATGTATCTTGTCCAGTTGTCTTTAAATAATAATAAGTCAATAATTATCTGCTTTAAAAGCTTTGGTCACAAAGCACGAAGACGCTTAAATAAAACCTACATATGGTTGGAGAGCATTTAAGCATAATATCATTCAATTCGGAATTTTTAAATTTCTGAAGTTTAAAATAAAAAAGGTAATAATATGAGAACACCTGTCTCTCACTAGAAATTGGTAAACGTAACAGCGGTCAGGGTTGCGTAAAAGTAAATCGTAGGTATTCATTTGACAGTTCATAAAGTATTCGATCGGCTGCAATTTGTATCGAATTTGACACTAATTAGTTACATACAATATGAACTGTCAAATTAATACGATTACTTACGCAATCCAATAGTCGATTGCCGTAATTTAAAATTTTAATTGATAAGGGCACGTACAACTGCGGTAATTTCTGTTCTGCACTCGTAAAGAGCAAAAGGAGAGCTAAACAAAAAAAATGGTTAAATGTCTCTGTCTAATTTTCCTCCTTCTTTCCCTAAGAAATTTTTAGAGATACATATCTATGGATATAGCAAACAAATTGATTAGGTGTCGGAAGACAGAATAATATTCCTAGGAACTTCTTCTTGATCTCATTGGAAGATATAGTTGTACACGTATTTGTAAGTCGCATCTAAGTAGTCCAGTCTATTTGTAAGAACTAGCGCGTGTAACCTAACCATTCGCTAACTACCGTGGAACTATTGTTTACCACCTGTCCTACAGAGCGAGCCCACTAGGCTAATCTATGTTTTCATTTACTTCAATGTCAGGCAAATGAGATACAATTTATGTTTTACGTTGTGTTTTGATTGTGACAATTTTCCATGATTGTGGCCGTAACTGTGTAAAAGTGCTATGTAAGTATGTTCTGCTTGCTTATAAAAAATATTTTTATTTATTCAATAACTTCAGTTACATAAGATGTCAATATGGACATCTAAACTTACATGCTATATTAGTAAACATAAACAATTTATTGATAAATGTTAAGAAAGTAATCTAAGTAAGGTAAATATAAAATTCTTATGCCTGAACTAGGTGTTCTTGTGTTTCAGGCTAAGTGTAAGGTCATAATTATTAACATATTAGGAATAGGATATTATATGTGAAAGTGAACAATAATAATTACTTAAAATATTATACAGCTTACAAGATAGATCTTTAAAAAATTATTACTACAGTATAATCACTTATTTTCTTAAACGAATTTACCAATTAATTCGTCCAAGCTTATTTTAGTTTAACCCAACAAGTAAATTCCTCTGTATTGTCATACGTCATCATTTGCATAGTGTTTTTCACTACTTTTTTGCTATTATTGCGATTTAATGGGTAAATATTTGCTTCGAAATTTATTCTGTTGTAAAGTAACGGACCCAGATACATATAAAATTTTCACTCAATTCCACATTTTAGTGTAAAAACTTTATATTTTCACCTGTTATTTGTTATTTCTGTGTTGTATTGTTGGTAGGGATGCGTGCTGTTTTAGTATAGTGCTCATTGAATGAATTGTCTAACAGTTAAAACATTTTTAAAAATTTATAGAGAAGCTCTGTAGCAGTCTTATGGAAGTAACTTTCGAATGAATAGAATAGAAGAATTGCATTCTATCTATCATCTACTTATATCAATGGAAAATGGATGTGCTAATTAGGGAAGTATGAAGAACTGTACCTACAATATATCAATTTGATCGCATTTGAATGTCGGGAAAAGCAAATCTACCAATAATCGTAATATATATTTATTTTCCAACCGGGAGGCTAATTGTCTAATTTTAAATCTATCGCAATCCCTTTCAATTCGTAATTTGAAAGTTATTCAGGCCATCACTATTTGACATTTGAAAGGGATTGTGATCGGGACGCGTTTTAAAAGGTATGGAATAAACGAAATTGAACAGTCTAAGTAATATGACAGACGAAATTATCACAATCACAATACATAATAATCTGAAAGGGATTGTGATAGATTTTAAATTAGACAATTAGGGGGCAGATTGGCTACAATAGCAGTAAGATACGTTCGTCGTAAAGTAACGTAGGAGTCAAAAAGTTAGGATCATTAGAGAAAAATTTGGTAAAAATAGTAAATGGTAGTATAGTAAAAAAAATAATAGAAAATAGTAATTATGATAAATTTTAAATAGAAAGATATTGGAAAAAATCAACTCGGCCACAAGTGAATTCTCAGATGGGACTCGAACTTCACGACCTTTGGAAATCAGGTCCAATGCTCTAACCACTCTCGCAAGTCTCGGTAACTTGCGGTACCGTCGAAATTCTCCAATACTTTTATATAATTTGTAATACGCTGTAGGCCAGCGTGTCACATCATGCTAGGAATATCATATCATGCTTTGCATTCAAAAGTAAACATATTTTCAGATGTTTAACGATCGATTAAGATGCAACAACCAGTAAAATATGATTTTTGAATTTTTGCATTTTTCAATGCTATTTTATACTTACGATAAGATATGAAAAACTTTATTGTCCCAGGGCCTAAAACTTTATTTAAGGTTCTCTCTGTTACGTTACGCTATAATGACCAACTTTACGAGCAAGAGGCGTGAAAAAAATATTAATACTACTATGTACTTATTATGATGTAAACTTAAACATTATGTACAGTTACACACAAAACAACAAATATACCTACCACACAAAAAATATGGACTGTGAAGAATTAAACTTTTTTTAAGAAAAGTAAATGTTAGTCAAATTGGTTATGCAACGTGGCTTTGATACAGTTTAATTTAGGAAAACCGATATTTCGTAATGCACGTAACGTCGGGTTCGTCTTTTTATCAAAAAATACTTGTCAAAGGTATCGTTTTTTGGAAATGACACAACCACAACAACAATTTGTAGGTATATCAATAAAAATACGATGACGTTCCTTTCATAGGCGGTATTTTTTTATGGTCGTGGATCCGTAGCTAATGCTGTTTTAATCGCGGTAGGAGGTCCATAGCGTTACGAAAAACCTAATTTGTTGACCGTAGGCTTCTTTTTATACTAATCAATCCATTTTTTTTATCGCATAATCTACGATTAGGTGGAGGAAGTGATCGAAGCCTATTTTATTCTGTTTTTTAATTCCGTCACCTTGCGAGCAATCGATCAATGAATGAAATAATAAATGCATAAATTTAAAATATATGTTAAAAAGTCACTCTTCAGCAAAGGTTTTTACAAGGTAGATGATTATTTAAAAGACCAAAATGCATGGATGTGATACTAACATAAAACATAACTATTATAAATTAGATAAAAGGAAAATATTCTAATAGTTGAATATGGGAAATATTTCCTCTTATATTTAAAAATTGTAAATTCGTGTTTGGCAACAACATGTTCCATTGTAAATGTTGTTGTTTCTGTTAAAGCTGATAAGTTTCTTGTGGCCGTTCTTCTTATCAGTTAAACCTGAATTGCTGGTAGGGAAAAAATTTTTTGGATTATTCGAAAGTATTTATCTATAAGTCTATTTGAATAAAAATCTTTGACTTTGACTTTGAAATAGCAAAGAAATTTTTGGAATTCATAGAAATTAAAAAGCACTTTTATCATGAACCTAACCCAGAGAGTCTATTGAAAAGAGATCTAACCCAAATACATTTCTGAAATTGCTCATATAAATTTATTACTAATTCGAATAAAAATATTTGTAATTTGAGTAGAAATTACAGACTTCACCTCTAAGTCGCGCTATATGATGCGGATTGGTGGGTTTTAACGACTGCAAATGCAGCCGGGACCAACGGCTTAACATGCTTTTTGAAGCACGGAGAAGCTCGAGAGAGTAAATTTTTGGTCACCAATCCCGTGATTGACCATTGCGAATGTTGCTTAACCTCAACAATCGCAGGCCGAGCGCGCGAGCCACTGCGCCACGGGCTCCTCATTTTTAGGTAATTAACATTTTTTGACTACGATACACCAAAAAAGGCGACGAGACTCTAGTTCAATGGATGAAAGTTTGTGTCAATAAAGTTTTTTGAACAAGCTTTTCAGGATTTGTCTTTAATTTAAGACCATAAGTTTCTTAAGCTAAATTGATTATACATAAGACTATTGATTGGTACCATAAAAGAACAGGATGTATTTTTCCTTATTTAAGCCAGTTCGATTCCCGGTACAGGTGACTTATCAAAAATCTTTGAATGCAGTCTAACTTATTTTTTAAATAAAGGAATGTTTCTTTTCAGTGAAATTAGAAATTATAACAAATTTTTATATAAAACTTAAGGTATAAGTATTGTTAAAATAATGATATTACATAATTTTGTTTTATATATATTATAAATAATATTAAAAAAAAAAAAAAAAACCTGCAATGTTGTGCTATACTAGTCAATGACAGAACCGAATCACTGTAAAACCGATTACACGCAGTCTTGTATGCCCTACCCTAGAGTGTAATTTAGTGAGGCGGCCCACGAGCTGAGGAGCAGGTGGTGAGCGAAAACCATCTGCGACGATAGTCTCGCGTGGGACCGCTGGAGCTGCCAGGAGTCATGTTTGCTGCATGATGCTTGCTGAATGCATGCCTGCTTGCATGGATGCTGTATGCTTGCATGCTTGCTGCTGTTTGTGTGCTTGCTTCATGCATGTATGCTTTCATGCTTGCTGTATGGTTGCATGCTTGCTACTTGCTTGCATGCTAAGGTGGTAGGTATAATTGATCCAGAGACAATAGTTTTGAACTTGATGCAAGTAGCAAGCAAGCTTGTTTGGCAGCATATCCATAATAATAAAAAAGCAGAATCATCATTTGGCAGAATGTTTGAGCATTATAATTACTATAGCCAAGAAATTTCTGCCAAAAGACGATTCTTCCTGTGAACATTATGCCAAATGATGATTCTGATTTTTTATTATTATGGGTATGATATTTCTGCCAAAAGACGATTCTGCCAGTGAATGTTGTGCCAAATGATGATTCTGCTTTTTGATTATTATGCACAAGGAAATTCTGCCTAATGATAATTCTGCCTTACAAAATTATGCGTTTTGTTATGAGTCTATGTCAAACAACTTTCTGCGAAATGAGGTTTATGCCAACCGTTGTTATTCAGAATAAAATTATGACTTAAAAAGTTCTGCCACAAAGGGTTGACCCCTGCACCTGTCATAAGAAAGAAATGGTGGATGAAAAATTTTACAGTTCGGTTATGCCACTTATAAGTAAAATGTTTCGGATGTGTTCACAATTAAATGAAATGTTGCCACGATTTGGACATATTAAGCGATGAAACATTTGATAGAATTGGAGCATAGTTAACCCCATTGGAGCAAAGTAGGAACATTTTACGGTACCCAAATAGCGATAATGGAAGGATCACAAATCACAAGAAAGAGGATAGAAGTAATAAGTAAGTTGGCTGTCACGCGTCGTCACCCTTTTGTGCGAAACACAGAAGCAGACTGTACAATTTGCCCTTTGTACGACTAACTTTCTTCACATTGACAAGGTAACCGTGTCTTCTCCTCTAAGCTCTGTCTTTTATTCTTTTTGTAGGACCCACCTCCTAAAATGTTTAAGCTATAGCAACCGTTTTTAGCCTCAAATTATAATTAATTATGTTACATGAGCATTGCACTATAGTATTACAATAACGTGAGTCAATAATCTAACGAGGTTCATTCACACGCATCTCGCTCTAGGCAGAACAATTGACAATTACGTAAAACAATTAAAAGTGACCTCGCGCCCGCCGGATGCGTGGCGTATGCAATAAAATGTCGTTGACGCATTTTGGTGAATATATGGTACTCGTATACAGGGCTACCTCGAAGCAGTTTATGTGAAGTACCCCTATTATCGACTTATTCCATAGAAAACAAGGATCAGCATATGTTACGTACTCGTATTTAGTTCCGAAAGAAGTGCCGTTTTGAAAACAGGCGCTCGTACATGTAATCGTACAAAGTGGGGGATACCCCTGACTGGTTTTATAGAATATTGAAACCGAGATCAATAATAGTGTTATATTGAACATGGTTTAATGTTTATTAATTTGGAAATGGGAACTTGGAAAACAGCAATTAAAACAAAAACGAAAAATTCCAAATTATGCGAAAATAATGACACTTTTTAATTGCATCACGTTTAACATTTTGTATATTTTATAGTTTTCGGAACAAATAGACTCGAGTACCTGTAATTTGATACCTTACTCGGCCGCGTACTACGCGCCAAAGTCCCTATCGAGTCGTCACAAATTTTGCGAACCTGAATTAAGTATATAGACTAGGGCGGTTACAACCCGATACTCGGGTTCGTCGATCGACGAAAAATTCACTTTTAATGACACTTTTTAATTGCAGTTTGTGATCATCACGTTTAACATTTTGTATATTTTATAGTTTTCGGAACAAATAGACTCGAGTACCTTTAATTTGATACCTTACTCGGCCGTACTACGCGCCAAAGTCCCTATCGAGTCGTCACAAATTTTGCGAACCTGAATTAAGTATATAGATTCATAATAAAATCTGTTGAATTTTGTAACGCGTTATGTCTTTAATATGCAAAGAATATGTTACTTATGGAATTGTAAGAACTTGTGAAGTTTAAGAACTAGGTTCCTTTCCCACCCAATGAATTCATCCTCATGGAGATTCGAAAACTCCCCACAGAGAGAGAAAAAATTTGCCGCCGTTTTTGCGTGTTTGAGTAACAAACATTCAAATCAAATACTGCTGATAATATTTTCGTTTATAGTATCAATAGTATTAAAATTTAGAGATTGAAAGAGTTTTTGGAGAATAAGTTAATAGTCAAACTTTCTACAGTATCATCAATTTCACGCGCTAGCCCTACACCGGCGCTTGCGCAGAAACAAAGTGAGCAGACAGCGAAACGGTGGCGAAGGCCAATGACTATTGTACGAGTATGACAGCTATCGGCAACTGACCTTACTCTGCCATTATAATTTCTATTAATCACTTTCAAAGGATTTCCTGGGACCTTTGATTGTAATGTGATGCTGATAATCCCAAAAATACCTAATACCCGTTACATTTTGATTACAATTAAATGCTTTGAACAACATAGTACTTATTCTTTTTTCGTTATAATTACCGTGATTTAGGTGCTAAATCTTGGTCGTCCAAGTGCTAAATCCTAGTAGCTGTCCGCAGATTTACGTAAGTGGTTTGTGTTATTGTCGATAGGAATTTCATCTAAATGAGACAAACTAACAATTTTCCTATTAGTTTAGCGGGATGGTTTGTCGTGTGCCTCTATAATTTGAAATTTATATAGATATCCTAAAATTATGAGGTTTGCGTTTTATGATATTAGTTAGTATAGTAGTATTTTTTTTTTATTGTAAACGAGAATTGAATTATTTTAATATTAAAGATTGGGAGCGATTATAATAAATTATAACGAAAATGACATTTAACATTACTCAATGATATTTTATGTAAGTATAGTGAACATAAAACCGTTACTCATAAAATTAAATTATATTGCTGATGGGTAAATGAGCCTGAGCCTACTACTAGGTGCTACAAGTATTTAAGATCTCCGGTGCAATGCAAATAAATATTTTCTAGTTCATTACATACATAATATATATCATCATCAGCCTGTGGTGTCCACTGCTGGACATAGGCCTCTCCTAGCTAACGCCTATTGTGGCGTTCATAGGAGGCTATTAGCCTACTGCTACCACGCTGGCCAGACGGGTTGGTAGAGGGTTTGTTTCAAGTCTTCCTAGACTCGCACAGGTGTTCAATGCGTCGAGCCTCTTAGTCGACTCTTACGACATCCCAGGCATGTAAGGGAGTGGTGACACTTGTATTCTTAGACCGTCACCACACGGTATAAATAAATAAATATATATATATATATATATATATCTATATCTTCTTAAGATCTATCTTAGTATCTTTTGAAGTAGAATACATATGTATATATACATCATACTTACATACGTATGTATCATACTTCAAAATTTCAAATAATCTCATAATAATGGCTATGTAAATAAACCTGACCAAGTGTGATAGCATTCAAGTGACCCCTTCAATTGCCACTATCGCCAATACTGGTGCCACCTTTTAATTAGTATGCGTACTTATACCAACGATTTTCTTCCTATGTCGGTAACCTCAGAAACTTTCCCGCATAGAAGCGTAATGACGGTTCTGATCAGAGCCGGAAAATGGCGTGGGAAAATCGGAAAATTGTCGCTCTTTGAACATTGTATATTATTATGTTTTATTCTGTCTTTTTTCTTATAACATTTCGAAATTATTAGTGTAAGTATACCTACTAACGCTTATCTTTTTTTTTACAAATGTAAAAAAAAAGATAAGCGTAAAAATAATCAAATAAGAGGAATTAACGCCGTTTAAGTATAGTTAGTAAGGTCAAACACTAAAATTTAAAAATTTAAAAACTGACTTCGAAACTTAAAAAATAAAAACGAAAGCCAGTCAAGGCATCAATGGTGCAGTCTACATTACACTTCCACAATATAGGTCTATGTTATTTTGTCCTGGATGTCTCCGACTCCGAAAAAGTATATTTTGAAGACGGTTTTCGTTGTAACTACGGGGTTTTATTTATTTGTATTTTTTGGTTTTTGGTATTATTTTTTACGTTACGAAGTCGGTTTTTAAATTTAGGTTTATTAAAAAAAAAATGTGATAGATAGGTCCAGTACTTTTCACCAATCGTGAGGACCATAAATTGTTTAGGAACCATTATGAAGGAATCGTATCGCACCCGTGAGATACTTAGTACCTATATAATAGTTTCGATGACCATTGAGGTCTTCATCATCCGTTCCAATCCACTAAATGGTGCTCTTTGGGAGCAAATGCACGAGTTACTAAAGAAAACACCAAAATCGATATAGGTGCGCCTCTAATATTTGAAGAATTCCCTTGATTTCTTAAGGATCCCATCATCAGATCCTTTCTTGACGATAATGGGACCAATTTGAAAGTATACCGTTTTGAACAAAAAAGAATTATTCAAATCGGTTCATAAATGACTGTGTACTGAGGTAACAAACATAAAAAACAACACATAACCACCTCCTTTTTTTAAGTCGGTTAAAAAGAGGTAGTGACGGTAGGATAAATAAATTCATATAATATTGCTTATATTTTAACTAACAAAAAGCTGCACAAATATATTAAATTATTGATAAATATATGCCGAAAAGTTATGAAAATAATTACTTATGTTTTATTTAAGTTGAAAAGTAAAAAGCGTCGTATGTAAAATTAATGTATAGGTACGTAAACTTAAACGCATTTTGCTCTAATCGGTCAAGAGTAAAAGTGAATATAACAATTTCTCCATGACACAGTAAAACTAAATGAATAGAGTGCGAGAATTAATTCGTCTGTTTGCTGTTTATTTAGCGTGACGGTTTATTTCGCCGAAAGGAGACCGTACGCCGAAACCAAAGCCGAAACAGAGAAAGCCTTCCACCCTCTAGTAAACACGCTTATATTATTCAAATTCACACTATATTTGCTAATAGCTCTTTAGGTAGTCCTAGATTTCATTTTCATCGTAATTATAAATGTGAGATGTGAACATAAATAAATACTGCGGACTAAAGAATCCTATTATAAATTATGAAAAATCCTATTATAAGTATGTCGGTTTGTATGTTTGTTACTCTTTCACGCAAAAACTGCAAAACCGATTTGGATTAAATTTGGCACACAGATACAAGATAACCTGGATTATAACATTTTATCCCGATATTCCCACGGGAACGGTCACCACGCGGGTGACACCACGGGCGGCCGGTATTAGATATACTCGTATATTTTTGTTATATTTGAATATATTTTTTTTGTTACGTACACAGTAACTTTTTGTGTTCTGTAACTATACATAAATTGATTATGAAAATCCTAATACTTAATTGACTATCTTTATTAATGTTGAGGTAATGTATAATTTGACGAGTTTGACGACTATGTTTTGATCAATTATCCACGTAGACCACGTAAACAGTAGAGAAGAAAACAGCTCTTAACGAGATTCTTAAAGCTTTGTAGCTAAATAAGTACAGTCGGGGAACTTCTCGGTTGACCAGTAGAGTTTTTAGGAAGCGAGTATATTCTATTTTAGATATTTTTCACCTCACACGCTCTGGAAAGGAGGTTTTGTCAATCAGTCGGGGAACTTCTCGGTTGACCAGTAGAGTTTTTAGGAAGCGAGTATATTCTATTTTAGATATTTTTCACCTCACACGCTCTGGAAAGGAGGTTTTGTCAATCAGTTTAGGCGTAGATAATCGCTTTTTGCGGCCTAGCGCGGCAAAGTACTTTTTTAATTTAATACCTAAAAATATGTTATAATGCGTTCCGAATCGCACTATTGACTTTTTTATTACATTTTATTCTTATTTTAATAGCTTTAAATTTATTATAATACTCCGTTTTGGTTTTATTATATTATTTTAGTTTATTGAATCATAAAAACAATAACAATAAGATTAAACTATTAGTTATGAAAAAAATATATTAGGGTGAGATTTCACAACCTGTGATTGGATTTCGGAATGTGACATTAATCTTTATTTTTAAATTGTCTTTGTCTTGTACCTCATGTCAGTGTCAACATTTACGGAATAATTTTTATTGTTATTATAAGTGACAATATATTCCTACTTTAAATAACTTTGAATTAACTATAATACTCCCTTTTTTATTATTTTAGTTTATTACATCATTAAAACGACGAGAATAATGTATATTTAGATTAAACTTTGTTTAAAGAATTTTTTTACCGGAAGTTGACCGCGGAAACAACCATAAAATGTTCCTCGCTGTTGTGAGGTGAAAAATTGTGTGTTGCGCTCGGCAGAAAAGTTTTTAGCGTCTTGTACCTTTGAAATCCTCGCTTTCTTCCAATCAAATCAAATCAAATTCAACCCTAGAATCCTTCACTTGCTCAGCTTTCAATAGAGGTAACTTGCCGCTAAATAATCAACTTTCCAGCCTTGCATAATAAATAACTATTGAAAAGTTATAGACTTATAGAAACCGTTTATGTCACAAATAATAGAACATTATTGGGTATTTCATTTGAATCATAAAATTATTGCTTTACTCTTATTACTTTCCGAATAAACGTTTCCTAAAAAAAACTCTACTGGTCCACCGGAAGTTCCCCGATTGTACATACCAATTAGTTTTCAAATAATATAAGCTATAGAGGTTTTTTCGTAAACACATGAAATTACGTGAACATTAGGTACCTAAGTAAATAATGAGCTTACAGTTTATACAAGGCTTCGCTTTTAAGGTTAAGCCTGTACTTTAAGTTAAGCTACTAAAAGGATTAAGGAACCTAAAAAAGATAGGTAGGTTTAGGAAGTTAAAAAAATTAATAAATTTGTAACCGACTATTGTATAGTTAAGAACGCTTAACACATTTTCCGTAGAAAATGATTAAACTTCGAATGAGGCTTCGTATATTTGCGAATAGTACCATAAAAAATAATAAAAAAAAAGACTTCGTCGAATTGAGAACCTCCTCCGTTTTTTTAAGTCGGTTAAAAATGGGACCAAATACGAATGGGAAAAACTGCGAATATGACCATTTGCGTCTGCGTGACCTAATCCGAATGGGACAAACTGCGTCAAACCCATTGTAGTGGTAGTAAGCAATTTGGGAGGTAACTGATTCAGCCAAAAGTATTTAACTTTTCGTCCCTGTGAGTTCAGACTTTTTTAAATTCTTACAAAATGTAAAAAAAAAAATTGTGATAAAGCAAATACCGCTTGTTTGTGAAGTAGGTTATGTTTGTTGAACTTATTTTATAACTTTTACAATGAGGTTTTTTCTTAGTTTAGAATCGGCCGTTAGCTGGCAATTTGTCATGCCTTGCTGTCGGTTAACGAGAAGTTACTTGCAAAGCAATGGTAATAACTTTATCTATGGTGCTTTGATGTTTTTAAATACTTTAACATGTTTTTTCGAAGGATGGTAAGCGTTATTAACCATGTCTGACTGTTGTCTGGTCAGTTTACGTCTGCACTATCTTTTTTGGTATAATCTAGGTTTTTACAGAGGGATATTGACCACTGTTTCAAAACTTCAATTGCGTGTAAGTACAGTTTAAAAAGATATTATTTTGTGATCGATTTTCATTGACTGGCAGCTTTTCGTACAGTGGGGATAGTGAACAAATTAATTTAATATCTACTTCTTCTTTTCGTATCAATAGTAGATATAAAGTTACACCCAAATTACTTTCGCCAGTCGTGTGGCGTGTGTGGATGTTTTCCTAACTTAACACATTTTTATATATGTATTTATACACTCACCGGCACATCCCGTAATTAAACATTAGCCGACAGATTACAGATCTTGCAGAAACATATTGATATTTTTTTTGTATAGAGTCGCAAAGTGAGCTTGTTTGTAGGAAAATAACGGGGTTAGATGTGCCGGTGAGTGTATAAATACCTATATAAAAATGTGTTAGCTTTAGAAACCATCCATATACGCCACACGACTGGCGAAAGTAAAGTAATTTAGGTATAACTTAGGTAACTAAATATTATATTATTATAAATGTACAGTCGATGGCTTGACACACTTGAAACACACTTAAGGGGCTCGTAAGAAGGGTTTTCGAGGTAAAAGTGTAAATCCTGCCTGACATGTTTTGACTGTACATTGTAACTAACAATGTTTCTTCTCGTTAGCAGAATTTCATGAAATCCATATAAGTGATCGTATCAATTGCTAATGACCAAAAATATAACAATAAACCCACAAACGCCGTTACGGAACATTTGTTACATTACGTTACGCAGTCTCTCACGGTTGCGTTATGTTTAAGACAAATTGTTTAAGAAACCACGAGATCTTTGCTTTCGTTATTTTTTATGAGAAATTCACACTGCACTGTAAACTGTGCTGAATAATTGAGAAATAAAAACATCAAAAGTATGCAGTGTAGATTGACATCTACTTTAATTGAACTTCATAAAAAATCTTTTGTTAAAAAGTCCGCTTGGTACATATTAGATGCGATAATACCTAGTAGGTTTTAATCGATTAAGGAAGAAAAGATAATTATTAGAAAAACTTAAAATATTTTGTACAAAAAACCTTGATTCCTGCCTAAATTGATTGAATTGAAAGAAACGTCATAATTTTACAGCTGCATGAACTGCAAAAAATTTTGCAAATGTCGAACTTTCGATTTTACTTAATTTCGCAGAGTTATGGCATACGATTTTCAAAAGAAATTATCATCTATTAAAATACCTTTTTAAACAGATATTGACTTAGAATTGTTAGCCAAATCTTTGCTAACTTGATCTTTAGCCCTCTTAAGTTTAATTGGAGTAAATAAAGCATTCATTAGTAAGAATAATAGAGTTTGATGCCATTATTTTTAGCAATAAAATGCGAATGAAGTAGTAACAACATAATGCAAGTAGGTTAGTAGCAGTTGCATAATATCAAAGAGATCTTAGACAGATTCTTAATTAGTTCAGTGGTAGTCGTTTGCGGAACAGAGCTTTTGGTTTTGTTGTTGTTTTAATCTGAAACCGAACAATGGAATTCAGAAATTCGTAGTCACCCAGACTTTCATCAAGTTCTTCCAATTGTTCATAGAACATCATACTAGAGAACTTTGGCGGGATTTTCATACGAGTAATAAAGTTACTCAAAGACAGCGAGTTGTAATGTAACACTACGCTAGTAATTATAGTTCAACGATCAAAGATGTATTTTAAAGATCGTACTTATTTAACCTATAGGTAGTACCTATTTATATAATGCTAATCTGACGTGACGATAATGTGTTTGGTCATAAGGAAACATTTTTATTACTGTAATTTTGTTACGAATTTCGCTTTCGTTTAATTCCAACGGTGGCAGAGAAAATATAATAATGGAGTCAGTGAGTGGTTTCGTGTGTATCATGCAATCAGTAACTATCAAACAATTGGTGTAATTCCGTTTGCCACTTAGTCACCTTCAAGAAAAGAAATGGGACTGTTTCCATTTGCTACGACACTTTTTAATTTTAAATCTTTTTATTCTACTGGTTAAAAAATAAACTGTTCTGCACTTTGATCTGTAAAATTGTGTGCGTTTGTTGGTTTTTGAGTAACATTTTTATCATCTGAATAATCATTAATACCCATTAATCACCATTTTAGGTATGGTACCTATCTAATAAAACAAAATAGTGATATGTTGTATTTCCTTTATTTTTTAGTAGGGTGGTAATCCACATATTCAAGTCCAAATATAAAAAAATACATAGAAATAAATTATAGCGATCGATCCATAAATACTTATGCATGCTGCAAACAAAATTCAACTTGTATCTTTCGTATACAATAGTACAATCGTGACAGATATAGTTGGACATTGAACATTAGACATTGGACACGCGATCAGTAAACCAATGGAGATTAAAAGCAGGTGAGCAAGTTTTTGTGTTAAAGGAATCCGGAGATGGCCATCTCAGTTAAATTATAGGGCGTCCTTTCCTTAGTTACGTAGAGGTGCGCAGTAGCATCTCACCTAGATACGTTCAGTAGACCAAATGACTAAGCGTGAGAAACTATGTATCTTAAGATCTTTATGTTCTTCCATTTACGCGATTCATTGGAAGAAATAACTTGTTTATACACTTAACAAGACGATCTATCTATTGTTCCTAGTTATGATTATGGCTTAATATTATATGAAAACTGTGAGTAATAGATTTCTAAATATGCGTAACTTAAAGCTCCTTTCATGCTCCTTTCCATGCCTCTGCTAAAGGTATTAATTAGATTAGTATCTTACTTTCTTTCACCAAATAAAAATATCACTACAGAAAGAGACATGAATAAATTAATCCAAATCTAGCCCCTAATGTAGATATAGTCTCCATGAACATGGTGACCCAGTATACCTATATATTTCAAGTGAAGATGGTGACCATGGTTCCCAAACGGTGAGAATATAAATGCCAAATTGAATAATGCGACATCATATTATTTGGTGAACAGAAATCAAATGTGTTGTTAACGCAATAAAACACAAGTCTCGGTAGCTCAGTGGTTAGAGCATTGGACCGGATTTCAAAAGGTCGAAGGTTCGAGTCCCGTCTGAGAATTCGCTTGTGGCCGAGTTGTTTTTTTCCAATATTTTTCTATTTAAAATGTATCGTAAGTATAAAACACAAGGATATCAGAACCGACGACGGAGGTATAACACATGGGGATGGAACCCAAAATACGGTCCAGCCCGCGTAGCATGCGCACCACGACTCGCTGTCGACCCTTATCTCGCTATGCTGTCCCGCTCGTATCAGTACGGTGTGAGCGGGACAGACAATGCGCTCGCGCGAAAAAAGTGTCAAGAAAGCTTTGTCGAAGTGCGCATGCTACGTATGCAGGCAGAATTAGATTAGATTCATGTCAATGGGCCTGTCAAATACCAACAAGAGCTGAAACTCATAAAAGTTTTGCGTCTTGCCGCAACGCCAAAAATAGCGGCATTCAATGAGCCTTGATGATTACTAGATTATAGAGAACCCGCGTGGTTTCCGTTTCCGTGGGAATATCGGGAGTAGCCTAAGTTACTCTCCGTCTTTTTAAATATCACTATATACTGGCTCTTACAGCTAAACTTTGACGAAACTGAAAATCTATTGTTAACTATGGCATAACTGCACCCATACAAACATACACGCATAGATTAACAAACATACTCCCCCCCCACCCACACACTCAAATACACACTCGCACACACGACATACACACATACATACATACACACACACACCACACATACACACTTACTCACACCAGCAACTAGCAAAACATTAATAAACATCACTTTAGCATATTTTCTCTTTATCCTGTTTATTGTAATCCAAATGTGTTGTTCACTAAAATTACTTGTATAAAATGGCTCGAGGATGTGGGAGCCTGATGACCTGTAACACAGGTATATACCTAGCTCAGGCATCAGTCTCACACAAACTGTTATTTTACCATGTTCATGTTCCTATATAATTAGATTTTGTAAGTTTGTGATGAGAAAATAAAAGCCTTATTATTATTATTATTATTATTATTATTATATACCAAAAATCAAGTCGATTGGTTGCTAAGTTAATGCGTAAAGGAAGGACAAACAAACACACTTTCGCATTCATAATATTATTTAGGATTAAAGACTTAGCTTGGCTCTACCGATATCAGCGATGCCGCAAAGCAGTTATGTGCCCTTAAGTGTTTTATTTAAAATTTATTAATAGGATTAGTATAATAATAAATAAATAAATAATTACATACAAACACACCAATTATCTAGCCCACGTTAAGTTTCATAAAGAACTTGTGTTATGGTTACAAGATAACGGATGAATATACTTATTTTAAGATTTTGTAATTTTTGCATTTTTCAATGCTTTTTTTATACTTATGGTAAATTTTAAATAGAAAAATATTGGAAAAAATTAACTCGGCCACAAGTGAATTCTCAGACGGGAATCGAACCCGCGACCTTTGGAAATCCGGTCCAATGCTCTTGGAATGCTCAAGAATATACTTATATACCTTTTTTTTGTAAATACATATATAATATACCTACATATTAAACACCCATACCAAGACAAATAGACATGTTCTTGCAAACAAATATTTGTCTTGTCCGGGGATCGAACCCGCAACCTCTGGCGCAGAAAGCGGCTTAGTACCCCTGCGCCAAACAGGTCGTCAGTATATCTAAGTATTCAAAAACTCAGTTAAAGAGTTTAAAAAAGTTCATCCTCCGGTCATTATCCGTGCGGTGCCACACGTTTGGCAGTGCCTCATGATCGTCACTGTCTCCCAACAATGGAAAGTCGTTTCGGTTGGGAAGCCATATCGAAAGCAGACCAATCCTATGTGTTCACATAACTTTTAGTCCTTTTCTTTCTATTTGTGTCTGTGGTGGCATTATAGAGCAAAGTTAATTATTTAGTATGAGATATTTTCAAATACAAACTTCAAATACGCTAGTCATCTTGAATTGAGTTTAAAATCATAATAAAAATTGACTAAGCTATTTCGTCAAAGTTATATTGCTTATATAGTTAAGATTGTTTTTTTTTATTAGGGCTTTTACCGTGCAAGTGGCATCGGCATCGTAATCGGCTTTATTTGAAAGATGGATGTGACATATTGCTCTTAGTCTTTGGTAAGTTTTCATTTGTGTCAAAAAGAAGCAGCAATGTGTCACATCCATCTGTCAAATGAAGCCGATATCGAAGCCAACGCCACTTGCGCGGCACGGCACCTGATATCTTTAAGATTTTGACATTAAGAAATATTATCTTTATTTAATCATATCCTTTTTAATAAGCAAGGTGAACGAGGAGTTGACGTCCAGGTGAAAAAGGAAAAACTCATTAAAGTAATTCTATCTCAGAAAAATCGTAAAACGTACATGGGGTGCACGTATGATGAGGATACTCCTCGTTAGAAGGCATCTACATTTAAGATTTGGTTGGGCGTCAAGTATAGTACAGTATGTATGTTAAGTACAGTATACTCTATATAGTCTTAACACACACCGAAATGAAAACAATAAGCCGTGAATCACTTTTAAAATTCTGATTGTTATAACTTGTTGTTGTTTAAGAAGTTGTTGATTTAAACAATGGCTTTTCGTTATCTATGCTCTTCAAAACTGTTTATGTACTGATTTTTTTAGAAAATGGTTAGGAGGTGTCAATATTTTATTAAAATTAGGTTGAATGCGTTGCGTTATATTTTAAAATGTATTAGATTAAAGAAAAAGCTTCCATCACAAATAACAGAACATTAAAAGCGCTTACGTACTACGTTCGTTCCGAATCAGGGGTGCAATTGCGTAAGGTAATCGTATTAATTTGACAGTTCATATCGTATTCAATCGGCTGCATTTTGTATGGAATGACATTTATTATGATACAATATGAACTGTCAAATGAATACGATTGACTTTACACAATTCCATAGCAGATCCGAATACGTGAAAGTACGATCCGTCATAGCCGTAGAACTATTTGTATGGTAGTTTACGCACTATATCCGTTTTCTCTCCGTCATCCGTGAATCTCCATGACAGACCGTATGAGCAAACTGTTTCCCTATTTTAACACTATACGTGAAAGGATAAGTTAGCGTCCCGATTACACTTAATTCCACCACCACGGGAAGCGTATTTATGCATCAGTTTCTATTGATTGCACAACACATTTAGATAAAAAAACAGAATCAAAGTCGAGTCGAGTAAATATGGCTGACATAACTCAGTGTATCGACTCGCGATTTTGATTGTGTTTTTAAGAAATTTATGTCGTGAAATCTATAACAATTGTGCATTTTGTTCTACGTAGTGGTGGAAGTAAGTGGAGGCCGAGATCCCAACTTTTATCCATTCGCTGATAGTGTTATAATAGGAAGTTACGTATCGGATTCGGATTGCAGTGCAAGCTAATTCCGAATTCTGTCAGAGTATTCTGAATCCGTTTTTTCACGAATCCGACGTAGTGCGTATGCTAATAGGTATTTAGGTATTTAATTTTAATAGTAAATTATTTCTTTAACCATTTTATTTTTAGTACGTTTCCGAAAAAATTGGTTGACCGAGAACTACCCCGATTGTACACATATAATAAATAATAAATATCTGTAGGGCTTGTGTTATACTAGGGTAACGGATATAAATACATATTATTATTCCTCCTCTTCAGTCGTTCACTCTTGGCAGAGTGGTCGTGGTTGATGACGTTGCTTCATTGGCCAAAGCATAGCCGTATACCTATAGCATAGCATAATTATTTATTTATTTTATTTATTTATTTATTGAACTTTATTGTACAAAATAAACAAAGTAAAGTACAAAAGACGGACTAAATACTAAAAGTATTCTCTGCCAGTCAACCTTCAGGTAACAGATAACAGCGAATGCGGTACACATAAAGGGTTTAAAGAAATCTTGATCAACTAGATAGATAGATAAATACAACTAAACAAAATACATACTCATATAATATTAGGCACATCTTAAGTTTCTTCGCGCACTCATAATTGAAATAAAACAACTTTTGCGGACTATTTTGTGCGATTTATTTACCTGAAATATGTATTTCGTACTATAATTTTTCGGTTTATTTGAGGTTTTTTGGTTTCCCGACCTTTTCAGATGCCGTGGTCACGGGTTGACTACTTATAAGTCTACCTTTTGCGTTCGGAAACGGTTAGATAATTACTAATTAAAAGTTAATAATTTTTACTATGGCAACAATTATTGAGTTTAATATTTTGATTTGTTTGCTATTTAAATTATTTATTTTCAACAAAAGAAAGAAAAACTAATGATTCTACTGGCAGTCCAAATTGGGAGGGCTTCCAAAGAAAGATATTGCCAAAAAAACTTCGAAAGCGGGCCAACCTCCATCTTACTCCAAGTCTAATAATACTTACTTCAAGACAATTACATATTATCAATAATTATACATACTACCTACATACACACATATATAATTATACTTTATAATAAATAGGTATATATACCTACTATTCAAAGCCAAGAGTATCAGGCAAGTGATGAATGACTATATCGATGATGATTATCAATCTACGAATTTAAACTGTCCAACAGAAAAGCGCGATCGTTTCTTTTAAAAGAGAATTTGCTTTGAGATCTCCTAATTGCATCGGTGAGATTGCTCCAGAGACGCGAGGCTTGTTAGAAATATATATAAACGCCCTTGACTTAGGTATTGTACAAATGCTCGAATTCATTATACAAACATCTGCCCCTACCGGGATTCGAACCCAGGACCTCAGAGAAGGCGACACATTGAAACCGGTGTACGTACTACTCTACCACGGAGGTCGTCAAATATATATTATAAAAAATATATTCTCCTTGTCAAAAAATAATTGTAGCAGGTTGAACCAGGTTCATTTACCTACAGCATTTCGTCTGCTCGCGCGCACACCGTGTCGGCGGGGCGCGCCCGACCGTGCCGCCCCGGGACTCGAACCCAGTCATCCCGCAAATATCCGGTGTGATAACGCGATATTGTGTGGTCGCCGCTTTTTTAATTTTTTGCTGGCGGTCTATGGGGCGGTGGTTCAAGGTTGACGAGTTGGTAACGTGGTTGACAAAGGAAATACAACTTACAGAAAACAACGGAGAGTTGGTGTTTGGTTAGGTCGCCGACATGGAAGCTACGTTATTTGTTTATATTTCTTCTAATAAAAATAGTATCATGTAATAAAATACGTCCTCCCATCCTGGACTAAGAGTGAAAAAAAACATAGAATGTGATAGCTGCAAGCTTTCTAGTGCAGATAGTAAAAGCCTATCAATACACAGGCTTTTTTTTGTTTACTAGGAAAATGCTTTTACGCATCCTTCGCCAATCGCCATAGACCTATATCGAGATGGACGAAAAAAACATTTTATAAAAAAAAATCAAACCGACTTCAAAAAGAAAAAAAAAAAAAAAGCCAGCCAAAGCATTCTACATTGCACTTCTATTAACTATATTTTTTTTGGCCTTAGCTAACTAGCACCGACTCCAAAAGTTTTATTTTTTACTTTTTGAAGTCGGTTTGATTTTTTTTATAAAATGTTTTTATTTCAGATTTTTTTGTTACATTATGTGCCGTTACTTACACAAAAAATCAGCCCATACACAACAATGATGTCATCTAGGTATACGACTACTTGCCAAAAGGTGATTGATATTTTTCAGGATTATGAAAAAACTACTAGCCAGATCTTCGTAAAAATTATATGGGACCACACATAAACCATTTTCTTTCAGATAAAAAAAGAATTATAAAAATCTGTTAACAACTGGCGAAGTTATGGTAGAACATACATAAAAAATAAATAAAAAAAAAAAACAGTCGACTTGAGAACCTCCTCCTTTTTTTGAAGTCGGTTAAAAAAGAGCGCTTCACACTGTATGAGAACCTAGCGTGTCGACTTTTTCGAACCTACGATGACGTCACGAGCGAGATTTAGTGATGTTAAAATGTTATTGACGAACTCTTGAAAGAAAAGCACTGCACAATTAACCATTTTCGTTTCTGAGTGACGCGTGTTTTCATAGCAATGGTCTCAAACGGACTGACTTAGGTTGGTAAAACTTTGACCGTGGATTAAACTTTTAGCACACAAGGTAGGTACACTTTTACCGTCTATCTCGATATAGGTCTGTGTCCCTCGCCCCCAGGTGCAGGGGCGATTCGAAATGACTCATCTGCAGTACACGGCCCATAAATGCATAGACCGCGCACTTCATCCCACGGGGCCGTGGGACACCCGCTTTCCTTCAATAGTCAGCCTGTCTAAATGGACACTTGCCTGTCTAAATTTGACAAGGCGATGGGCGGGCAACCTGACACTATTGTTTCTGGACAACATTGACATCGTCGAGGTTTGGCTACGAGAGTGGTGTTTATAGGTACATCTCATTTTCAAGTTGCACCTACGATGCTCTGCCAGCCCAATCAAGGGATTTATGGCGTATTAAGGACTCGTATGTAAAATACTAAAAAAGCGTTTTCCCTTTAAGAGCCCTATTACAAATCTGCACGCTGCGTATCAGTACTGAGTTCAGACGGCCGGTGCGTCGCATTTTGTAGTAATTTTGCAGTAATATTGATCGTTTTTATTGAAATAAGATAATACATTCTTGCTTAAAAATGATTAAATCTATATTTCTCAGGATGTAACAATTATTGTGGTACAAATTTTTCTCAATAATATTATCGTAGACAGGAGAAATTTACAGTTGATTTCCCTTTCTTCATCTTTTCCCTCACATATATAACCAGATGGTCAACCGCCTCAAACTTAAATCACAGTCCGTCCGGGAAATAAAAGCGATTCTACCCAAAATGCTCCTAAGGTTCACCTATGACGAAACGGAAAATTTACTTAAGGCGGTACCCCCACCGAAAGTGGCGCCGCGTTGAATTTTATTTAATATCGTAATTCTAATACACAATTTTAATAAAACTTTACGTGGAGTTTTTAGAGCCCATAGTCTAGTATTTTTAGACGGTATCATTACATTCCCTCGTAGTCACTGCTAGAAGTAGATAGCAAAACTGCTAAAAGTGGCCGTTTTTAACACATTTGCTATCTACTTCTACGAATGACTATGACGAGATGTAGCGATACCTTCTAAAAATACAAGACAATGGGCTCTAAAAATTCCACGTTTAGTTTTATTAAAATTGTGAATTAGAATTACGATATTAAATAAAATTCAACGCGGCGCCACTTTCGGTGGGGGTACCGCCTTAAAATAGCCTAATAGATTGTTTACCATTATGCACATGGACACCTCCTTCACCACACTGCCACAACACAATGCATCGGGACAACGAGTAATATACTATTTGGTTTTTGTTTGTTGTTCTTATGCATAGCGCCTCTTTAATGCTATAGAGATTGTCAATTTCTGACCTGTTATTGTTTGTAAACAAATAGCGCCAAATTAAATGTAATGGTAAACGCTTCCACCTCCACAGGACAGGCCCAGCCAAGTGTGGAGGCCAGATAGATGTATTTATTTGTATTATTATTTGTACTTAAAGCGATTTTCGAAGTTTTTTGGTTTAGAATAAGTTTTTTTTTCTATATTACATCAATGATAAATCAATATCCCGGGGCCGCTACGAACTATACGACTATATAAGAGATATCATTATATTCTTTTAATTCATTTGTTTAGAACAGTAGTTCAATCCAGGTTTTATGAAAATCTTTCTCTGCTATTTTGGGTTTAATTAAAAAGTTAACCAAACTTAGGATAAATACAAGACAAAGACAATTTAAAAATAAAGATTTATGTCACGTTCCAAAATCCAATCATAGGTTGTGAAAACTCACTCAACCTAAAATATATTTTTTTATAACAAATAGTTTAATCTTGTTGTTATTGTTTTTATGATTCAATGAACTAAAATAATATAGTCAAACCAAAACGGAGTATTAAAATTAATTTAAATCTATTTAAAATAAGAATAAAATGTAAGAAAAAAGTCAATAGTTCGATTCGGAACCCTTTATGACATATTATTAGGTATTAAATTAAAAAAGTACTTTGCTGCGCTAGGTCGCAAAAAGCGATTTTCTACGCCTAAACTGATTGACAAAATCTCCTTTTCAGAGCGTGTGAGGTGAACAATATATTTTCTTATTCAATGACGTAACATGGGTTATCCAATCTCTAGAATTTTGTGCAGGTCAATCATCGGCACTCACGCAAGTGATTTCATTTGTTGTTGTTTTTGAGTACTTTCCACTTTGATGCGATTGCGCAATTGTAATCGAATTCTGCGGAGTATACTTTAGCGTTGTTATTTCAATTGTTTAATCGTTTCTTCCGTGAAAATTTAACGAAGTTGTTAAAGCTTTCAGTAGTTTTCAAATACACAAAACTTGAATACAAAATATCTCTACCAATGAGCTAATAAAAAACAACAAGGTTCGACTTTAAAAGAAGTGGATGTAGTTACTACAGCTAGTTAGTTTGTTCTTCTTATCTTATATTCATTTAAACAACGGAGTAATTATTTAACATAACTGTTTACAACCTATTTGACGTTATTGAAGAATAAGTATCAAAGAAAAACTCGTTTTCGTCATCAGCCATTTAATATGCCCACTGCTGAGGCTCCTTAATTTTTTATCTTCTTCTTATCCAGTGAAGATTAGTGGCCACCTTTGGTGTCAGAGTTTATCAAGCCGCCTATAAGGCCTCTGACTTGGCTTAACGACGGTAATCAAACCCATCCGACACCTGACCGGGTCGAACTTTGCTTAACGAACGTGATCGAATACTATCAGTCTGTAAAGCGCAGCCATGAGCGCTTCTTTTAATTTTTTATTAAAATGAATTAACTCGTTCAATAAGTCTTAATTACACATACTCCTTATGATCCAATTAATTGAATGTGATTTCTAAAGTGATATCAATCATATTGTCTACACTTTGTTGACACTGATGCATCTTCTCACGATTTCAGATCTCAGGAGGTAGCGTACAACAATGGCGTCGATCGATTTCCAAGATCGCAGGTTCTAATTGCAAATAACACCATTTAAGAGGTTACATCTTCATAAAGGCTGTATATTTATGGCTTTTAAATGGTTACTATTAACTTTGTTGTTGATGCGTAGTGGTTAACCTGGTTTGCTCTATGGAGATAACTATTCCTTTTGTCATATTAGACACTAGCCGCCGCTCGCGGTTCCTGCTCGCGTGGGAATATCGGGATAAAAAGTATCCTATGTTCATAACCAGGCTATCTACTTTCTGTGTACCAAATTTCACCCAAATTCGTTCAGTAGTTTCGGATCCTATTCAATGCAAACAAACTATCAAATCTTTCCTCTTTATAATATTAGTAGAAATAATTTAAAATAATTTTCAAGGTGGTACCTATGTTAATGTTATCCCTTTGTTTTGTTCTGTTATTTATTTTTCTAAATTGATAAGTACTATTTTTATATTATACTATTTTTATATTATACTATTTTATATTAGGCTGGAAAAGAGCTATATTTCACGAACTAAGTTGTAATGGTCTGTATTTTTTGATTTTACGAACAACTACAACTTAGTTCGTGAAATATAGCGCGTTTGATATCTGTAAAAGTTGTTATATTTCAATGAACAGTGCGCGCCAAAACATAGGATGTACGTTTCTGAGTTTTTTATTTTTAGAGTTCGAGTATTTTGGAATCCATAAATTAAAACCCGCCTGCATCAAAAGACAACATACATGATGAATGATGCGACTTATTATTAAATTCTATGTCTCCGACTGCATGTTATTATGTTGAACAAAATATTTTTATATTTGGTCTTGTTTCCATCTTTTCAGTTGACTTGTCTCTTGACAAACGTGGGTTTTTTAGATTTTAAATTAAAATATTTTTTATTCATATCTTCTTGGTTATTTATCGGTGACGATGAACTTTATGAAATAATTAAGACCTGCTCTTTAATTTGATGCCCATATTGAAGTATTAAAAAAGAAAAGTAAAATCTCTTCAAATGATAGCATCTCAAAGCCGCTATGTTGGTTTTTTTAAATATCACTTATCTAAGAAACTTGGGCTCTCAAGACAAATCTAACGATACCTATCTTAATTATCCAATCTTTTAGAGATAAGAGGTAGTAAAGAATATTATATATAAACAAACAAACAAACAAACATACATACATACATACAAGATACGCGCAAAACCTAACCCTTCGTTTGCAGTCGGGTAAAAATAGGTGGGTAGTAAAGTGGGGCTTTCCAACCACTTGAAATATAAATAAAGTCTAAGTTATTTTTCTTGAACTTAAGATGAGGTAGGCAGTGTAGTATACATCCGTGGGAGCAAAATATACTTCTGCAGACAAATAAACTAGGGCCTTCAAAACCCACTAATCATTTCAAGTAAGTAGTCTCTTTATATACTTTATTGCAACTTTGAAGAGGCAAATTACTATGATGAAGTGGAAGTGAATCGAGATCGAACAGATAAGAAGCATTGGTATAAAGAAATCATGGGAACTTAAGTGAATATTGTTTAGTAGAGACTGTTAACAATATTGCGTGTTTTAAAGAAAACGAAAGCTGTTTTCTAGTTAATATGCTTGAGGATTTGTACCTTCAGTGCATTTTCTCGCGAACTCCTTAATATGAATAATTTATAGAGAAATAGGTACTTGAGTCAAAGAAAGCGGAATTTAATTTGCACTTAAGAATAACTTAAAGTATCAATCAAGGAAATTCTCTCTATACTTAAGTTGAACTAGGGGCCGCCTGCGTCTGCGTCTGCCTGGTCAACCTATAAAGAGCCGATGGAAACTTGCATAACCTATTTCACTTTAACACGAAGATTTATTTTCAGGACAAAAGGCATAATGTCCATCCAATTGTTATATCCCTTTATAATTTATCAGAATTGGTTAAGTGCTTCAGGTATAAATGGTAATAGAGATACTTTCTTACTTAAGTACTCTTAAGGCTTTTGTTTTTTGCATAACTTTATTTGTGTTTGCTACTAATTTGAGGCCGTTACGATATTGTAAGAAGAGATTTGATATCTACTATATAAGCGAAGAACCTAGCTGGGTCTGTGTAGGACTCATAATTTTTTTTTTTTAATTATTTTAGTTTAATTGATAGTATAAATGCTGCTAGATGTTACTGCACTTAGTGCAGTAACGGGCCCTTTTCTAGTGAAACATAAAGGGCAAGTGGAACATAATATTCACATTTGTCAATTATAGTGAACGCGTTTATGCAACAATGACCATTAAAAAATAAAACCATAACACCATGGTTGTATCGCTACTGTATTTGACACCAGCTGGTCGGCAGATTGTAATTATGTATTTTGATCACATAAAAATTATTAGTGCAGAAAGATTTCGCTTTTAGAAGACTGCTGAATAATGTTTTGAAATTCTGTGCTATTGGTGCTTATTAGAATGGGTCAGTTCAACTTAAGAATTATATTAAGAGTGGAAGTCTTATTTTTAATAATGTAAAGTTATTAAAAATAAGATTAGCCTATTAAAGAGCTTTATTTATTTATTTATGAACACTTTATTAAAACACCACAAATATGAAATATTTACAAATAAACACTTAATCTAGGTGTTTCATAGGCTTTATGTATATGTTGGAAGTTTATTATTTCTAAATTTAAGAGTTTTGATTATTTTAACATCAAATTAATAGAAAATGTCTTCCCCCCCCCCCCTTTTTTTTCTTTGATCGTTACCCCATTCACTCCTAATTAATATAAAATTATAAAAAAATTCAATTTCAAAAGATAAAGAGACTTCGGCTAGAGAGTTATTGATATTTTTTTCTCCCGCAAAGACACAAAAGTTTTCTCTATTTGTTACTTTCTTCTGTACAAACAAACGTTAATGAACCCAAAAGTAAAACTGTTTGACCCATAATCTCGATCTGTTACGATCTAGTTGGCTCACTAATTTGCCTGCTACTATTTCGGCTTAGTTGTTAAGTAGCGTAGTGCTGCGATCTGTCACGGCCCTTAATTTTGGCGTTTATTACCCAGGTCATTATGAGAAACGTGGGAGTCGTGTTTCAAGAACCATTGGGATTTTCACCACGATCGATGGTTTTGTAATGGTGAAACGACATGCGAGCTTGGCTGTATGTGAAATTGTTATGTTATTGCTGGTAGTCTTATAAAAATGCATTAAAAAAAACCATTTATTTCTGTAATCTGACTCTAATACATTGCCGAGACTTTCCTATATGTTATCATAAGATACTTGAATTGGGAAGGTCTTGCGTATACAATCTCTATTTAAAATGGCTTAGGATTGATATTTAAGCACATACAGACACACAGAAATACATAGTCTCACGTCATTAATCCCTTGCGAAGTTGATAAGACATCAGAAAGGTGCAGTTTGAGAGTAAAATGTATAAACCATTGTTAACTGTCACATTGTTAATTAATTTAATTTAATGTTAGTTTTTAGTCATTTGCTTAAACTTACATCGACTGAGATTGTGGTAGGTATCTACTTAATTAAATACCAAAAATATACTTCGATATTTTATTTATATTGCTAATTTAAAAAGGTACTTTAAATGAGAATTATTTCATGGACACTTCAGATCTGTAACATTGGTTTTAATAGAAAATTTATATTGAAAGAAATATAAATAGTCTCTAGTCTCTATACATACTGAGATGGAAAAGTTTGTATGACTATTTTTTTAATTAATCAAACAAACTCAGATACGATCGAGGAATTTCCCGGTAGATGAGTAGAGTTTTTAAGGAACGTTCATAAAAAAGTAATAGATTTATAGAAAAGTTTAGGTAGTCACAAATAGGTACATTATTAACTTCATCACGAAATGTTAACCTTTTAGACTTCTAAACTCTAAAGTTTAGAAAAGTCTTATAATCCCTCTCTGTCCGTCCGTACGTACGTACGTATGTATGTACGCATCGAGATCTCAGAAACCATAAGAGATAGAGACAAACGGTCAACGGGAATGAGTTTAGGACACCTTGGACATGTGTCAAATGTAAGTGGTTTAGAAGTCTATTTTGTGCCTGCTAACTAGCAGGCGCTGCTAACTTGTTTCAGAATGGGAATATGAATCAGCTTTTAATTTTTTTTACAAACACAAATAAAATTTAAACAAAAGAATTACTACTCACCATGTGCTAAAAAGAACTCTCAATCTGACGAACACAAAACGAAAAACGTTCGAAGTTCAAATGAAATATCGAATTGGAACAGTCACTGCACTTCCTATTTCCGGCGCGTACGGTCGCGTATCGTGTGACAGGTGCACGAGCGTCACGGCTGCGTCGCGAGGAGCGACTGGCTGCTTGGCTAGTGTCGCACCCCCGGTTTGTTATGGTAGGGCTTTTCTTCATGATTATGACGAAAGTTTGTTTTAACAATCAAATACAGTTTCACAAACATCACATTTCCGATGGAAACTCGAAATAATACGGGTAATTTAATCGCCATCTTGATCATGTCATGCATGATCAAGATGGCGATTAAATTAATGCCCTTAATTCGTCATTTGCTAGCAGGACACCGATGTGTCCAGAGAACAATGGAATATCAATTGTATCTTTGATCTCATAACCTGGGGCCTGAGAGATAATACGAGTTTGTTGCTTTTAAATCCTCGGATATAATATATATAAAAACTTTATATATTTTTTACCTAACTTTACCTATTATACGGACTGATTGAAATTACGTCTTTACTTTATCGACATAACTATTTGCTGTAACTTTGTATCTTTGACCAAATTGTGATATGATCCTGGGCGTATGATGACGGCTGCATAAATAATTTTTCTTGAAATTCATGAAGTTGTAGTAGACAAACAGAATCTAAATATCAAATAACACATTTAGTGTGATCAAAACATGTTTTCAGAAGCTGGAGAATTATTAAAAATTGAAAAAAGGAATTAGTAAACGACTAGCGGCCGCCTGCGGTTTAACCCGCGTGGTTCCTGGTCCCGTGGGAATATCGGGATAAAAAGTAGCCTATGTGTTAGTCCGCTACTTGAAGTCCGTAAATACCAAATTTCATCCAAATCCGTTCAGTAGTTTTTACGTGAAAGAGAAACAAACAAACAAACTGACATACTTCAGATTTATAATATTTGTAGTATAGGATTTTCTTTGTTTCTCTGATTAATCTGAAGTGTCGGTCGTTATATGCTTAATATTACTGAAAAGTATATATTCTCATAACAACATCGTTTATTTACAAAGGTTCTTGCATGAGTTGATTAGGAAGTTTACTTTACCAACACATTCCTACTAACGAGAAAACTCATAAAAATGTATTTGTGGCTTTTTGTTTTCCCTGGCACCACTATAGCATAAAGTTCGTTGATATTATGATTCATAGTGTAAAGTTGTATCTTCGTTGAAAATACTGTAACAGAAGGTTTTCTTGGTGTTTTGTTTTTTGGCCATATAAGTACAATAATAAAAAAGTCTTTGATTGTAGTTTTGATATACCCACTCCCCACTGCTGGGGCACTGGCCTTTCTTCTGGGTGGATAAGGAGAATAGGCCGTGACACACCATGCGGGCCCAATGCGGATTGGTGGGTTTTAACGTCTGCAAAATCAAAGTTGACAAAGAAGTTTGTTTACGTAGGTACATCTTAAGTTTTGGCGCGCACTGTTCATCGAAATAAAACAACTTTTCCGGATATTAAACGCGCTATATTTCACGAACTAAGGTCTAATTGTCCATGTTTTAGGGTTTTTTGATTTTCCCGACGTTTCGGCACCTTTTCGGCTGCCGTGGTCACGAGAATCCCGTTTAATATCCGGAAAAGTTGATTTATTTCAAAGAAGTTGGTTGTTTTAGAACTTCTAAATAATAAAAAAAAGTGTCTCTGACATACATCGGACATGATGAATCTATAAGAAAAGAAATTTGTCGCTCAAAATTATAGTCTCCACATCGCTAAGTATTCCTGATATGGAAATAGTCCTTCTGCTTTTACTTTTTGACTGTGTCGTGTGCATCGGAGCCTGACGCCTCGGCCGACGTCGCTCGGCGACCGTAACACTTGGCCATATGCCACTACGATAGCCAGAGCATACCGTTATTATAGGATAGGATATCTATTTATTTTACTTGTTCAGCTATTGTCGTACGTATGTAGCTCTCAACGAAGCGGCGAGGATCGGAGCGGAGCGGAGCTGTCGTTTTATACTTTTGACAAGCCGAGTCAAATGTATCTTTTTATCCTCTCAGGCCCGGAATTATGAGACACAATAGACATTCCATTATTCTCTGGACACCGGTGTCCTCCTAGCAGATGATGAATGAATCTGCAGCGGGGAAACTCTTAGCCTTTATCATACCTGAATCTTCAATCATTGCGGAACTGGCCAACCTGTCCTATCTCTTACTGCCGGAAGACAACAATGCTGAAAGCTTATTGTTATGGCGACAGACCTCGTAAGATGATGGTAGCTATGCGACGCTTCAGCCGTTGTTGCTCGCCGACTGCAACACTCTCCCATATGCCAAGTACTACAGGGCCCAGAGTAAACTGCTAATATAGTATATCTATTTATTATATCCAGTTCTATGCACATCTTGTTTAAGGGTGGGTCTTCACGAGGCGACCAAGGAGCTGTCTTTTTATACCCTTGACAATATTATGTGGAGTCAACAACTGTTCAATTATATTAATTAATCTACTGGAGAAACGCCTAGCTTTCTGATTTTAGATGATGATAAGGTTGGAGTTGGAATCCTACTTCTCACGGAATCCTCAGGCAGACTAAATGGTGGTAGCGAACATAGAACAAGTCCTACTACTAACCCAAACCGAATACAATATGAAGGGCTAAAGGGAAGACCTGGCTAAGTCACATTCACCGAATTTGTCAGTATTGACGTTTATAGTTTCGATACCATTTTATGATTAAATTGCAAATATTTCCCATACATTATATATAGTTGCTTTTAAAAGGCAATTTGTTTAATTATATTTATACGATATCGTCTTTTATAAAAAAAATATCCAATTCTAAATAAAACTTTAATTCTAGGTCTAGCCGTCTGGGGAATAAGTAGCTTAGTCCAGGACCTGGCCTGTTTTTCCCATGAATTCAAAGTGTTATGTATTTGCTTAAACTTGAATAAAAATTAAATAATAGCATGCCAAACGTTTATTTTAATGAAATGAAATTATTTTTACTCTCATAATTAAATATTAGATTTTCTTGTTTTCACTGCCGAATTCTCCTATTTTCTCGTCCTTTTTTCTTTTTCTACTTTTCTGATGTAAATTGATTAATTTTCACTTTCGTCATTCATCTTATGCACAATAACACAATATTTATAACAATAATGTCAATATTTTCATCAAATAAGACCACTAACAATATATCACAAAGTAGGAGTCATCGTCATTCTGACATTGTTCCATTTCACATCCCGTTTTGCGGGGAAGAAGTGGTTTAGTCATGGACTAAGCTGGTTATTTACTAATAAATACAAAATGCAGCCCAATTTTTTATGTGACTCAGCGAGTTTTTCTTTTGATTTAGATACTACTACGCATATGGTAAAATGAAGGTTTTTTGACCATAGCCAACTAAAACTCAATTTGAAATAAAATGTGACTTAGCCGATTGCTTCTTCCATATTTATGTTATCCTCGTTATTTTCCTCCATTAACGCTCGTGTGAGTCACAAAGCTTTTAACAACATGAGAATAAAAATGAAAACTTTGCTGTTAGTTGGAAGGGCTACCTACAGATTTGAGAAACTAAAACGTCTCTTTCTCTTATAAGTTTTTTTTATCGCTAAATAAGTCATTATATCTCATTGATTAAATATTGATTATTAATTTAATTATAGCATCTACCTTTACAGCATGTAAATCAATTCATTACTATTCAAAATCGACCAATAACCATAGTACTTACCTAAATCTAGTGGTCAAAACTGATTTAATATGCTGAAAGCACTGAAAGTGATATTTAATTGAAATAAAATTGTTCATACGTTGTTTATTGTTGTAAAATGTTTTATTGTTTAATTTTATGTTTACTTTAACGATCTAACGTGGTCACCGTGGCGCCCATAAGCCTCTTAATTTGGATATAACGGTAACTTTAACTTAATGTCGAGTAAGTAGATAAGTAGTTCTGTAAAAGTAGAACGACTTGGCGCATACGTAGGTATTAAATACTAACAAGCCAAAGCTGCGTAATTAAAGAAATAAATAAATATCAGACAACATCACACACATTCACTATGATTCCGACATATGTAGCATAAGTACCTACCAGTAGGTGTTACAGATATCAGGAACAACAGGCATTAAACCACAGAACAGAAGAAGTCATGTCATTATTTTACGTGTACCTAAAGATGTATGACACCTAGACCAAAGAATATAATCACTTACATAGGTAGTCCAAACGCAAATGTTTATCAGCTCATCACGTAAATATTTTTCCTTGGAAGGTGTTCAACGTGGATTCTACCTACGAACCCAGGCGCAGTATTTATTTACCTAATAGTTGAATAGCTCTGGCATGACTAGTGCAATATGATATGACACAGCGATTTAAAGAAACGTTACTGTTTTAACTAAATCTATTGCAATTTTATCATGTTGCGGTGGTCATGGTAAGAGGGTCAGAGTTATTTTTTTGGATATTTTATAACATACTTATGCAGAAAAACGAGCCAACAACATCATTTTTATTTTGTAATCAGCGTTGTGTGTGATGTTGTCTGATATTTATTTATTTATTCCGATCCTATCCGCGCGGAGCCGAGACTTAATCTACAATGCCACTATGGATTATTTTCCGTGCCCATTCCTCTTTGGTACTACGAATATACTTGTTTATTGGAGTCAATTGTTTACTTACCAATGGATATGCCTGGGTACTAGGTAGTGATGTGGTATGACATTAGCAATGGGACATGTCTAAAAATGAGGAGTCTCTCATATATATTTTAATTTGCTTTCGCATCTTAACGTAGAGAGCAAGTTCAACGATCACATAACGAATTTATGAAGTTATTGTTTAGGCAAGCCAGTTTTTTTTATGAACGATGGGGATACTCTGAGCTTGATATTAAGTATTGATAAGGCTGAAGATGGAAGCGAGCCTCTCCCGGAATCCTCAATCACTGACGCTACTGAACTGTTTGGCTTAGAAGTATATCGATCGTTTATTGCATCATGAAATACTTTAAGTACATATAACTTAGGTATATGGACATTAGCATACCTTACTCCTAAATGTTTTGAAAGCTGACAAGTGGATAGTAAGCATGACCACGGGCACGACATGGATCGATGGTGGTCGTGGCCGATGCACCGTTGTCGTCACGCTCATCGGCTGTGCACTTGTAATCTCATGCGCATGCGGTTATAGGAAGACGTGACGGTTACGTAATTAAGGACGGCAGTACGTGATTATGCATATTAGGTGGTACTAATGTTCGAAAGTAAGGATATTTGATAGAACTTTTATTAATTGAAATTTTACGAATTGAATTGTGGTTTTTCTTTCCACTGCCCCTGGGAAGGTGTCGAACCGTCGGCAAATCCAAAAAACCATTTCCTAACTAAATGTCTTATCAAAATTTCGGTTTTTTCCGTAAAAGTTGCTTTATTCAATGATCTTCTTTTATTCAAATGGTATTCAAATTTTTGGATAATTCATCCGTGTCTTTCTGTTGCATTGCAAGCTTGGACGAATTTAATTCGTCCAAGCTTGCAAGCCGTGTTACACCAACAATCGTATGGGGACTCCCTATGTCATTATCCCACTCTCGATTGGGGAGTGTGCTCTCGATTGTACTATACACTCCGGGAAGTTTCCCGGTCGACCAATAGAGCTTTTTCAGAAAACGAGTTTTAGAAAAGTAATAATCACAGACCTATACCGAGATAGACGGTAAAAGTACCTCGCGTGCCAAAAGTTTGATCCACGGTTAAAGTTTTACGACATAAATTAGTCCGTTTGAGACTATTGCCATTAAAACACGCGTCACTAAGAAACGAAAAAGGTTAATTGTGCAGTGCTTTCTTGCAAGAACTAAATTTCGCTTGTGACGTCATCTTAGTTTGAAGCGCACTTTTCATCTATCTCGATATAGGTCTGTGGTAATAATGCTTATTATTCAAATGAAAGAATTTAGTAATTAGCAATTTTAGTGCTCTCACTGCTGCAGCACTGGCCTTCCTTATGGATGGATATAGAGAATAAGCTTTGACCCACCACGCGGGCCCAACTCGCGGCCCAAGACGAACAAGACAAAATATAATTTTTATTGTTATGACTGCTACAGCAGTTAAGTGTCCGCGAAAGGGTTGACGAGCCTTCCGAAGCACGGAAGAGCTTGAGATAATATATTTTTGATCGCCCATCCTGTGACCGACTAATGCGAAAGATGCTCAACGGCTTTATTTGCAGCGGAGCTTGCGTTCCACTGTTCCACGAGCTCTTCAATGAAAAACTTATTAATGTTATATTCGTGATACTTATAAACTTTTTCTATACTTATGTCTATTACTTTTTGAAAAAACGTAAAGAACTCTACTGGTTTACCGGCCGGATCGACTGCCTAACGGTATAGCTTTTGCTATCGCTATAGCTTGCACTGTATCTACTACTTAGTTGCTTAGGTAAAAAAAAAGACATGTCATTTTTCAATCGTAATTTATTTTATATTTATTTAAGTATATCATACATTCCAACACTCTATGACTGTCGCGTTATGTATCTTAAATCTTAACGGAAAGACTACGGCCCAGACTCTTAGACAAGACTAGTTACAATGTTTATACCATTCTCACTCAGCACCATAAATCAATTCATATCTTACTACAGAACTTATAAAAGACATGCTTAGAACAATAAAATACTTGATTTCATTCCTTACAAACAAATAAAAAAGAACTAATTTATTATAATAAAAAATATTAAAACATGAGAAACAGTTAATTCAGGAGTTTTAAACAAAGTGGATTAACCCGACATTATTTGATAAAATAAAAATACATAGCGATTTCATTGTGAGATTCTCTAAAATGTATTATTGAAAAAAATATTATAAAAACCATTTCATATAATGTGGATAATTGGCTCTCAAATAATCAATATTAATACATACATATTAAAAAAAATTACGATTTTTTTCCAGATGCATCAAAATTATATATTAATTACTAACATAATAGTTTGAAGTTGTTGTTTACATTAATATCTTAATTCATAGACTTTATTTAACATTTACCAATTCATACTATTTAAATGTCGAGTACCTGGTGAATATTATTTAATATAATATAAATTGATGTATAATTATTATTTTGTGATATAAACAGAAAATTCTAAATCATAAACTTTATATATTATGCAGGTAATCATTATTTAAACTTCATTCAAAAGTGAGGTAATTGATTGCTTTTATGTTAAAGGGCACTCTAATATTGAATATTGGAATATTAAACATACCAAAAATATAAATATTTATCAGCACAAAATGGCAAGATACAAAACAATGTTGTACTTCATTACTCACAAACAGTAAAGTTCTGGGCCTGGTCATATGCACCCGAAATAGTACCAAACATAATTAGGGTGTGGCCAAATAAATCGTGACAGATATTGCAGTTTCTGTATGATATTAAATGCTCGAATATTATGCATGCTTAACTATTGGGATGAAGTAAAACTTACTGTAGTTAAAACATACCAATAACTGTGAATTCAACATTTAGGGCCGGTTTCACCACTTACTGATTAGTTCTGGATAGCTTAAATGATCATTTGACATTATATGAAAAATATGTCAAATTGCTAAATAAGCTATCCAGGACTTATCAGTAAGTGGTGAAACCGGCCCTTAAACTCATATAAAACTTGCTATATCTGCGATGAAACGATACATGTGGTCACACCTTTATGTCAACTTTATTCTTCACGATTTCCACAATACGCCTAAGGTTTACAATACACAGTAAAACTAACATAAATCCATCACAATAACTTTAGAATATCAGTTGTTTGATTCGTTTAGGTAATTTAATTGGGTAAAGATCTTTTATTTCTACGTTAATTATCTTAAACTAATATTCATTTATTTATTAAAATATAATTTTTATCAGTTGATTTGTTGATAAAATCTTTCAAGTGATAACAAAATGCTACAATAATAGAGAAATTATGTTGTTATGTACTTTTTAACTATACGCTCTACCTAAATTTAATTTCAATTATACTTTTCGAGGACTGTGACGACTCCAAATTGAAATAACAATTTTGACTAGAATGATTAAATTAGTGCCTATAAGGAAGTATAGCATACAATGATTTACTATGTATTTACCATAATTAAATTATCTACAGCGAGTTTGGAAGATTATATGTAGATCTTCTTACGTGTACTTAATAGGCCAATTTAAGTGGGTAGAATTCGAAAATAGTATAACTATTATAGTAGGTAAGAGAAAGGATTGGGTTTCACTTAATTTAATAGTACCAACCATTTTCTTTTACAGTAATTTATATTATTTTGACGGTGATTGACTGACAGACAACGCTCAGCCCAAACGGCTGAACCGATGATTAAGCTGAAATTTTGCATAGGTACAGGGTCCTTTAACGATATACGCGAGCCAAGAAAGGATTTTTAGATATTCTCACGAGAACGGGAACCACGCGGGAAAAACCGCGAGCGGCCGCTTGTTTTAATAAAATACTTTAGGTATTTAAATAAATATGGGATTGAATTTTAATTAGAAATCATTTTATTATTTGTTGAGTTAGCGATAAATGACAATCGAGCTCTGGAGATTCGATAAGAATCAACGTAAAATGTCGCGGTGATAAAATTCTAATATTTTTTGAGATTTTCCCCGTAAATTAGTCAAAGCTCAATGAGCTTCAAATATCTATTAAATAGTATTTGCCTTAAGCAATCACTACTTCATTTACTTACCGTCTTTTAATATACATTAACTATATACATGTTAACTTTTGGAATGCTATACCTCTTTACAAATATAATTCTATAACAGTATCTTTGCAGTAATGCTATTTGTTTTTCATATTGTTAAATTGTTAATATACTAGCTATGTTACGTGATATATCATGATACGATTTGCTGACTGAAAATGAATAGAAAGTTAAGCTTTTAAATTGATATTACCATACCTTCATAAAGGTTTTTCGGAGAAAGGAGGAAATGAATGGAGACGGAACAGGCACAAGTAACTTTTTTTTAATAACTGCACTTCAACCACTGAGATATTATATGTACAATCGGGGAACTTCCCGGTTGACCAGAAGTACTGAGGTTAAAGAAATTAGTTAGAAATACCTATTTTATGTTCTATTATTTGTGTTTTTATAAATATCTGTTACTTTTAAGTAAAGTTCCATAAAAAAAACTCGTCGACCGGGAAGTTCCCCGAATGTGAACATCATAACACCTGACATCAAAAACAACTTTATAAAGGTATGGTGGCTAAAATAATGATTTATTGACAAGTTGTGTCAGGAGGCCTACTCTCTAAGCCCGTCAACTAAGATACGGGCCTCCGTCCGTAAGTCCGTAAACTACGGATGGAGCCTACTCTCTATTGATTTCGGATGTACTAGTTTTGAACAAACGGCACAAACACATTGGGAGTAGGGACAATGTCAAAACGTATTCTCATTCATTATTTGTTCGGGTCTCTGAACTAATAAGCTTTCCGTAGGTGATACGGAGTAGGAAACGTCCGTAACTTAGGCTGAAACTACGGGTTTCGGCTTAGAAAGTAGACCTCCAGTTCCCTATTACTAGGTAATTTCGAATATCTTACTTTCAGGATAATCAGAAAGGAACTTTACTAAGTAGACTTATCAAGTTAATTGTAGTGTAGTTCTTATTTGCCCTAATGTGCGTTATCAACGATTTTCGAACACAGGTTAGGTACAAACTTAAAATTGTGCGAACCCCTATTCATTTTCAGACATGCAAATAAACTTGTTGATCTATTGTACTCCAAGAGCATAAAATCTTTATTTCGTTGCGGTAATTGGTCGGGTGAGACAGGCGAATATTATTTATATAATATATAATTTTTTAACACTTAACCCATTCACTTAAATCCGTCGAGATTTCTATAGAGATCAATTCCGTTATTATTTACTAACATTAATTAGGTAACTCCGTTATAAAATAGAATTGCATATTTGATTTTTGTATGAAAGGTTTAATATTGTGGGTAGTATTTTATGAGTCACTAATCCTTTAGGAACTTCAGAAGTTACTTTATATTGTTAATTGTGATCTTGATGATATCTGGGGCGTTTAAAAGATTTGAGATTGAGATTTTTTGAGATTGAACATTTATTAGGTATATGTATTTTATTAGTGCTATATTTTAAACAAGATTAAGATTTTAATTAGCCATATTTATTAGGAGTCGAGCACAAAAATATAAAATGTAGGAACGCCCCAGATTTTAATCATGCTTATCTTATTTATAAATGTAGCATTCATGATTTTTTCTTTAAAACTTTATTGTCGCTTTCCTTATCATTTTGTATCAGAACCGTAGTAGTTTGATATATTAATACATATACAACTAATAAATATTTTAGGCAAGAATTCCATCGACATTGTGCTGTGTTCGATAGCTAGTGATTTAGCATTGTGTGTGAAATTTAGTTTAACTGAAAAGGATTTTTAACTTATCAATCACAAGGACTAAGTAATTACATTACATTACACAACAGTCTTTTAACAATTATAAAGAAAACGAAAAGAGAAAGTATCGAATTTAGAAAACGTTCATTCAAAATATCATTGAAATATTCTTCCTAAAAATTAATTTATTAATTTTACGGGATATCTAAGATTTGAAGTTGATTTTGTAATTTTTGCATTTATCGATGCTATTTTATACTTATGGTAAATTTTAAATAGAAAAATATTGGAAAAAATTAACTCGGCCACAAGTGAATTCTCAGACGGAGATCGACCATTGGACCGGATTTCCAAAGGTCGCGGGTTCGATTCCCGTCTGAAACTTCACTTGTGGCCGAGTTAATTTTTTCCAATATTTTTTCTATTTAAAATTTACCTTAAGTATTAGAATTCTTACTTTGTGTTTGATAAGATAAAACATTATTTTATGAAGTGTGCCAAAGAAGACTTATTTTGAATAATATAATAGTTAATTAAGACATTTAAGTTAACATTATTTAAAATTGTACGTAACATTTTTGTGATTCTAAAACTCTTTAATTTCATAAGATCTAAGGCAAACAGAATTATTTAGGTACATATATAGGCATTTTTACAAAGTTAAATATATTTTAGTAGTCATATTTAGAAAACCGAAAGAACGCTAATGTAATTTTTAAACTATTTTATTTACATGTATTTACTGTAATTTATATCCTTTCAGATTTTCTATTTAAGGCTCAAATTCATGATTTTTTTTATGATTTTATCATAGGTTTTTTAAATAATTTGTTTTGTCGTTCTTTCCATATTCTAAGCTGCCTTTATTATAAGTATGTACGTAGTTTATTGTGCATTGGGCGGTCTCAAGACCGTTATGCATATGGAGCCTCGAAGTATCCGTAGTAAGTCTATAACCTCTGGTGTTTTCATTGACGTCACGTTTTCGTCGTTGACCTGGAACAAAGGAAATGTTACTTGTTATTTTTTGTAGTCGTGTATAGCTACTTGCAGTATGCTGCCCTGTGTAGTTGTATATAGCCCCGAGTGTAATCGTGTATAGCTACCTGCAGTATGACGTCCCCGCGGCGCAGGCGGCCGTCGCGCGCGGCCACGCTGTCGCTGTACACCGCCGAGATGTAGCTCTGGCCGACTCTGAGTGTAGTTGTATATAGCCCCGAGTGTAATCGTGTATAGCTACCTGCAGTATGACGTCCCCGCGGCGCAGGCGGCCGTCGCGCGCGGCCACGCTGTCGCTGTACACCGCCGAGATGTAGCTCTGGCCGACTCTGAGTTTAGTTGTATATAGCCCCGAGTGTAATCGTGTATAGCTACCTGCAGTATGACGTCCCCGCGGCGCAGGCGGCCGTCGCGCGCGGCCACGCTGTCGCTGTACACCGCCGAGATGTAGCTCTGGCCGACTCTGAGTGTAGTTGTATATAGCCCCGAGTGTAATCGTGTATAGCTACCTGCAGTATGACGTCCCCGCGGCGCAGGCGGCCGTCGCGCGCGGCCACGCTGTCGCTGTACACCGCCGAGATGTAGCTCTGGCCGACTCTGAGTTTAGTTGTATATAGCCCCGAGTGTAATCGTGTATAGCTACCTGCAGTATGACGTCCCCGCGGCGCAGGCGGCCGTCGCGCGCGGCCACGCTGTCGCTGTACACCGCCGAGATGTAGCTCTGGCCGACTCTGAGTGTAGTTGTATATAGCCCCGAGTGTAATCGTGTATAGCTACCTGCAGTATGACGTCCCCGCGGCGCAGGCGGCCGTCGCGCGCGGCCACGCTGTCGCTGTACACCGCCGAGATGTAGCTCTGGCCGACTCTGAGTGTAGTTGTATATAGCCCCGAGTGTAATCGTGTATAGCTACCTGCAGTATGACGTCCCCGCGGCGCAGGCGGCCGTCGCGCGCGGCCACGCTGTCGCTGTACACCGCCGAGATGTAGCTCTGGCCGACTCTGAGTGTAGTTGTATATAGCCCCGAGTGTAATCGTGTATAGCTACCTGCAGTATGACGTCCCCGCGGCGCAGGCGGCCGTCGCGCGCGGCCACGCTGTCGCTGTACACCGCCGAGATGTAGCTCTGGCCGACTCTGAGTGTAGTTGTATATAGCCCCGAGTGTAATCGTGTATAGCTACCTGCAGTATGACGTCCCCGCGGCGCAGGCGGCCGTCGCGCGCGGCCACGCTGTCGCTGTACACCGCCGAGATGTAGCTCTGGCCGACTCTGAGTGTAGTTGTATATAGCCCCGAGTGTAATCGTGTATAGCTACCTGCAGTATGACGTCCCCGCGGCGCAGGCGGCCGTCGCGCGCGGCCACGCTGTCGCTGTACACCGCCGAGATGTAGCTCTGGCCGACTCTGAGTGTAGTTGTATATAGCCCCGAGTGTAATCGTGTATAGCTACCTGCAGTATGACGTCCCCGCGGCGCAGGCGGCCGTCGCGCGCGGCCACGCTGTCGCTGTACACCGCCGAGATGTAGCTCTGGCCGACTCTGAGTGTAGTTGTATATAGCCCCGAGTGTAATCGTGTATAGCTACCTGCAGTATGACGTCCCCGCGGCGCAGGCGGCCGTCGCGCGCGGCCACGCTGTCGCTGTACACCGCCGAGATGTAGCTCTGGCCGACTCTGAGTGTAGTTGTATATAGCCCCGAGTGTAATCGTGTATAGCTACCTGCAGTATGACGTCCCCGCGGCGCAGGCGGCCGTCGCGCGCGGCCACGCTGTCGCTGTACACCGCCGAGATGTAGCTCTGGCCCGACTCGGGGTGGCTCTGCACGCTGAACCCTAGCCGGCTGTTCCATCCCCGGTTCAATTCCACCGTCACTATCTGTAATAAAAGAAGTTATCATTTAACTTAATACTATCAGATAACAACCGACAGCCAAAGGAGTTTGATATTAAAATGTTTCGTAACCCACCCCTAACTGTATCTGAAAAGTGCTTCTTAAATTAGGGCAGAGTCACTCAAAGTGGGGTACCATGAACCAATAGGCTTGCGATTTGGCGGTAGGGGTTCGGGACAAGATGTAGCAAATTTTACTTAGGTTTCTTAATATTAATTTATTTAATTAGCGACAAACCTGTCCATCACATAAATATTATTTCTTTTTAACATAATATTTATGTGATGGATAGTAGCGACTACTATTAGTATACCATGGTGGTACGCTACTATTTAAGTTGTATTAGTTACCATTTACAAAACAAAGAAACGTATTCATTAACAGCTACATTATTATTACTCTTTTGGGTTTCAGCGTTCGCTATCGTTTGGGAAGTTCATGAGGCCATAACTTTGAAGAACCCTGTTCTATGTTGTCTACTTGAAGGTAATTAAAGAAAACGTGTGTCAACTTACCGTAGGTTCTGTGCTTGATGCTTCAGCCGGCTGCGGGTTGAAGTTTTCGTTTTGTACGGGTTCTTCTTTGACGAGCTGCGGCGCTGGCGGCGACAGCGGAGATTCCAAAACTCTTCGTGGGGCCATAAGTTTGAAGAACAATGTTCTAGGTAGCCTAATAGAAGGTAACCAATACAAGTAAATGTCAAGATGGGGAGCGATCACCGAATGGTACGTGGCACGTTGAATATCAACGTGAAGCTGGAAAGATCGCGGCTGATAAAGTCTACGCTCCGACCATTACCGGCCCATATCCAAAACCCCGAGAGCTTTCAACTCGAGCTCCAAAACCGCTTCGAAGCCCTTGAGAACAGCATAGATGTGGACGATCTACACAACACGGTGGTGGATACTGTCCGTACGGTAGGGTCCAAGTACTTTAAGACCCGCCGTCCCAAATTAAAGAAACTCTCCGACCACACACTCCTACTCATGGATCAGAGACGTGAAATGAGGCTTCAGAACTCAGCGGATGCTCATCGTTATCGGCAGCTAAATAGACAGATCTCTAAGTCTTTGACAAACGACCTTCGCCAATTTAATACGAACCGTATTAAAGAGGCCATCGAGCGGAATAAAGGCTCCAAAGTGTTCGCGAGAGATCTGTCTATTGGGCAAAGCCTGATGACGAAGCTGAAAACTGACGACGGTCGCATCATTTCTACGCAACCTGAAATCCTGAGGGAGATCGAGAGTTTCTATGGACAGTTATATTCCACGCAGACACCTGTTGAAAGCAAGGCTAAAGACCCCAGAGCCAAGCTTACCCGTCACTTCACCGAAGATATCCCGGACGTCAGCCTGTACGAGATTAGTATGGCTCTCAAACAACTCAAAAACAACAAGGCAGCGGGTGATGACGGAATCACTACAGAACTTCTGAGAGCGGGCGGTAAGCCGATACTCAAAGTCCTCCAGAAGCTTTTCAATTCCGTCATTGTCGAGGGCAAAACGCCGAGGGCATGGAATATAAGTGAGGTGATTTTGTTCTTCAAAAAGGGAGATAACACCCGTTTGAAGAACTTCAGACCCATCTCACTTCTAAGCCATGTCTATAAGTTGTTTTCGAGAGTCATTACGAATCGTCTCGCTCGCAGGTTCGACGACTTCCAGCCTCCCGAACAAGCCGGGTTCCGAAAAGGCTTTAGCACCATAGACCACATCCATACGCTGCGGCAGGTTATACAGAAGACCGAGGAGTATAATCTGCCACTTTGCTTGGCGTTTGTGGACTATGAGAAAGCCTTCGATTCGATAGAGACCTGGGCGGTGCTGCAGTCTCTCCAGAGGTGCCAAGTGAACTATAGGTATATCGAGGTGTTAAGGTACTTATACGAACATGCCACCATGTCGGTCCGATTACAGAACCAGAGCACAAGTCCCATCCAACTGCAGCGAGGTGTGAGACAGGGAGACGTCATTTCTCCAAAACTGTTCACAGCTGCGTTGGAGGATATCTTTAAGCTCTTGGACTGGAAAGGACTCGGCATCAACATTAATGGCCAGTATCTGACACACCTTCGTTTTGCCGATGATATAGTCCTTATGGCTGAGACCTTGGAGGACCTGAACACAATGCTCGAAGATCTCCGTAGTGCTTCCCAAAGAGTGGGTCTTAAGATGAACATGGATAAGACGAAAATTATGTCAAATTCCCATGTTGTACCCACTCCAGTTCACGTTGGGAACACTACACTCGAAGTTGTTGACCACTACGTTTACCTTGGACAGACAATCCAGTTAGGGAAGTCCAACTTCGAGAAAGAGATCTCTCGTCGAATCCAACTCGGTTGGGCAGCATTCGGGAAGCTCCGTAAAATCTTCGCGTCCAATTTACCGCAGTGTCTCAAGACGAAAGTCTATGACCAGTGTGTGTTGCCAGTGATGACTTACGGTAGTGAAACGTGGTCGCTAACTATGGGTCTGATAAGAAAACTCAAGGTCACCCAGCGTGCAATGGAGAGGGCTATGCTCGGCGTTTCCCTACGTGATCGAATCAGAAATGAGGAGATCCGTAGGAGAACTAAAGTAACTGACATCGCTCGAAGGATTGCTCAGCTGAAGTGGCAGTGGGCGGGACACATAGCGAGAAGAACCGATGGCCGTTGGGGCGGAAAGGTTCTGGAATGGCGACCGCGCACAGGACGACGCTCCGTGGGTAGGCCTCCGACAAGGTGGACCGACGATCTGGTGAAGGTCGCGGGAAGCCGCTGGATGCGGACTGCGCAGGACCGATCGTTGTGGAGATCCTTGGGGGAGGCCTATACCCAGCAGTGGGTGTCATGTGGCTGAGACGACGACAAGTAAATGTCAACTTACCGTATGTTCTGTGCTGGGTTTCTCGTTCGCCGGGTGAAGGTTTTCCTTAAGGACGGGTATTTTTTTATTTTTATTCATTCACGACGGGGAGACTCTTAGCCTTCATCAGACCTGATGTTAAGTATTGATAAGGCTGCAGATGGAAGCAAGCCTCCTCCGGAATCCTCAACCACTGAAGAACCAGCTATCTTATCTCTAACTGCCGGAACACAACAATGCTGAAAACATTGTTGTTATGACGTCAGATTTAGATAAGATGGTGGTAGCTAGCCAGGCGGACTCACAACTCCTACCACCAACTAAACCAAATACAATATGTACCCCCCGCTTGGGAATCGAACCCGGGACCCCTGGGTCTGATACCGGTGGTTGTTACCACTAGACCTCAGAGGCGATTTTTTTTTGACAAGCTGCAGCGGTGAGAGCGGAGGTTCCAATACTCTTTGTGAGTCTTAAGTTTGTAAAGCCCTATGCTATGCTACCTTCTAGAATTAACTACTGCTGCTTACTGCATAATTAAAATAGATGTGTGGGCAACTTACCGTAGGTTCTGTGCTTGGTTCTTCAGCCGGGTGAGGGTTGACGTTTTCCTTCTGGACGGGTTCCTCTTTGACGAGCGGCGGTGGTGGCAACGGCGGGAGCGGAGGTTCTAACACTCTTCGCTCGTTATCTGGGGACAACGCGACTCCTTTCCATTTCTTCAAACCATAGTCTATGAGATGAATGAAGGAGCGAGTTAATGTCAAATAGTTAGGTGATAAAAAGGTAACAGTAGAGGAGAAGCGAAATTTGATGTGGTGGAGGTGGTTGATAATTAATGTGTTTAACTATTTGAGTTGATAAAAGTGTGTAGTTGATATTATTAAATATACATTATTTTTAATCACAAAAATAATTCTGGATTTGACCTAGATGTTTTTTTTATATTTGAGTAAATAATGTCTGAAATTGTAGGATTAGGCTAATTCAACAAAATGCAAAAGTCCAGTAAGCACTTAACACAAAACTTGAGCAGTATTAAAATGTACACTGTACACGAATGTCAGTTACTCACTCTCATCCTTGTTTCCATCGCCGTCACTGCTGGTGTGTAACACCGCACTTTGGTACGCGGGGTTCGTGTGCTTAAACCGAGCCTCGTCACTCGACAGCTCGGCGGGCATCGACACCGGCTCGTCAGAGTCCACCGGGAAAGCCGGCTCCGTATACCTCTGTCGACTCATGTCTTCCTGGTACAAATTCGGCGCATCCAACGCGTCATTGTCAAGATTGTTCAATTCGTACCCATGCGGAGGAACTGAAACGTATCGTGATCAATTATATAAGCCAATATTTTAAGTTGAAGTCCATTCTGCAGATAAATATCAAGAGGAAAGGTTTATGAGTAATGAAACAAATACGAAGGGCAGGGTGATATGTAAGGAGAAACGGGTGCATGGTTTCACCATGACATTTACGAGCTCATGCATCGAGATATTTATGTGCAGAACAGTCAATATGCCGATCATGGATGAACGAAAGTGCAGAAGGAACGTGGAAGAGATAGTCGCAACGCTGTCTGTTGGCGATGACCGAAATGGGTCTACTGTCTACTGTGTGCTGTCCGAGTTATGTGTCGGGGTCCGTCCGGGTGTGAAGCGATGGGCGATATGCCGACAGCGTTCCTCACCTGTCAGGCTTAGCTTTTGTTTCCTAGCGGGTGGGGCGGTGGGGCTGGCTAGTGTCACTGTGTGTGATCGCTGCGGGCGGCGCTCAGTGGTGCAATCGGAATGTTCCGCCGATTCCCTGTGCTCTACCGTTTTGGCACTCGGCACATCTGTTTGGAACAGTTCGCTTTGTGTGTTCAAGCGGTAAGTGCGATATAAACTTAATGGAAGCCCCGTTAATTAGTACACTTTATGGGCACGGGATCGATATTGGCGGTGATCGAGATATCGTGTTTAGTGTGCTCGGATAAGTAATTAGTGTGGTAAACGGCGGTTCTGCTCGTTACCTTAATAGCGTATCATGTCGAAAAAGCGATAAATAGAGTGAGGTAGTTAAATGAGCATCTCTGTGATTGTGTTATCAGTTTCGTTGTAGTAATGAGATATGATTAACAGTCCTATCATCATCTAGGTTGTATTATAGCATTTTACAAGTAAATTATGTTCGATTCTTATCGCAAGTCATAACTTTTTATTACGTATATGTTTTACGACGTACTCAATTTAATTTACGAGGTAATAACTTAATTACGAGTTTACAGGCTTGTCTCATCTTTAAATAGCCCTACTTACTTTGTAAACATGAACTATAAGCAACATTATGATTTTTTTTTTATTTTGATTGAAAGATAAGTACAGGAATAGTAAGTATTAGGTATTTTATCATCGTATGAGGATTTGCATAAAAAAGTAAAAAAGGTAATTTTCTAAAAGTTTTGTAGAGAAACCTCTGTACATGGTTAGACCACGACAATGTTTAGATGTGAATAATGTCAAGTAAAAAAAAATATAGTAAAAGTGCGTCCACACTAGGCTTAACTGTGCGAGAGCGGAGACACGCAGCAAAACGGGCTACGAAAATGTGCTACGAAGTTGACAATTTCATACAAAATATTTTGGTCGTTTCAATCAGCTGCTGCGCAGTTACGCCTACGGTCTTTTCTTAAGTGGATTTTTATATAATTTCATAGTACATCCAACTTACCGTTCGGTTGTTCGTAGTGGTTGTTATCCTTGGTCAGCTTGCGGAACTTGCGGGGGGAGAGGCAGGGTGACCGCGACCCGTCCACCGCGTCCGGGGTGAGCCGGCGTGCGGCTAGATCGCACAGCATGGATACTGCTTCGGCCCTGAAATAAGCATTTGCTTCGTTAGTACAACAATGTCCATAAACCTCAATGGAGGAACTCGGTGGCGCACTGGTTCACACGCTCGGCCTGCGATTGTGGGTTAAGCAACTTTCGCCATGGTTGATCACGGGATGGGCGACCAAAAATTAACTATTTCACACTCTTTTCCACATTGAAATAATCCAAATATTTTCTTATGTACGATTTTGAGTTCTTTTATAACTTTTTAATTTTACATTTTACAGTGCCATTTTTATGTGACCTTCGGTTCGCTTTTTAAGGCGACCCTTATTCAAGTAGGTACTAAATTCGTAATATGCTCCCTTTACTACTTTTAACCTAGACCGCATCCTGTTATTCAGACAGTGTGGTAGTCAATTGCTTACAAAATCCTTTATTATCACTGTTGGGCTGGGCACACCTTCTCAATAGATGGATAAGGTGAATGGGACATGATCCACCACGCAAACTCAAAATATAAAATTTTTGGTCACCCATCCCGTGTCCGACCATTGTGAAAGTTGCTTAACTCCTGCAATCGCTGACCGAGAACGCGAACCACTATGCCACCGAGTAGGGTAGAAGCCCCGGTTGTGGCCAATGCCCCCTTTGTGGCCATTCTGTTCCATAAATAATTATTGAGTATCACGGCAAATAAAAGAATGGACTTTCAGTTAATAATTGCAGCAGTCAGCCTTTCGTATGTCTTGGGACATTTTATCAATGAACGCTATTTATGTCAAAAGTGTGAATTTGTCAATTTCTTAAGAAGTTTGATAAGGAGGTTTTGAAAATGAATGATATTTATGTAAAAAAAATATTTTATTTAAATGTATTGCTCAATATCCGACATCTTCTTTTATGTTCATGTCATTTTCAATCGCTAATCCAACAAGAACTAGTTAGACAGTAAATAGTGACAAAGGGGCTGGCTATTTTAGCATTGTGCCAGCTTTGACCATTTTGGATGTAGTAGGAAGCCGCTTAAGTTCAAACAAAAATGAACACCTGCAGCAAGAGCTACCTCTAATTATGTTTTCACCTCACACGCTCTGAACTGAAGGTTTTGTCAATCAGTTTAGGCGTAGAAAATCGCTTTTTGCGGCCTAGCGCGACAAAGTACTTTTTTAATTTAATACCTAAAAATATGTCATAATGCGTTCCGAATCGGACTATTGACTTTTTTGTTATATTTGATTTTTATTTTTAATAGCTATAAATTATTTATAATACTCCGTTTTAGGTTTTATTATATTATTTTAGTTCATTGAATCATAAAAACAATAACAATAAGATTAAACTATTTGTTATAAGAATTTTATCTTATGCTGGGTACAACCTATAATTGGATTTCGGACTGTGACATAAATCTTTATTTTTAAATTGTCTTTGTCTTGTACCTCATGTCAGTGTCAACATTTACGGAATCGTTTTTATTCTTATAAATAAGTAACAATATATTCCTACTTTAAATAACTTTGAATTAACTATAGTACTCACTTTTTTATTATTTTAGTTTTTATATCATTGAAACAAAGAGAATTCGGTATATTTAGATTAAACTTTATGTTTAAAGATTTTTTTACCGGAAGTTGACTGCGGAAACAACCATAAAATGTTCCTCGCTGTTGTGAGGTGAAAAATTGTGTGTTGCGCTCGGCAGAAAAGTTTTTAGCGTCTTGTACCTTTGAAAACCTCGCTTCGCTCAGGATTTAATCTTTGAACCACTCGCTACGCTCATGGTTCAATCCTAGAATCCTTCACTTGCTCAGATTTCAATAGAGGTAACTCGCCGCTAAATAACCAACTTTCCAGCCTTGCATAACAAATAACAATTTAGTTCGGTACGCTATCGGCAACTACCATTCTGAGTTGGCGTAGGTATCGTGTAGTATTCTACCCTGTACCTACTCAATCCCTTAACTTTCTCCAAACTCAGTGATAGTAGAAATCGTCTAAGATACTAATTAAATTCAAGTTCAAGTATAAAACATACTTATTTTATCAAAGTGGCCACAACCCATGCAAACAGTGTGGTCATAAACCATGCAAAGTGGCCACAATCCATGCTTTTGGTACTCTCCGGACATTTTATTTAATAAAAAAAAAACTGTTTTTTTGTATTTTAAAGTTATACAGTGAAATTAGATAAATTCTCGATAATTTTAGATATGTCTTTAGTCTTATTAGTTTAAGGCCATCAAACACTAAGCGCTGTAAAGGGAAAAAAAACTTAAAGGGGGCTCCTGCACTACTCCTCAATTTACACCCAGGTACAGTCACGAGTAATGACAAGTATACACTTTACAACCTTATCGCATTGACGCACAAGGAAAAAAACTCTCTCTGTCCACAAATGTCATTCAAAATTGTAATGTGACAAGGTTGTTTTGTGTTTCTATGTTATTTACACGTGGCCGTATAGTGCGCCTTGACTTGAACGAGCCTTATAACGCCAATCGTTCTTCAAAAACATTACAACGAATCTCGGCTTTAGTCGCATCGTAATAAAATTAGTGAATTTTCATGCGCTATGTGCCTATAGTTATCATCGACGAGACTAAATAAATAGAAGCTAGTATATTTACTTGTTTAAAAATTATCACATAAAAAGATTTCGTCGAATTGAGAACCCCCTCCTTTTTTTGAAGTCGGTTAAAAATAGCATTGTAAAATGCAAAATTAAAAAGTTATAATTAGATGGCTGAAGCGATAGTCAAACATCTGTAAACATTTTTCTTTCGAATGCGAGAACATTTGCTTCTCTCATTGATGAAACGACGGTGGCCAACACCGTAGAAAAGGTGAATATACTAGAATTTCAACATGTTCTCATAGGTCTCTGTAGTATAATTGGTCAGTGCATTGGGCCGAATTCACAAGGATGCGGGCTCGAGTCCCGTCAGGGCGACATGAGACAAGTTGTTTTTTTTTATTAACGACGGGGAGACTCTTAGCCTTCATCATACCTGATGTTAAGTATTGATAAGGCTGAAGATGGAAGCGAGCCTCTCCCGGAATCCTCAACCACTGAGGAACTGGCTGTCTTATCTCTAACTGCCGGAACACAACAATGCTGAAAACATTATTATTATGGCGTCAGGCTTAGATAAGATGGTGGTAGCTAGCCAGGCGGACTCACAACAAGTCCTACCACCAACCAAAAACTGTTTTCTAGTATATTTACTTGTTTAAAAATTATTAAATAAATAGAAGTTTGAAAAATAATTTACCCTAACAACACTAATGAAATATTTTAGTTTTCAAATCTATAGCAATATTTTGTTTTATTATACCTAATAGATATCGTGCAAAATTTGTAAGAGTGGAACGAAATTGCGGAACATCGCTTTCGAGATTTCCCGTGAAATCTGTGTGAATCTCTTTTTAAACTTTTGACATAACTTTAGTTTAACTGTTCAATAATGTGAATAAATTTCTTTTGACAATTAGCACTGGTAATATCTTTAGCATAGTTGAATATTTTTGTTATATAAATAAGTTGCGGCGGTTAGGATAGATATATAAGTAGTTTATTTGCTACAACACACACATTGATACATATAGGTTAAGCAACTTTAAATATCGTCGGTCATGGGATGGGTGGCTAAACATTATGACGAGCTCTTTCGTGCTGCGGAAATAGGGGGCTAATTGTCTAATTTTAAAATCTATCGCAATCCTTTCAATTCGTCATTTGAAAGATTTACATACTTCAGGTCGTCAATATTAACCATTTGATAGGGATTGAAATCGGGACGCGTTTTGAAAGGTATTGAATAAACGAAATTCTACGAAATTGAACTGTCTAAGCAAAGTGACACACGAAAATATCTTTCAAATGTATGGAGAAGTGTAAAATGAAGTGTCATTTAAAACATCATTCGTTCCGAAAGGGATTGCGACTATAAGTTACACAATTCCATAAATCACTATCACAATCACAATACCTTTGAGTAGGATTGTGATTGATTTTGAAATTAGACAATTAGGGGGCAGATTAACCCGTTAGCCCCGAATACCTATTGTTAACACCTACCGATCCGCTTTGGGGCCATTTGGTAGGCCACTGTCCATTCTCCTTACCCATTCATAAGAAAGGCCTGTGGAGACATAAGAAAATGGCCTGCGACCCATTAGTGGAGACATTTATACCAATTGGTGCTTCCATTTTCGCAGCGATAAAAATGACGATGATGACTTTGTTTTATCAGTTACCTTCTTTAGGGGATTTTGGTCTTAACATAGGCGCGTCTGAGTCAGTGACATTGGCGACAGTGGCGTAGCGGCGTAGTCGCACATCGGAGCGCGGAGAAACGCTACCATTTCCGCGTGTGACATGTTTGGAGGCTTAGGCCTATTTATCGCGTTAGAGTCAGTTGACGCCTCTTCCTTGGGCAACATCGACATCGACATTGCCCCAGTGAGAAAACTATCATAGTTATGCTGATGATGATGATTGTTTTAATAGCAGCTTAATGGAGGTTTAGGTCTATCATACGCATCGGATTCATTGGGCGTCTCTTCCTTGGGCGACATAGGTGACAGCGGCGTTGCTGCATTGATGCGGTGAAAAAATGGCTAATGAGTGTATTTATATCATTTACCTTAGCGGGGGTTTAGGCCTATTCATAGGCGCATCAGAGTCAATTAGGCGCCTCTTCCTTTGGTGACATAGGTGATAGCAGCGTGGCGGCATTGTCGAGGTACAACCGTAGTCGCACCTCGGAGCCGCACGCGCGGGAAACGCTACAGCTTGCGCGTGTGACATGTTCGACATGGGGGTGTTGTGGACCAACGGCTTAACGTGCCTTCCGAAGCAAGGAGGAGCTCGACATAATACATTTTTGGCCACCCATCCTGTGACCCACCACTGCGAAAGCTAAAATCGCAGGCCGAACCAGCAAATCACTGCACCAACAAGTTTCTTTAAGGTTGTGTATCAGTTAGTTACCTTAGCGGGGGTTTAGGCCTATTCATAGGCGCATCAGAGTCAGTAGGCGCCTCTTCCTTTGGTGACATCGGTGATAGCGGCGTGGCGGCATTATCGCGGTACAACCGCAGCCGTACCTCTGAGCCGCACGCGCGGAGAAACGCTACAGCTTCCGCGTGTGACATGTTCGACATGGGAGTGTCGTTTACCTGTAATTTTGAGAGAAATATTCAATATACTACACTACTAACGCGTATGTTAGTATAATATTTTTTATTTCCTCTTATATTAAATATGTTTCAAGATTGTAGATTTGTGTTTGGCAACGACATGTTCCTTTGTAAATGTTGTTGCTTCTGTTAAAGCTGATAAGTTTCTTGCGGCCGTTCTTCTTATCAGTTAAAAGATGTCCTGAATGGCTGGTAGAAAAAAAAAATTGGACGATTCGAAAGCACTTATCTATAAGTCTATTTGAATAAAAATCTTTGACTTTGACTTTGACTTTAATAATACCTCAATGACTGTAATACTGGAATTAATGAATCCTGTAAACAATTTCCATAATGTAACAGAAATAAAAAATGGTGTTGCCACAGCGTAGATAGTTATAAAATTTTTATACTAATTTGTAAGAGGATATATTTTGGTATTGCGAATTGCAATTTTTTTAATGAATGGTTTGTTAGTTTGAAAGAGCGATACATTTATTTTTTTATTGCATTCAATAGTTTTATTCTAGGGGAAGGTTAGGTGTTCTCTGAAATTAAATGTCGATTTATGACGTTACTCGACTGAAGCGAGGTACTAAGGAGAAAAGGGCGAGAGCGGGAGCGAGACTGATTTTGCGGCTCAGGCGAAAAAGCCATGAAATCACATCGTAGTAAATAAACATAGCGATTAAAGAGAAATGATACTACACAATGCTAAATATAATTGGCGTCCACTAAAAAAACCAATTTCCAAGAGTAATGTTACCCCATTTGAGAATGCCCTTGAATTTTTTAATTGATTTTGAAAAGAAAACGTGTCGAGCCAAAATTATAAAATCGTGTTTCTGGTACATTATAAATCTAGATATAGGTATTAAGAAATGTCTTCTATCCTATTACCAAATTTGTAACATTTCTAACCATCCTTTAAGTAGTTTTATATCAAAAAGTAGATACTTTTTCCATATAGCGTCATAAGCCGCAGGTTACAGCTACTATTACAAAAAACAAAGAATAAAAATAAACAAAAGATGTTCGAGGATGCTTGCTAAAAGTTGTATGGCAAACATATCTTAGCAACAAGAAAAGCAACTTGTTTTTCAAATGTCGTCGACCTGCTGCCAACATATTTGAAGTTTTTCACAATAGCATTCGTTTAGCCGGCACGATTCGGAAAGTACGCTGTTTGTTTGCTTATCGATTGACAAGCTTCCGCCCGCGGTTTCACTCGCGTGGTTCTCGTTCCTGTGGGAATATCGCGATAAAAAGTAGCCTATGTTACTCTTTATCCTTTCAACTAAGTCTATGCCAAAAATCAAGAAGATTGGCTGCTTAGTTAGGGCGTGAAGGAAGGACAAACAAACCACTTTCGCATTTATAATATTACTTAGGATTAGAATTTACCTTAGCTACCATGTCGATAAATGTAGATAAGTATCACATAAGATACGATTAACAAGTTTATTGACTCAGATGTTTGGATTGTAGTATTCAGATGTTCAGTATGAACTCTTGTGCTAACATTTATTTTATCATCTTCCTTTGTGCGAGAAGATGTTTGCATTGTTATTAGATGAATCATCGGAAGAGTAGCAGTAATTAATATTGAAATAATTAACTTGCAAAGATAAATTAGGTAGCATGAACGGTTTAGACTGAAAAAATGAAAAAGGTTTCTTTGGGATCTTGAAATATTGCCAAGCTACGTAGAATGATTTTTAAGATTTTATATTTCGTAGGACAATATGATAAATCGAATTTTCGCGAAAATCCTAGGTTTATTGCGAAAACATGGATAAGTAGACAATGGTAACGACATTTCTTAATCTTACTGAAAAAAGATAGTGTTTTTGCGAAAATTCGATGAATTCATTAGTAACATAGAATATGCTTCATTTTTGCTTGTTAGCCAACGCTTATTCTAATTGATTTAAAGTGTCTGTTATATAATACCTCAATGCTTCAGAGTGATACTAGTAACCAATTGGAATAAGAGTCGGCCAGCAAGCAAAATCAGAGTAAAGATTATTCAACGTAACTTAGGCTGTTCGTGTTTTCGCAAAAACCTATCTTTATTCAGTAAGATTGAGAAATGTCACTCACCACATTGTTTAATTATTCATATTTTTGCAATATCCCTAGGATTTTCGCGAAAATTCGATAATCAAATCGTCCTACAACATATATATTGTATTATTATCTTTTGAAAGCAGTAGATTGTATTCTCATGAGAAATTTCGAAGCAAGTCACCACCGCGATAAGTAACTATCGACCAGCTTTATTAGGTTATTGTCCAATTTCAACATTATTTTAACCACTTTATACAAAAATATGGAAGTTTGTACACGTTGTAGGCATTTTAGTTCATAATATGGAATAAAAAAATATATAGGGTCCGTAGTTAGCCTTTACAATCGTTTTAAATGGTTATACTTATATTAATTACTCTCTGCTTGATAATACTAACTATTATCAAGCAGAGAACGAACAAATTTTTACCTATGCTAACTTTTCCATTATTTTTTAAGATTCTTAATCGATTGCTCGGTAAGCTGAAAAGTTAGCAGTGATAGTTTTTCTTTGAAATTCATTAAATGTACTACTCTCTTGAATTTTTTCACGTATCCAATTTTAGAGGGGTGGGGACGGACCACTCATACAATTTTTTTACTACAGCTTAATATTTCGAAAGCAGATACTTCAATCAAAAAGTTGTCTTCACAAACCTATAATATTTCAATATTAAAATCCTTTAATATTTAAATATTTCAATCCTATCATATTTAAATATTAAATATCAGAAACGCAAAGAGTAATCTCACCGCAAAAATCCTGTCTCCTACCTGTATCCTGCCGTCGCTCGCTAAGCGCTGGATTCCCTCTGACGTAACATCCTAGAGGGCTGAAGTCTTCTACATAGCAATCCAATTCCCAGGATATCAGAAAAGCAAAGAGTAATCTCACCGCAACAATCCTGTCCCCTGGCTGTATTCTGCCGTCACTGAGCGCTGGCTCCCGGACTAGAGCTCTGACGTAATGTCCGAGAGCGCTGTGGTCTTCTTTCCGAAGTGTGAACCCGAGAGAACCGTTCACTTTCGTCATCACTATGTCGAACTCCTGGTGAAAATATATAATAGGTATATTAGGATGTTAAAGATATCGTCAAACTTTTTAAATGATGTTGAATTAGGACATTGATAAAGAAAGTAAAACAAAAAATCTTTGTAGTTGAACTAATAAGGTGGAGCTTAATTTAAAGTTATGTAACTGTATCATTCTTTGATTCAGTGATAATATTATTAATGTAAGTATATTCTACAATTTTGCCGCTTTACATAATTAAAAAATATCCGACAAAAAATTTACTATAATCAATGATTTATCAGAGGTAACGAAAACGTTTTTGTAAGAAATCAACTCATAAGCAATCCGATTCTATAGACAAACACTGACAACAAACATTAATTAGTAGCATCTCTACTCACAGAAATCTATCAAAACATTACGAGACCAATATAACACGGTAACTTTTCTAATTCCCTTCTATCGCCCCCAATAATCTGGCCCATAAATAAGTCTATTAAAGGTTGCTTTATTGTTCCCGTTCGACGTCGGACCCATTTTTACACAAAACGATGGAAATAATTACTCACCACAGATCCGTCATCCTGCGCCGCGTGAACAAAAAGCTTTATTAATTGAACTAGGAAAACTGAAGCCCATTAAGACAACGCATCAGCCTTTTTTTCTTTTAGAAAATACATTTTGCACGAGATTTTGAAGAAGAAAATAAGTATTTTTTTACCCGCGATGGTACGGAGACGGTATGCTCTGATATGATATAGACAGCCAAAATGAAAGCTAGGGTTTTTGGGAAGCCATTGGGCAATGGCATAAGGAATACGTTTCTAAATTGACAGATACAATTATCAACCGAAAAAGGTAAGTAGAGTAAAAAATAATTACCCCATATTGCACATCGTAGACCGGCAGATGTCCATCTAAGTTTGGTAAATGCAGGTCTCGTCGATCGACATCGGGGCTGGCTTCTCTTCTCCCTCGGCCTTCAGACGATGAGGTGGTCGCACTGCTAGTAGTTTGAGACAATCTGATGGAAATGTTTTTATCTTAACTAGGAGTTCCTGTATTCGATACAGTACATAGTGACAATTTAAGGTGGGATATTCTTGTAGAAATGTTGATAAATATCATTTTCTACTGAAGACGACAAATAGTAGTTAAAGAATCCCCCAAACAAATGCAAAGAGTTTTATAATTGCCACGTTTGGCTTAGCAAGGCTTCGTCCTATTCTATATAGCATTATATTTTATCATCATCATCATCAGCCCACTATCGTCCACTGCTGGACAAATGCCCCTCACCAACTTCTATACAGCATTATTCTCTTAGTGACTCTTTACCTGGCATGCATTGGGTGACAGTTGAGAGGATCGAGGGTCGGCAAGTGCGGTGGGTGCGTGATGCGGACGGGCGGAGTCGGCGAGTCTAGGAGAGTGACGCTCTCCAGCACCTCTGCTGGAGGACGGCGCACTCTCAACTCCTCCCGGGGTGACGCAGTCTAGAGCACTTCTAGAGTCAACTTCTATACAACTAATTTATCATCTTTTTTCTGTTCTGTCGTTATTCTCTTACCTGGCATGCATTGGGAAACAGTTGAGAGGGTCGAGGGGCGGTAAGTGTGCTGGATGCGGGGTGCGGGCGGGCGGAGTCGGGGCAGTGACCCTCTCGAGCACCTCAGCTGGGGACGGCACACTCCCAACTCCTCCCGGGGTGACGCAGTCCACAGCACTTCTAGAGTCAACTTCTATACAACTAATTTATCCTTTTTCTTGTGTTCTGTAATGATTCTCTTACCTGGCATGCATTGGGAGACAGTTGAGAGGATCGAGGGGCGGCAGTTGAGAGGGTCGAGGGGCGGCAAGTGCAGAGGGTGCGGGGTACTGTCGAGCGGAGTCGGCGAGTCCGGGGGAGGGGCACTCTCGAGGACCTCCACTGGAGAACGGCATACTCGCAACTCCACCCGGAGTGATGCAGCCGGGAGCACTTCTAGGGCCAACTTCTATACAACTAGTTTATACCCATTCTTATGATCTGTGACGATTCTCTTACCTGGCGTGCATTGGATGACAGTTAAGAGGGTCGAGGGGCGGCAAGTGCGGTGGGTGCGGGGTGCGGGCGGGTGGAGTCGGCGGGTCCGGGGGAGTGACGCTCTCGAGCACCTCCACTGGAGGACGGCACACTCGCAGCTCCACTCGGGGTGACGCAGTCCGGAGCACTTCTAGGGCTTCCTGAACAATCGAAGAGGCATGTATCAGTAATGTTAAAGGATTCAAAAGCTGTGGAGGAGGATTTTATCAGTTCTGTATGGGACTGTAATGGTGAGGCTCCTCAGAGGTGGAGAGATATGAGGAGCTGTATTTCATACATTTGAAAAGAAGCACCTCTACTCAGCTTCAATGGTGACGTGATGGAAACGCGCCCTTTTTATTTATTGGGGGAACTGCATTTACACATTCCTGGCCCCCAGGACGATTCGATTCGCAATGATGGGCTCGTATGGCTGGCTGACACAAGTTACAGACAAAAAAGGTTTGTAAAAGAAAACACGAATCTTTAATAAGACTGAATTGTCAATTAGTTAATGAGAAAGCTAATTATTGTGTTAGATTAATACAATAAAACTGAAACGACGGACACGACTAGGTCGTGTAACTTATAAACTGGGTCGGTAAGCTTCATTTAAGTGACTTAACAGTTTGTATGCATTTAATTTTCTTCTAATGTCTACCTGATGTTGATACATATCGGAAAAAATGTAACTGCGATGTCGTTTCCAAATATCTATGCTCCACCAGTTTCTATCTAATCTTCATTATTCAGATCAAACATTTACTGATTGAACTTAATACGGATTATAAACCACTACTTAGTTATACGTACTCACTTATGTACAAACTAACACAATGCTGGAATTCAAATTAAAGCCTGTTTTGGTACACATCTGTACACTATACATAAATTAGTAAACAATCATTCGGTTAGGAGAGTTAAAAGCTTCGTAGCAGAACAAAACAAACACGTTGGTACAATTAAGGTAATTTAATATTTGTCTCACAAAACAGTAACAATTTAGACGCATATTGAAAAAGTATTTAATTTAAAAAGTTGCGAGAAAAAAATTTCATTTCGTGCGTTCGACATTTATGTTCCAAGTTGATTGAAAGCCATTTCAATTTTTAACACTTTCAATCTACAGTTTCACAAAAAAGAATACTTACATTTATTTGGCTCAGAACAATTTATATTCGGAGAGTTTATTAAAATTTGTGCTGTTTTACTGATCATTTGTTATCTGACGGAAAACTTCGTTTAATTTGTTGGTACAAATTCTTACATTCTTTATCATCACTTCTTATCCCAAACTAAGAAGCAAAACAATCGTTATAGGGTAAACTGTGTAATGATTGGCACTTTAAGAAAAACTTGACCTGCATTTGTTAATTATTATTTTATTTTATTTTTATTTTTACAATTTTTGGAAAACTAACAGCTATGTGTTTTATAAAAAATACTGACGGTTAATTACACAGATAAACAGTTACAAATAGTCTCTTTCTCACACAGTTTGAAGAAGACGACGAGTAAAGTTAATAATAAAAAATAACATTATACAATGATAAGCATATTTAAGTTTGTGCTAGATTTTAGAATTTCATCATCATCATCATCAGCTTGTGGACGTCCACTGCTGGACATAGGCCTCTCCTAGCTCACGGCTATTGTAGCGTTCATAGGAGGCTATTAGCTTACTGCTACCACGCTAGCCAGACGGGTTGGTACAGGGTTTGTTTCAAGTTTTCCTTCTCTCGCACAGGTTTTCAATGCGTCGAGCCTCTTAGTCGACTCTTACCACATCCCAGGCATGTAAGGGAGTGGTGACACTTGTATTCTTAGGCCGTTACCACACGGCAAAGAATTTAAATAAGTCAATCGAAAATTATATAGATAAATAAATAAATAATTGCATACAATCACACCAATTATCTAGCACACAAAGTAAGTTTCACAAAGAACTTGTGTTATGGATACTAGATAACGGATAAACATACTTACATACTTTTTTTTTAAATATATACATAATATACATATCAGACACCCAGACCAACACAAATAGACATGTTCCTGCACACAAATATTTGTCTTGTCCGGGAATTGAACCCGGGACCTCTGGCGCAGAAGGTGGGCTTAGTACCCCTGCGCCAAACAGGTCGTCAACAATAGATAACAACGAAAGAGTTAGTTAACATCTAAAAATAAATTATTGTTAAGAAAACGTTTTAACTTAGAAACTGAAGTGTTGACTAAATCTATGTCAGTGTTCGCTTTTGCCAAAACTACAACGGAATCACATGCTCTAACAGTAAATGCATTTTGTCTATAATTAGTTCTTGCGTATGGTAAATTAAGTAAACCGGGGTTTCTGAGCGCGACCGAGTTAGTACGCAGTCCTATGAGTCCATTTACGAGTATTTAACATACTTAGACAAGATTTATTGCAGGGTTGCATTTGGATCAATGGCCAAATTTGGTTGGATCCACAGAAGAAGTTAATGTTCTGTGGTAGGATCAGTGGCCATATTTGGGTAAGGGCCACATTGAAGTCATTGGCCACATCTGGATCAGTTGCCACAATTGGATCAGTGGCCACATTTGATAAGTGTCACATTTGGGTTAATGGCCACATCTGGATCAGTTGACTTTTTGGATTAGTAGCTACATTTAGATCAGTGGCCACATTTGGATCAGTTGCCACATTTGGGTCAGTGGTCACATTTGAGTTAAAGCCACAATTGGAGCAGTAGCAACATTTAGGTCAATGACCACATTTGGGTTAGTGACCACATTTGGATCAGTGGCCACTATTAGATCTGGTCAGTGGTCACAATTACTCACTATCAGGTGAGTAGCGACAAGGCTATCAGTGGCCACAACCGGTTCAGCGGCTACAATTGGGTCAGAGACCACAATTGGGCCACAAGGCAACATAAAAGATACACAATAATAAGGCTTGCCACAATAATCCCTTTCAAAATACTATGGTTGGCATAGGTGCCAATCATTGCACTTCCAATTATAAGCTTTTTACTAATAGTTGGCACACTAATTAATTAATGTTATCATCACAAAATAAATTTATACTCGTAAATAAAAAGTTTATTATCACTTATAAACATATCAACTAAAAATTGATATCACTTCTTATAATAGTAAAAAGTATAATAAGGAAAATTTTTGTATACCTCGGTCTTATCAACTCTGTTAAAATTTGCATGAAAAGACAACAAAAAATACCGAGCGTTCTTTTTTTCAATACTGTGTTGCCATATTAATCTGGTAGAAAAATATAATATGATTTTTTTAGAGTGTTGCAATGTATGATTTTAATTTGTATATCAGAAGACATTGTATTTCCTTGAAAATTCCTTAATAATTGCGTTAAAATGTCAGAGTGCCAGAGTGACTGGAAGGGGGGAGGGGGGGGGGGAATATTAGTACACGTTACTAAAAAAGGTTTTACCAGATTGTTTAACTAGTTAACATACCTATACACTTGCGGACAAATAAAGCAAGACACTGGGTACTTTTCATACAAACATGTTCACTTCGTGGTCTAATGAATAAAAAAGCATATGTATTTCTGGAAAGATTTGTGTGTCGATGGCGAGGTAATATGCTCAACTAGGCAATTAGCATTTAAAACAACTGAAAGAAAATCTTGATTTCCTAAACTTTCAGTGAAATGAATGTTTCATTTTGCTTTCATATAAAGTTGTATGAAAGCGGAGTTAGTAAAATTATTTTCTTATTTTGAAGGTTTTTGAACTTTTGGGATTTTTATTCGTAAGGCGAGTATTCGACTGATGAATAATGACAATCTAAATCTAAGATATGAGAAAAGATTATCAACGTAGGCACGTAGCTAATATCAGCTATTTCACTTGTTTATTTATTAATAATCTCATTCACTTGACAATAAAGAGGTGTATCTATCCCCCGCATTACACTGTCGAAGCAATCTTCCGTTAAGGAAAAGGGGTTAGAAAGGTTTTTTATTTCTTCAATAAGAGGTAAGCTCGGCAAATAGCTGGGAAGCAGTGACGGCGGCGGTGACGTGTCGGGAGGCTATTAATCTAACCCCTCAAGTGTGACTAACGTTATTGGATCTCTCTGATCGAGGCCACGGTGAAATTTATAAGAAGATCCGAATATTGGGCCTATTTCGATGGTATCCACTTAACTCTGAACGGAAAACAAAATGAAGATTTATAAAAATATTTTTTATATACTGAACCGGTCGCGCACGGCAATACATGCTTCCAGGGTTAATGGTTTTCGCAATTCCGCAATTTGGCTCACTCGACTTTTGGCTGTGATTGTATAGTCATAGAGGTTTGAAAAGCGCTGATGCTCGTATGCCCGATACCCAAATAATAAGGTTACGCCCCGGCCCGGGTTATGAGCAATTGATATTCTAATTTTTTCTGGACACCGATGACCTGCTAGCAATAATAAATTGTAATGAATATTTTTTTTCTACTAAATATCATTTTCGAAATATTGTAGATTCAAGTGAAAAATTAAATGAAATTTTATGAAAACATCTGGTTTATACGCCTTCTTAAGAATAATATAAGTTAGTAGTAGTGACATGTTGGTGTTGTGTCAATGGAATGAAGCAATATTGTAAAAATCAAATTTTATTATGTACCTATATAATTTGCATGCTATTATAAATGGCTGATTGGGCTGATCTAATTTTAATGTCATCTGCAGTGTACCTCAAACAAGTGCAAATAAGTGATTATGATTACGAGTACCTTTGTAAATTCCACTAACATCATTACTTAAGTATTTTGTATGAACGTCGTGTTCTAAGAATACCGCGACCACTTACATCGCATACAAAAACTTAAAATCAATTTGTGTCATAACATCAATTCACAAGTTTGGAACAGTGCCGCCGAGTAAATTGAATTTCCGATCACAAAATGGTTTTAATAGCCCATTTATTTATAATAAATATTGAATTTGTGCCCGGAGTGCTCTGGCCGCTGCCGCTATGATTTTGAATTAAATTGTATTTAGCGGTGGTGTTTTGTTGTTCCGTAATTGATTTCGATTTCGTTCTCTGTAGTACCGATAATTACTTTGATATCTGATAAATTTAAGCCGCGTTTTGACGATCATAGTTGACTCGTAAGAGTGGATTCTGACAGATTATAGATAGTCTCAATTAGAGTGTACACGTTCTTAGTTACTTTGATGTTTAATCGCTTCATTTTAGAAGAATTATGCATACATTTCTATTAATGGTTAAAACAATTAATATTTGATGATTTTACATGTAAAATTTCCTATTTTATTTAATTTAAAAATATTTAAAAAAATGACAATTTTGATTGAGACTATCTATAATATGATTCAATTAAAAAATCAAATAAATATTACATTAGGTGTTAAGTGATTATTAATTTCATTTAAAAAAAATATGACAAATCTATGAAATAATTATAATTAACACGAAACTCTAAGGTGTCTCTATAAAAATGTAAGCTATTATAACACTTATATGAGAGTCCGCTCTGAAAAGTTGAGCGCAGACCTAGTTAACTACCACTGAGCATGTATCACTACGTTTTTTAAGAGACGGCACTTGACCAAAAACCAGGAAGGAGGCATTTACTCATCTCACATATCGCCCTTTGCAGTCGGTTTCGGTAAAACTCTTGGATTCCCTGAAGAATTCTCCAAGTGATCAATCTTGTTTGCGTACATAAATTCACGCCATGATGTAAGTTACTCTAATTTTAACAAATTACGGTATTCCGGATCTAACAAAGTACCAACAACGGGTTGATTTAGCGTGAAAATTTATGTTCATTTGTATACAGAAATAGAAAACTTTATGAAAGTAAAGAGGTCATTAGTAGATGGCACTATAAAGGTTTTAACCTCTCCATGAAATGATAAATTTTAAAATTGAAATATATTGGAAAAACAAATCACAAGTGAATTCTCAGATGGGACTCTCCATGAAGGTTTCGTAAAAGTTGTCAAACCTCCGTCGTTAGTTCTTGTCTTGATGATTTTTCAAATATCAGTTCATCTGTATGTATGTCAGTATCAGGTACTGTTTTGACGAAACAGAGGTTTTTGTAAAGTCGGATAAAAAAACAAGAAACCCATTTTGTCATAGGTATCTCAAATAATATTTCAAAGCGTACTATTTTTGTCCAACACACTGACCCTTTTAGAAGTGAAAACAATGTTATCACGAGCGTTCCCGTCAAAAATGAACGTTGGCCCGTGTAAAAAATTTCATTTTTGTTGCCAGTAACATTTCGTATTCAACATTTTCGGTCCGACCGACGATGTTAGCACCTAGGTTGTAAAAGTGAAAAGTTTTATGAGGCCCTCGAAGGGACGACGTAATAAAGCGGGAAATGTCCGTTAGTGAAATGAATGTATTAGAGTATCAGTACCTATCCATAGGGAGGCATTTGCAGATGAATTATTTATGATAAAGTGACGTAGGTATGCGACATGGCTGATTCCCAAAGTAATAGAGGTCATGAAATAATAACAGGTGCTTACTAAAGGTCTGTTGTGTACAAATAATTAAAAAGGCATATGGGTAGATGAATAAATAAACAAATAAATGTTATTTTTAAAGAACCGTTGCAATGTAGGTATTACGAGCAAGATATAAACACCATGATAATAATTAAGATAGTTAGTTGAAAAAACTTCTGTCCGTTTGTTCATTTTTCACACAAAAATACTGTTAGGATTAGGGACATGGTGCGGATAAAAAAATAGGACAGTAGGTACTGAAACCCAAGAAAAGTTAATTGAGATAAAAAGGTATATGTTTTTGTTCCATTGTTAAACAAAAAGAGAGAAGGAAATAATAATACATTAATAAACGCGAATTCCACGATCCACTGACCTAGCAACCAGGAAAGCTCGAACCAGCAATTTTGTATAAAGACAAACAAGTGGTGAACTATTTTGTATTCAGCTCACGTAACGACGTGAGAGGTCCAGATTTTCGGGAAAAGTACCGATGAATAAGAATCGACTCTTCGAAAGGAAACCGCCAGTTAGGCCGGCGGGCCGCAATTTGGGAAACGTTTGTCGATCTATTTTCTATGAAATAATAAACTGTGGGAATATAGAAGAGCTGATAATACCTTTTAGTTGTAATACTTTAGATAAATTGACTAAAAAATTACCTCAAGATTAGCTAGGTATATAGACGGAAAACAATGATTAAGTTAAATATTAAACAAGAAAATATACTAGAAAAAAGCAACTTGTCTCATGTCGCCCTGACGGGATGTCATGAGACAAGTTGCTTTTTTCTAGTATATATTCTTGTTTAATATTTATCACATAAAAATAGCATTGTAAAACGCAAAATTAAAAAGTTATAAATGATTAAGTTGTTTTTTACGAAAAGGTTAAACATAACTTGCATTACTGTTAGACATTGCGATAACGGTATTGAAAGGGTCAGATTTTTGAGTCACTAACTTTTTGAGCTTACTTGCACAGATATAAAATCTTGTATAATATCTGTTGAAGAATCAAAAAATTCAGTGTACTTAGGCTGTTATAAGTCCTACGCAGCAGAAATAGTAATTGATTGGCGGGTAAAATTACGTTTTTTTTTCGAAAATTGTTAAAGAAGGTTACTTACATACTCTGGCAGAAGACTTTGTAAGTGCAAAGCCTTACCCCGCTAGCAGTAAGGGAACCAACTTTCTTGTTTCTAATTTCTAAAAGGAGGTTGCTTACCAGCTGAATTCCAACAAACAAAAAAGGTTGTATCCTACTCACATAGGGAAGTTCTAAGCTCTGCTAATAGAGGCACGTTGTAGTGAACCAACCTTCTTTGCGAAAAAAGAAGTTACTCTACCAACTGTTCTCTAAGGGCACAAACGCCTAGTAACTTGGTGGCTAAGATACACGGTGCTATACCGCTAGGCGCCAAGCGCGCAGTGGTGGCCGATCTTTTAAATATAAGAACATTCGTTTTACCTAGCTACTCGCTAGGTGACTCGCAACGCTCTAGGCACTAGGCCTGCCGGTGCGTTTCTGCCCTAACAGGTAATATATGACAAAAGAGGCCGAATACTCACGTAAGTGCTAAGTCCTGCAAGAGGCACACCGTTAGCCGACAGCAGCAGGTCTCTTGGCGCCAATCGGCCAGTCCGCCACGCCGGCTGCGGAGGGTACAGTCTTCGTATCCTTACTAGACCGCCTCCCCCACAGACTGACATGCCGAGACCACGGCCGTCTTTTTCTACTACCACCGTGAACGTGTTTTCTGAGGACAAAGAGTTATGTTATTATGACATGTTGGTGAACTCAGAGCTACCTACCTGCTTTTTTAAGGTCAAAGTCAATGTCAATATAATTTATTCAGTCTAGGCTGTTACAAGCACTTATGAACGTCAAAAAAGCTACGCCATCGGTTCACAAACCCTACGGCGGAATACCTTGTAACGAGAAGAACCGGCAAGAAACTCGTCAAGGGCTGTTTTTTCTCCCTGTTTTATTTCATACAGAGTCGTCAAAAATTCATCCATGGATAAGTATAAGGTAAGTAATTTCCTCTATGTAATGTTATTAAATCTCATATGGTTTTAGGGGTGTACAGTTTCATTGATTCTGCTAGTAGAGTTGTGAAAGGCACTGGCACTGGCAGGCTCTATCAGATATTACATTTTTTTTTTACGATGATTCGTATTATTCTTTACTAGTTTTGAATAACTATTTTTGTGGTAACTATGGAAAACGGTTGAGTTTTTTATATCAAGGTTGAGGACAGTATTTGTCTATAACTAAGCAATAAGTTGAAATACACTGAAAGGTCAGATGTTACGTTATAAAGGCCTTAACGACTAAATCTTAAAGGCGATATAACATCAGCAATAAACTGGCGAGACATTGTGTCACTGCGACAATAACAACTTTACAGCTTATTTATACACTGCTATGTGACGAAACGTACAAACTTTTATAGCCAACATATGACTTTGACGTTGCGAAAAATTTTATGATTTCAGCGTCGAAGTCATTATGTTCCTACTAGCTTCCACGCGCGACTTCATCCGCGTTGACATTCTGAAAATCTTTACGAAACGTTAATCGGGATAAAAAATATTCAAGGGTATAATTATCTGTCTGCAAAATATAATCCTTATACGTTTTCGCGTGATTGAGTTATAAATATCCAAACTTTCACATTCATATAGTAATAGTTGTAGGTTCGCACTTCCAATATTCAACTGTATAAATAAAATGACAAAAAATCAAGGATATACCAAAAGTATTATGGGCACTGCCCATGAAAGGGAACGGTGCTATCAATAATTTTGACATTATTATCATGAAATTAATATAATATCGAATTCCGATACCGAAAATTGAATGCAGACAAGGGACGATTTTCGGGCAATTTAAGTCCCTTTCGGTCCACTAACGGTCATCGGAAGCAACATGAATTATACATTAGAAGCCCAAAGTAACGCTTCCAAGGAATTGGTTATCGCGCGATTCTATTCTCGATTCGCAATTGTTTTAGGTTGCCGATTCGCGATTGTTTTAGGTTGCTCGAGTGTGAAGGATCTTTGCGGTTTACTGACGAATTCTGACATTTGACATTTGGTAAGACCGAGCCTAGTATTATAGGCCACGTTTTAAGTCCTCTTCGAAGAATTTTGGACTATAAACTCGTTGGCGATGTATTGAAAGGTTATGCACGGCGTAGAACTACAATTTTGGTATTACCTATTATCGAAGAAAAATCATAGCTTTGTAATAAAATGTTGTTTGCAGAAAATCAAGGTTTAACGTTACGAAAATCTTTTGACAATATTTTTAAGAAATTCGAATCCTAATAAGCCCTTTTTATGAAGATATTAAAAGCACAAAAGTACTTCTTAGTACTATATTTCAAAACAAATTAGGCAACTTAATGAATAGTGAACATTTATTTGCTCGTAACCTAACAAAGTTTAGTATTAATTGTGAAAGCTCGAATAGTTTGTAGTGTTAATTGTAAATATTGCTATCGGTTCTATTGGAGCGTTAACAAAAGGCCACAGAATCAAGAGGCGATTAGTAACAGAACAATGGGGAAGCAGGCGCCGCCGCAAATAGTCATTGTCTGTAGCCAGTGAGTTGTATTGCAGTACTCTGATGGGGGCTACTACTCTAGCTTGAGAACGAACTTCGAAATTTCAGATGAATGTAATCCGAAAGCAATAATTGCTCTACGTCACGTTTCACCATAGCAACCAATCTCATTGTCATTACAGTGCTTCCTCTACCGAACAATAGATGAACTATAATTTAGTTTAGCATGCATTTAGTTCCTGTTATTGCTACCAATATGTTTTTGGCGCTAGCTTCATAGCAAAAAGTGCATTAACCATCAGCGAGCGATTAGCATGCGATCACATACGCAATATCCTTTTTTGACGTTCCGCGTCTAACGCGCGATGACTGCACGATTATTACAAATTTTTAGGTTAACCTAGCTGTAACTTGTTCGGACTAGTCTGTATTTTAGCCGAGTAGCAAGGTCATCACTACGCTTGTTTGATTATTATTTTTCTCTCGTTTGGGCCCAGCAATGGGCTTCTACTAACCATCTACTTACTACTCGATTAGTGCGAACAAGGCATACGGAATAAATGAGTTTATTAAAGTCAGAATTTGATATTACCAATTTTATAAGGGTCAATTGAAGACCTTATTTATAAAAAAATCGTATTCAAATACGAACAAAAGTACGAACCAAAATTCCATTATACATACAATAGGACGAAGTCGCATAATTCTATTATAGAATAAACCAATTTGAACACCTTATTTAAAAAAGTTTAAATTTTTGATGCTTCTAAAAGTCAAAAATATGTAATTTTTGATAATTTCCTTTCTTCACTTACGCTGTCAATACGAGTTTATTGAGTCAGTACACAATGTTAAATTTCTTGCAACATAATCAAACAACCCTATCTTCCCGAACTTGTTCGGACAACCAGTTTGACGCTTCGTGATTTATGTTCCGATTGTTTTTGTTCGTTGATATAATGTTATCCGTAACTCAGTCCTATCACAGTCACAGTGCATAAATAAAACAGTGACTCGACTACAAAAAAACGGCCAAGTGCGAGTCAGACTCGCGCACGAAGGGTTCCGTACTATTCTCTATATAAATATATATCTATAAAAACGGCAAAAAAAACACGTTTGTTGTATGGGAGCTCCCTTTTTTAACAACAGTCCAGCTAATCACGGTCATGAGAAACAGCCTGGTGACAGACAGACAGACGGACGGACAGCGGAGACTTAGTAATAAGGTCCCTTACAAGGCTAAATTGATGATGATGATGATGTCCTCCTCGACGTATCCGTCGACGGCGACACTCTGGCTTCATTGTTGTCTCTCGTGTGCCCGAATGTGACTCGCAAAGCCAAACTTAGTCTTAAATATGCGATTACAACTCTCGCAGTAAAGCTGTCCGCTGGCATTATAAGTATAGTTGTAAGTTTGCTTTGGTCGGGATTTCTTAAGATGTCGTTTGGCGTCAAGGTCATGCAGACGAAGCTTTTCAAAGCATTTCACGCCGTCGTTTACCCTGTTCCGCCATTCCGGCCGTTTAGAAGCAAGCTGTTCCCAGTTACTTGAAGAGATGTTGCAGGCTGTTAGGTTTCTTTTTAAAACATCTTTATAGCGAAGATACTGACCACCAGCCTTACGCTTTCCACACTGTAGTTCAGAATAAAACGTGGATTTGGGTAAACGAGTGTTGTCCATACGCACAAGGTGTCCGCACCATCGGAGTTGTCTTGTTATGAGGATAGCTTCAATACCCGTCATATCTGATCTGCGCAGTATTTCAGTGTTCGGAACACGATCTTGCCATTTCACGCGTAATATCGAACGGAGGCATCTGATATGAAAGGCATCCAAACGTTTAATGTCTGATTTGTAAACCACCCACGCCTCCGAGGCATATAAAAGTATAGGAAGAACGGTGGCTCGATATACGTCTAACTTGGTCTTCAGTTTAAGTTCGTGGGAGTTCCAAACTCTACGGTTTAGTTTTCCAAATGCAGCAGCGGCTCTGGCTATCCTAGTGGAAATCTCTGTCTCAAGCCTGTTGTCATTGAACAGCATGCAGCCCAGATAACGGAAAACCTTAACTTCTTCGAGATCCTTTCCGGCCAGAACTAATGGAAAGTCACACGCCGATGAGCTCTTTGAGGGCTGTTTTAGGACTTGAGTCTTCGACACACTTATCACCAGTCCGAACTTGTGGCACGCAGCATCCAGTTCATCCAGGAATAGTTGCAAACTGTGTAAATTTTCCGCCATAAGGCAAACGTCATCGGCGTATAGAATATCCAGTACCGTAATCTGGTATACGTTTCGCTTTGCCTGGAAACGCGAAAGATCAAAAATGCCCCTATCCGTTCTTACATTCAAGGATATACAGTCATGACACCTCTGAAGTGCATCGTTCATCACGACTGAGAAATAGATGGCAAAGAGCGTGGGAGCCATCACACATCCCTGTTTGACGCCACTCGTCACTGGGAATGAGCTAGTATACGCGTTGTCATGTTGTACCCTTGCAGACATGTTGGTGTGGAATTGTTTTATAAGCTCCACGAGTTTGGCCGGACAACCCATCTTTTCCAGTACAATCCAGAGCGCATCCCTAGGAACCCGGTCAAATGCCTTTTCAAGATCGACGAAACACAAATAAAGGTCACGATGTTGCTCAATGCTCTTTTCCTGGAGCTGTTTAACCACAAAAATGGCATCTGCAGTACCTCTATTGGGACGAAAACCGCATTGAGTTTCGGGAAGAACTTGTTCCGCCAGATGACTGAGGCGCTTATTGATAATGTGAGCGAGCACTTTCCCAGCCGTACTCAGTAGTGATTGCAAAATCACTTACGGAGCCCCCGGAAGGGATTAACGACCGCTTGATCACGCTTAGAATTCATATTGGCCATGATAGGTACCTACACCTCGTAAATGTATATGCCCCGACACTCACCTCCTCCGACGAAGACAAAGATAAGTTTTATGGTGAACTTCGAGAGGTTTTGCTCGGAATTCCACCAAACGACAAGTTAGTCTTGCTTGGAGACTTTAATGCACGTGTTGGAACCCAATATGATGCCTGGAACGATGTTTTGGGGTGTCACGGCATTGGAAAATGTAATGAAAACGGTCTTTCACTTCTTACATTGTGTGCAGAATTTGACCTAAGCATCACGAACACCTTCTTCAGGCTTTCGGATAAATACAAAACATCTTGGATGCACCCTCGCTCCAAGCATTGGCATCTGCTTGATTACGTAATAGTCCGTAGAAAGGACATTAAAGACGTCTTGATAACGAGAGCCATGCGTGGTGCCGAGGGTTGGACTGATCATCGCTTAATTAGATCAAAAATGAGACTCGAACTGAAACCGCGACGCAGAGCAAATCATAAGATTGTTCCGAAGATGGACGTGCATAAGCTGATTAATCGGTCGGGCACCAGGTCTGAGCTTAATTTTAAGTTTGGCGCCTTGCCCAGCTGTACTGACGGCATCTCAATTGATGATGAGTGGCAACAGTTTGCAAAGTCACTTTTTGAGGTCACTCGAAGTGTTGTCGGCAAACCTGACAAGATTCATAGACTGGTTTGACGAATCTGATGAAACCCTGCGAAAGCTTTTCGGCAACGCCAGAATTTCTTTGCGTAAACATACCGATGTAGAGACTCGCAGGCGCATAAACCAAGAGCTTAAAATGAGAACTCGGGATCTGAAGGACCGTTGGTGGAACATGAAAGCAAACGAGTTGCAGCTACTTGCAGATACAAACCAAGTCGGTGCCTTCTATGAGAGTCTACGCACCGTTTTTGGGCCAACGCGTAAGTTCACCGCTCCTTTGTACTCTCGTGACAAAACGAGGCGCTTAACATCCCATAACGAGATTTCGGAGAGATGGGTGGAACATTTTTCTGATGTCCTCAATCCGCCAACTCAGAGTGCCGATCTTGATTATATCAACTCCCTCGACAGTCGTACCACGTCACCTAGTTTAGAACAACCCCCCGACTTAGAGGAATTCGATCGTGCCGTTTTGAGTCTAAGAAATGGAAAAACGCCTGGTTTTGATAATGTGCCGTCTGAAGCCTATAAATATGGCGGTCCAAATATAAGAAACAGGCTATTTGAGCTTATTCTCCGTATATGGGAGTCGAATATAATACCTCAGGACTGGAAAGATGCATCTTTATGCACTCTCTATAAAGGGAAGGGGGATCGATCAGACTGCAGTTCATATAGAAGGCTAAATTACATAGTGTTCAACAGCGAATTTTCGTTTCGTTCAGCGAAGAATTCCGACCGGTAGACTTACCCTGTGTCAGAATTTTAATTTTTTTTCTTCTATATATTTTTTTTGTTTTAACGACTGCAAATACAGCCGGGACCTCCGAAGTACGGTGGAATTCAAACCAGTAAATTTTTGGTCACCCATCCCGTGACCAACTATTACGAAAATTGCTTAACCGGCACTATCGCAGACCTTGCGCACGAAGCCAGATTTTTGGTCATCCATCCCCTGACCGACCATTACGAAAGTTGCTTAACCGGCATTATCGTAGGCCTATTTCCTTCCATGTAAATAGTAACTTACAACAAAAAATAAATAAATACAACATTGTAATCAGTCTACAGACGTTTTCTACACTTGTAAACGTTTAAACAGCATTTAAAAATGGTACAATTTGTAAATTTTTTTAGACAGCACTTCAATCAATTTTGACAGGAAAAATTGACAAATATGTAGAATTGTATGTTTTATTCACATTTTTATAGAAAAATGTTTATGGTGGGATGAATTTTATTCGGTTCGTACGCAGTAAATGCGAAAGAATCACAGTCTGTATCTTGTTTCTTAGCCACCAAACTAAAAACGTGTGGACTAAAGCCCAGCGTACTCAACTCTGTCCACGAGGCGTATTGCTAGCGTACGTTTGCAATCATTTGTGAGAATGTCGTCGAACGAAGAAGACGTTATTTTGGCTTATTATTACATTCGACGCCGAAGACGTCGATTATATTGGGTGCATATATAGAAAAAAATATCAACTGTAGATTGTTCGTAGCGGCAAGAGAATTATCAGAAAATGATAGTGTATTTCACTCATTCTATAGAATGGGTAAAACTACTTATCAGAATTTACTGCAAATCATAGCACCACTGTTACAAAAACAAAACACCAATATGAGATAATGTGTTAGCCCAGATGAAAGGATATTAATAACATTGGGGCAAGTAAAACAATTTTAATAAGAATATTTTTTATTTAATTACTTATCATGCAAAATCACAGTAAAAAAATGGATATATTTATCATGTTTATTCTATTCCAAAAACATCAAAATCGTTAATATTTTGGGAATAATTAATAGGGGTCAGTGTTGAAGCTTGTGGTTGTGAATACCCAGAGAAATCTTGTATATAAACAAATTTCGCGGCCGTTGCTGCCATTTTTACGTGCGTTCACTCGATATACGCTCGGGCGTATGACATTCAGTACGGCAGGCGTCATGAAGCCTGCATGCAGCGACGCGAGCGCGACGTTGCCGCTCCGTCGACAGAGTTTCATAGTTTTGTATGTAAGCTGCAAGCTGGCGTACATCAAGCGTATAATGACGAATACGCGTCTATGAAGCTACGCCGCCGTGGACAGTAAGCCTAAGTTAACTTAGTTTATTTTATCTTAACATTTCTTAAAGATTGAAGAAGGTTTTCATGATTCAAAAATTGGGATGCCCACGGGAATAAGAACCACGCGGGTACTTGTGGTACTTTTGTTGGGCAAAAAGTAGGGACGGAAGCTTTAAGAATATTGCACTTTACTAACAAGATTTATACCCAATATCATAACTTTTCAAGAAGGAATAGTAATTACTCGTTAAAAAAGTAAAGATATTCTGAACTTTAAGTTGTGGCACGAAGCGTGTTTTTACCTTGACGCTGAAAATACAAAATTGTCCGTGTGAAATTCTAAGCGGTCGGGTAAATTATTTATAGGTTTACTGCATTTGAATAATTGTTGTTGGTCCAAGTAATGTGTTTAGGCTAGTAATTAAGGGAATAGTGTGTGCAAAGCTCTATAGTACAAGCTAAATGCTTATTCATAATAATCCATTTAAAACAAACATAATACTGAAGTGAACTGAGTGAACTTTTTTATCTTCCAAACACACTATGCTAACGCGCACCATCGCATACATATAGGAACACAAATAAAAAAAAATACGCACATACCCACGCACACATACACGCACATACACACATAAATACAAAAACTAGGATAATTTTTGTCTTTGTTAATAAAATAAATTGCTAAATATGTTAAGACTAGCACTAGTTAATGTTAATACCTACCTAGCTGTAGTCATAGTAAGTAAGATTTGCTCCACCTTAAGAGCTAGCGCAGACGACGGATAACGGAGGACTTTTTGTCCGCGACACGTCTTTATTGTTAACCAAATAAGATTCAACTTAGATCGCGTATATCCATGAAAGTACGCGATAGTCCTCGTTATTTATTCAACTTTATGATCTTAGTAATAAGGTCGTGTCGCGGACAAAAAGTCCTTCAATGTCCGTCGTCTGCGCAGGCCATAAGGCTAGCTAACTTTATGTTCTTAGTAATAAGGTCGTGTCGCGGACAAAAAGTCCTTCAATGTCCGTCGTCTGCGCAGGCCATAATGCTAGCTAATATGTAAAATGTGACCAGCACTGTTGGATTCATAATGATTGTATCTGAATACTTATACTTAGTTTTATAATTGAAATATTATGATTATCTGTTTGTGGTCCTTTAAATAAAAAATAAAAAAAAGTAATATATATATATATATATGCCCGTGGTTTCACTCGCGTGCTTCCGGTTCCCATGGAAATATTGGGATTAAAGTAGTCTATGTTACTCTTCTTTCAACTAACCCTGCAAGGTCAATTGGTTGCTTATTTAGGGCGAAGGAATAACAAACAAACTTTCGTATTTATAATATCATAGTTAGGATTAAAACGTAAAGGATTTATAGTTATCGTTATAATTTAGGCTATTTAAACTTTGCCTTACATAATTCCGAGGCTGTGCTGAAGTGCTGAAAAGCCAGGAAAAATCTAAAATAGCAAACTTTTAAATCCTTTTTATTTTGAATTTAGGTTTTTAAGACATCAGGAATCTGGGTTCTTTCTAGGAACATTTGGGACATATTATCCTAATCCTCACTAATATAATATAATATATAATACTTATTATAAATTAGCAAACTTTTAAATCCTTTCTTTTTTAATTTAGGTTTCTAAGACATCAGGAATCTGGGTTCTTTCTAGGAACATTTGGGACATATTATCCTTATCCTAACTAATATAATATAATATATAATACTTTTTTTTTATGAAGTACGGGGAGCCTCTTAGCCTTCATCATACCTGATGTTAAGTATTGATAAGGCTGAAGACGGAAGCGAGCCTCCCCCGGAATCCCCAATCACTGAGGAACTGGCTATCTTATCTTATCTTATCCATTTCGCATTTAAAATAAGTATCTTAATACTTATTTTAAATGCGAAAGTGTGTTTGTTTGTCCTTTTTTCAGGTCCTAACTAAGCAACCAATCGACTTGATTTCTGGCTTAGAATCAGTTGAAAGAACGGAGAGTAACATAGGCTACTTTTTATCCCAATATTCCCGGGGGAACGGCAACCACGCGGGTGAAACCGCGGCTGGAAACTAGTATTATATAATGTAGGTATTCATTTCCTATTTGAGTTGTTTATTAGTTTCATATAGTTGCTTACTATTTGGCGACCTGTTTGGCGCAGAGGTACTAACCCCACCATCTGCGCCAGAGGTCCCGGGTTCGATCCCCGGACAAGACAAATATTTGCGTGCATGAACATGTCTATTTGTCTTGGTCTGGATGTTTAATATGTATATTATGTATGTATTTACAAAAAAAAAAGTATATAAGTATGTTTATCCGTTATCTAGTATCCATAACACTAGTTTTTCATGATACTTAACGTGGGCTAGATAATTGGTGTGATTGTATGGAAATATTTATTTATTTATTTATAAAGATATTAATAATTAAATCACCAATTCCAAAGCTCATGTTAACTAACTTTACAGTCAGTTAATTATTTAACTTCCTATTCATCAAAGGGACCGGCAAAAATACTATTAATTTCAAAGTTGTCCGGGCCGAATAATATGTTAGTTTGCAAAGGATCAACTTTGTCCCTCCATAAAGCGAGAGTTTATTTATCAGATGAGGATAGTTTTGCGTTAAAACTTTACTGCGTTATATTACGCAAGCTGTAATAGAATTTCGAAGGTTTATTTACATAAATAGCGTTTAGAACTGCAATAATTTGTAAGCAGAAAACAGCTTCTTTGGACTCCAACCCTCGACCTCGAGGTGATAACTGTGAGCCGAGTCGATTTTTTCTATTAAAAATTATCATAAGTATAAAAATAGCATTGAAAATGCAAAAACTTAGAATATCATAAACTACCGCCCGCGGTTTCACCCCGCGGTTTCACCCCGCGGTTTCACCTCGCGTGGTTCTCGTTCCCATGGAAATTTCTACTATCTATGTGCCAAGTTTTATCCTAATCTTTCAGTTGATTTTGCATGAAAGAGTGACCAACAAATCATTTTTTTTTTTGTAATAAAACTTTATTTAACAACAACAAATAATAACATTGTAGAACTAAAACAACAGGTACTCATTATTGAGAAAAGTCACAATTACAACGTTAACAATTCAGGTCCCCAACTCCTAAAACTTACTAAACAAAAAAACTGTCATTCTTTCTATTCTATTCTTTCGCACTTATAATATTAGTAGGATTACTTTTTTATGTTTGGTGGTTTAAATTGAAAACAGAGACAGTCAACACCAGTTTTCAATCAAGTAAAATTTTGATATCACGTTTTGTAATAACAAACAAAAATTAAGACCTTCTTAATTTGCATAATAATAATTAACGCTCTACTTCCTTATAAAAGTAAATATATTAAAATCAAATTAAGTCGTTCTCATTCCTCTATCAAACAGTAATTAGTATATTTCCTGAGTTGAAAATAGAAGAAAATCTTTGGATGCGAATTAATCCTAAAAGAAAACGTGAAAAGAATTTCCAAAAGAGAAAATACCCATTCGGAGCTTTATCTCTCCATTATAAAAGCAGGATTTAGTTTTGAATCCATAGTAATACTTGTACCTATATTAAATGATGAAACAATTTGTTACTTTTTCACGCTAACCACTTTTTAGTCACCAAGTTTAGCCAAGCCAGTCATCCCGAGACCACAACACTTGAAAACGTCGGTAAAACATAAAATAACACAAAAATAAAAATAAAACGAAGTGATAAATATAAACCTCGATTACAAAAATACTCGTAGCGTTCAGAACATTCCTTTAAACTTCTATCTTTAGACTTTAAAGCCTTTTAAAATTCTCCCTATTCGCGGTAACCTACTTCCATCATTTAATTCTACTGGTCAAGCGAAGCATTGATAAATGTATTGAAAAGACCACCGTGGGGCTCCCGTGGGATCCTGAAAGTTTAGTTAAAATCACCCCAGCTTTATACCGACCTATAAATAAATTTGGGGGAATATGTCACCCCGTGACCAAGGTCTCTGAAAGGGTGTCGAAAAGTCGGGAAATAAAAATAAAACACACTACAAATCAAACCATGTGTTAAATAAAAAGCTCGATTATATCCGGGGAAGTTGTTTTATTCATTGAAATGCTCGAAAAATTTCCTCTAAACTTCTATATCGGAACTTTCAAGACTTTAAAAATCCCTCCTTCCTTCGCCTGTAACCGATAGCGGTAACCTGCTTCCATTTGATTCAGTGATCTATTAGCGGTCAAGCGAAGCATTGATAAATGTATTGAAAAGACCACCGCGGGGCTCCCGTGGGACCCTGAAACTTTAGTTTAAATCACTCCAGCTTTATACCGACCTATAAATAAAGTTGGGGGAATGTATTTTATTTCACTGTTAGTAACTTTGTTTGAGTTCTGTCGACTGGGTACGACCTAATTTGTAGATGATGGTTGTGTGAGACTCTTTTTAGTTATAATGAAATTGACATTTTATAAGTTTTTATGAGAAATGTTTTCATTGAGGTAGAAAAAGTGGTATAATATCCGGTTATATTAAGCTCCTTTCTATTTCTTTCGATCACATTTATACTTATATACATACCTATGTATATAAGTATAAATATGATCGAATTATGTGACCACCTGGTCACATAATTTAACGACCCTAGCCGATTTTCATACAACTGAGGTAACTTTAGATCCTTATTTCCCTGCCAAGGATTGACCGAGCTGTGATTTGATAATGGACATACAGGAAGTGAATGAAGGAGATCCAGATTGCTATATATATTACCCAACTGATCTGATCAACATTCTAAAAGATGTAAGGATTTGAGTTTTCAGTTTCAGAAATTCCATACATTTTATACTATTTTCGTTTTTTTTAAACATACATACATACATATAACATACATGATAAATATTTAACAAGAAAATATACTAGAAAAAAGCAACTAGTCTCATGTCGCCCTGACGGGATTCGAACCCGCATCCTTGGGAGTCCGGCCCAATGCACTAACCAATTATGCTACAGAGACCTATGAGGACACGTCGAATTTTTCTAGTATATTCACCGTTCTACGGTGTTGGCCACCGTCGTTTCACCAATGAGAGAAATATCCTTTGTTTGACTATCGATTAAGATGAAACAGCCATTTCATTATAACTTTTTAATTTTGCATTTTACAATCCTATTTTTATGTGATAAATATTTAACAAGAAAATATACTAGAAAAAAGCAACTAGTCTCATGTCGCCCTATTTCTCTCATTGATGAAACGACGGTGGCCAACACCGTAGAACGGTGAATAAACTAGAAAAATTCGACGTGTCCTCATAGGTCTCTGTAGCATAATTGGTTAGTGCATTGGGCCGGACTCCCAAGGATGCGGGTTCGAATCCCGTCAGGGCGACATAAGACTAGTTGCCTTTTTCTAGTACATTTTCTTGTTAAATATTTATCACATAAAAATAGCATTGTAAAATGCAAAATTAAAATAGTAGATTGTTTACCAAGGGCTGTATGACACCCATAACAGTCGATTGTTTTGGCGCCCGAACGAAGTGAGGGCGCCGATAGTTCGAGACTGTTATGGGTCCATACACCCGAAGTAAACACTCTACTTTTCATTTTGAATATGAGGAAAGTAAAAACAAACAGAACATTCTAAAAAAAACATTTGTAAGGTTTCTACGATTTTAATTATTTTATAATGTACCAAATAAGCTGTATAGGCTTCTGTGCCTTTGCCTACATACCTTTGGTAAATAAAAGTACAAAGAGATTACAGATATCGATTTGACATGACACCCCCTATTCTTTTTTCAAATTTATTACAGCTCTAGGGCCGCAACATATTACTTTCAACCCGCATTTTAGGCAAGTTATGAGTTACTTTCAGAATATGAGACATGAAAAGTAATAATATCCATACATCTCTTAGAGTGTTGATCAGATCAGTTGATGTTTACAGCAATTCGGATCTCCTCCATTCACTCACTGGATGGCCATTATCAAATCACAGCTCGGTCAATCCTTATCAGAGAACCAAGGCTCCAAAGTTACTTCGATTGTATGAAAATCGAGTATTGACGTTAATTATGTGACCACCACTGTTAGTAGTAAGAAAACCAAATAATTAGGCATATAAAATATTTTCCAAAAACAATGTTTGCTACGTACCTAATGAATAAACTTTTCTTGTGGGATATATTTACACAAGAAACGCCCAGAAACAAAAATGTATTTCATCGAAATATTTGTGTCCTGTGAGAATTGAATAACTCACGACGATATAGGATCGCAATTCAACATTTAAACAACTACCCCAAAGGTGTCAATAATTTATATTTTTACAGTAAAATTACTGTAGAAAACAGTGAGTGGTATAACATTTTATTCGAACAAATGAAGTCAAACTAGAATAGTACAATTCCAAAGCGGAATTCGAACAAAAGCAAAAATGTCGCGTCCCATTATTCGAACAAAGAAAAATATGAGAGCTCTGCGAAGAATATTTTTCAATAAAATATAAGTAAAGTTCTCTATTGTGCAAAAAATAAAAATAATATTATGTACCATGTAGTTTACATTGTACGTAAAAAAAATGATTTTGTGTTATTTTATTCTTAGAAATTTTGGTATCGTTGGACTTGACTACAGCCAAGAGATAATAACTAATAAAGCGCGAAATTAATTACTTATCTCTAGTAATAGATAGGGCTATCTGAGATAGTTACCTAGGATTTTTTGTTGATATGACCAAAATAACGACGGTTGCTAGGTAATGAAACCAGTATCCTAGGAAACTATCTTACACCCGAAATTATTAACATAGCTGGAGATATGGATTGGGCTATCTGACATAGTTGCCTAGGATATTTTTGTGAACATGACCAAAATAACGACGACGGTTGCTAGGCAACGAAGCCAGTATCCTAGGCAACTATCTCAGATAGCACTATCCATATCTACGAGACTATCTATCTCTAGAATTAGGGTAAGTATTAATTTCAGCAGTAAGCAAATAATATTTGTTTGTTAGAACCAACTGTGATATGGTTACTTTTATATATTTTGTTATATGGGAATTTTTGTGTAAATATACAACGTTATTTCATGTTTACCCAAAACCTCATAACGTTGTATACTCATAATTGAGTCGTTCTTTTTCAAAAATTGTCTTATCCCTCTAGCTCAATTAAGAAATATTCAAGTTTTTTATATTTTGATTACTTTAAGTTGCAGAATTGTAGATTTTAATTAAGATCAAATTACGAGTTTGCCTATTATTTTTTATTGCTAAAACCTAGAAATCAAAGGTAAATAGTAACAGATATCTAACAGAATTTAATTTGGATAAGACCAGTTATGTAATGTCACTAGGGATAAGACCAGTTTTGAAAAGTCAGTACAGGGATTAGGCAAGTTATGAAAGCTCAAATAAATATTGCAAAATATTTATTATTTAATTTTCAAATAAAGAGAATTTAATTAAACAAAATTAATGTCATTTTGACCTTCACAGTGGTCTTCGGGTTCATCCCCTTCCACAGCAGGGTGTTCCAAAATGTTTTTGTAAAAACTTAAGTCCGGGTCTTCTTTCCAGTTTGCCCCAAAATGCTTTTCCAAAAGTGAGCTAACATCTCTCAGATTTGCAGCATTGATAGGTACTCCAGGTTGAATGACTTCAGCATTGTTTAGAACTGAGAGTTGTTTTCCTCGCTTTAAAATTGATTTTCCCTGACCAGTGTCAGTGTTAAAAATTAAGACGAGTTTTGATCCAATACATCTATAGAAAGTATGAAATAAGGCTAGTTTTGAACGGACATAAGAAATCAAAACTCGTCATTTTTCTGACGGATGAATAAGGCTACCTTTGAACTGACAGTTGGCACGGATATGGCCAGGTTTGAAACGGAACGGACTTTTTGTCGTTTTATATTTTCGACTTATGGCAAGTTTTGATTAAACATATTCGATGGACTCCTAAAATGTACCATAGAGAACGAAATCTCGTACTCAGTTCGATTCGAGTCAGAGGTGGATAAGGCGGGTTTTGAAAAGGAACGACTCAATTATTATTGATAGTTCAGCAACCACAACAACAGTCCGGTGGAGTCGAACCAAAATTGTCGGGATACTATTTTTAAACGACTTCAAAAGAAGGAGATGGTTCTCAATTCAGCGGAATCTATTTTTTTTAATGTATGTGACACGATTACTCTAAGAAGGCTTGACCGATTTGAGTAATTCTTTTTTGTTCGAAAGGGTATAATTCCCATGTGGTCCCATTGTCATCATAACAGGATCTGATTATGGAATCCTGGAAAAATCCAGGGAATTCGTGAAATATTATAGGCACTCTAAAGCGATTTCGGTGTTTTCTATAGTAACTGATGCATATGGTTTCGGAAAGCACCATTTGGTGAAGCGGAACTGATGATGAACATCACAAATGGTCATCGGAACTATTAGCACTTCACGGAAGTGATTCGATTACTTAAATGTGGTTTATAAGCAATTTATGCACGACTTAATGCATGTGATAAAGTGGAGCTGATGATGAAGTACCGGGAGAATTCCTCAATAAGTAACGTTCCTGCACCGGGAAAAGCAGCATTTTATAAAAGGTGATGAGCAGTTGACATAGGGTTATTAGCGTAGACACGGGACCTTTTACGTTAAAAAATTGTAAAATTATTATTTTTGATATAAAGTTTTATTTAGTAAAAGTACAAATAAATGAGAAGTGATTTATTTTCAAGTTTGTTGGCTTAAACCGCTTTATCCTGTTGCACCAAAGGCGTTTTCAAGGTAGGGTTAGTCTGATAAAATACCTATTTCAGTTATCAGCTATTATTTAATTGGCAGGAAAGTTTTTTCACGTAAACAATGTTTATCAGTTGTTATAAGCACGTAATTACCTGGACAATATTAAACCGTTCCGGAAAATCGAAAACAAATTTTCCTCCTTTAAAAGCAGGATTTATAAACAGAATTCTTGTCGGAAATTCACTTGCTCGAATCTCGCTCGACATCAAACACGCGGGGATTTCGAAAAGTTTCAATAATGTTTGCGGATTTTCTTAAAAGGAATTTAACTTGTGCCATTGGATTCCGCATTTTTGTTGTGATTTATACTTAGAGTTAGATTAAATTCAATACAGATAAAGTAATGAAAATCTTAGTCTCTGTAAGTGCATCTTTTTTAGTGTTGACATGGCTTTAAATTAAATTGCACATATTTTGATATAAGTATGTACAGTCAATATCAGCTACGGCTTTAAATTTGACCTTGAAAACGCCCTTACCCCTTACATCGCTCGTAATAGCGGCGGTTTTCGTAGTGCAAAAAGGTGAGTGAAACAAGGACAACTTAAATAATTTATTAATAATAACTTAATAAATTTCTGTTCATAACGCATGCACGCGTCGCCCAAATCACACTCGTAATATTTTTTTAAACGTATTTACCAACCGAAGGGTCTCCGCTGCCGGCGCCGGTTTCCAAAAATATCGCCATTGGGAACCGGCGGTGATACGCTGTCTTTAGTTGAGATGTAAAACAACCGCTGCAGCGTCGGCACTTCAAATGGCAACCGGCAAAACATGAATTTATTTCACAATTTGCTATGTTTATTGTTAAATAAGTACAGTACAGCGGGGTTAAAAAGGACGCAAACGCAATATTGCTAGTGAATTTATTGACAATTCATCTTTTGGTTTATTTCCTATGGAATTCGCTTTTAGTAAGTTTTCTTGCCTTCAAAAAATTAAAAGCCAATTATTCTACACTGGCACTGACACAGTTCTGACAAAATTGAGTGTCATACGTCTATAGTTACTAGAAAAAAATGTCTCTGCCGCTTCGCCGGCCGCTGCCACGACACGCTCGCTCCGCGCGCTCAGTTCTAACCTAACCTAGAGCAGGGGCGTGCATTGGTTTTCCAGCTTAGTAGGCACTGTAGATCTAACTAGTAACTTTGCAATTATCCTATCCTGCTACCGAATATCATAAGTTTGAAAGTTTGTGAGGATATTTGGGTGGATGAATGTTTGTTACGCTTTCACTCAAAAACTACTGAACTGATTAAGATGAAACTTTACAGCAACTTAGCAGCTTATACATCAGAAAAAGACATTGTATGCAAATATTTATAATTATCCTGATATTCCCATGGTAACGGCAACCACGCGGCGAGTGAAACCGAGAGCGGCCGCTAGTCATAAATGATAAGGTTCGTAATATTTAGTAGGAATATTAAAATGCTGACGAGTTTGATTGTTTGAGCACGCTAATCTCCGGAACTACTAGTTCGAATTTAATATTTTTTTTGTGCTGGATAGTCCATTTATCTCGGAAGATAATAAGATATTTAATATCACGCTACGAATAATAAGAGCAGAGCATTAATGTAAAACGTTGCAAAAACGGGAAAAAATTTTTTTTTTTGGGAGCTTCCGTTGCGGACGGTGTGAACGGTTAAAGTTACGTAAAAATCATGTATGACAAAATTGTTCCCCATCAAAAGTTCAAAAAAAAAGTCCGCGACAGCATATGTCTATGTTTTATGGTTAACTCACTATAACCATTTTTAAGATAATAAAATTTGTTCTAAACTAATGTATTATTTGAGAAGCTGTTTTCATAAACATGATATTAATCCTTATCTAAATAAATACGTTAATCATCACAAGTTTTTAATTTTGACCAAAATTGTCCTTTACATCATTGAATTTTAATGAATATCTTAGGAAATATGATAGTTATAAAATAACTCCTTAACAAAATAATTCGCGACCAAATTCATTCGTCAGGTAAGCATGCTTACTTTATACTGATATATTCCGGAAGTTTAAGCTAGAACGTTACACGTACAAATAGCACCCTTCTTGCCGTGGGCGGTTTATACTTGAGCAATACTTTTTCTAAATAAGTTGTATTCTTGTATGAAACGCTGCTTGTTTCGAGTAGGCAATTTCGAGACTGCCTACCGGTAGGTATTCAGTATTTAGCGTAAGGAAAATCTTAGTGGGTGAGTGTTGAGTAGAAGTTTAAACTAAAATAAAATAACTTTAACACTTATTATATATTTATTTAGGTTTTGAATGAGGTAGGCACTGCCTAATTGCCTATATGGAATGCACGCCCCTGACCTAGAGATACCTTTTGTCCTTTTTTCGTGGCGGGGGGCGGCGCCCCTCCACTTTTGAAAACAGAGACTTTCATAATTTTGAGAAAAAAAAGTTAAGAGTGATTTTTGCTCGATTTTTTTCTTAGTCCTGCACCCTCTTTGCTACACCCTCTAGCGCCGTCTCCCAAATCTGCGACCGGCGCGACGCCGGCAGCGGAGGCACTTCCTTAACAAAAACTTAAAAATGCAACGCATACGGTGTGTACAGTGTGCAATATCGATAAGTATGTATTCACCTTAAGTCGCCGTGGCGATAATCACATGCAATCAATGCAAACTGATACCGTGAGTGGGTGAGATAAGTGAAGATGATTCTCTGGCATACTGTACAGTCAAACGCAGTAGTGCAAAAGCTCATTAGAGACTAGACTAGATTATCATTCGCCAATTAATTTAAAACTTTCGGTTTGGGCGCCCATTTTTTTTAATCGAAATAGGAATGGAATGTTATGATAGACCAAACTGCTGAGCTCGTCTCTTTCATGAATAGTGGACTATAAAAATGCAAGTTACGTAAACGTGCGAAAAGTTGTGATATAATTAAAAGAACTGCAAAAGCTATTCCACAAAAGTCTTAATGCAATTTTTCTTCCTCTTTAGACAACTTAAGTATTTACTCCTTATTAAATGCAATTCAATTTCAAAAGGTTCTATATTTCCTGTAACTCACAACATGCGCATTCTCTGCAGTATTCGAAGGACAGAACTCATTCATTCAAGTTACGTAAAAATACAAAAATTGCTCTTGTTGGTTCCACTAGCTAGCATATTGGACGAAACATAACTAAGAACTACAAAGCTATCTACTCTTTAACCTTTAATGCAATCTGTATTCCTCTGGCCATTTAATTTCAAGTTCTATTATATTTCCTATCGATGTTATTTACAGTATAACGTGAGCAGTCCCTGCAGTATTCGAAGGAAACCTCCATTTCCTGCACGCTCGTCGTTCTAGTTTACCGGCGAAATTGACTTGGGGTGTTGCCGTATTGCTTTTTAAAAAGTTATACTTATTTATTATTTACTGTTCTTAATTTAAATTACATTACGTTCTAGTTGCCAATTTTAAAACTCTATACAAACACTATGGAAAATCTAGCTAGCTGTATACTACCAAACAAACATCCAACAAAGTTGTTTTTTAGTACATAATCCATATTTTCTGCCTGCCATATCCCGGGATACTCAATCACTGAGAACTGGCTATCTAATCTTTTACTGCCGAAACACAACAATTCTGAAAACATTGTTGTTATAGCGTCAGACTTAGATAAGATGGTGGTGGCTTGCCAGGCGGACTTACAACAAGTCCTACCACCAACCAACCCCCGCTGGGAATCGAACCCGGGACCCCTAGGTCTGATAAAAGAGCCGATGGTCAGGCGATAAAAGAGCAGATTTCCAAACCACTGTTTGTCAAACGATCAAGGAAACATTTTTTTAGAGTAGGTACTGCGGATTAACCTTTTGGTACCTATATAAGTATAGGTATAACTGCTCTAAAGATATATGACAAGTTTAATAAGTAGGAGCAATATTTTACTGTACTTGAAAGTTCTGGCTATGAGACTAAATGACTGTGCAGTGTGCATAGAGTGAATTATAGGAGCAATAAAGCGAGTGCTCCATTAACCGAAGCTTAGGTACTTGATCCATATTGTTATCTTGAATGCGAAAGTAGTTCGTGTTTTACGTTAAAGCTACCGAATCAAATCTATTTTTAAGTTGCCTATCCATCATCAGCAGCCTGTGGACGTCCACTGCTGGACATAAGCCTCTCCTAGCTCACGCCTGTTGTGGCGTTCATTAGCCTACTGCTACCACGCTGGCCAGACGGGTTGGTAGAGGGTTTGTTTCAATTAAATGTTTTCCTTCTCTCGCACAGGTGTTCAATGCGTCAGTTGCCTACTATCATCTATTAGAAACCATCGTGTCTTAAAAACGTATTGTTTGCGTTTTGTTTTTATTAAAGTTGTAACATTTTTACACACTTCACATTTTGGAGGCGATGATTGAGCGAAGACGTCAGAAAACTTCAGAAAACCTCAGAAAATCCAAAAAAACTTTTTTTAAGAGATTTATAGTACGAAATAGCATGGTAAGATGGCGGAGGCCCCTGGTAAGGAGATATACTATCTTTTATTTCCAAAAAAAAAAACTTGAATACTGATGATATTGGATTTGCCTCATCGATGTGTATAAAATGAAGATACACGAAAAACAATGCCAACTTCACTTGACTGCAAATTTCTACAAGATAATTTGGAATTTCAATTGACCTACAATTTTTTCCAGATAACACGTAGTATATTGTAGTCAGGGTGACTGCTACGAAAGACGATTTTCATCATACGAATAACTATTTTGATTCTCGAATCAGAACGGACTTCCATCCGATTATCGTGTTTGGTTAAAATTACGGAGTAAGCCCCCAGGTCAATAGATTTAGCACCTATACAGGGTTGTCATGGCAACAAAGTCGACTCCAACATTTCTCGACCTGTTAGCACTCTGTCTGTCGGCTGCCCACTGAACCAGCACTGTTCTAGATCAGTGGCACGAGGATAATTTGCAGTTTCAATTGACCATAATGTCTTTCAGATAACACCTAGATATTGTAGTCAGAGAGACTACTACGAAAGTCGATCTTCGCCATACGAATAACCATTTTGATTCTCGAATCTAAAAGAATTTTCTTACGAGTAGCGTGTTTGGTTTAAGGAGCAAGCCCCCACCCAGGTCAATAGATTTAGCACCTATACAGGGTTGTCAACAAAGTCGACTCCAACATGTCTCGACGTATTAGCACTCGGTCGGCTGCCCACTGAACCAGCACTGTTCTGGATCAGTGGCACGATCCGCGTCGCCGCCCCACGGGTGTGCCACACGCGATGCTACCATTTACATTATCTGTACATACGTATATTGTAAATGGTATCATTAATGGATATTCATTTTTTATCACAAGTACACTAAGTTAGTAAGAAAGTACACTTTGTTGTTATATTCCTAAATATTTCATTTATCAAACGTATCAAACCTATCGTATCATGCGCGGGAGTGTATAGGGGCTAGAGTTCAAAGGACAATTTACTAATAATGTTATGTTTTTCATAGTTAAATTCGCTGTAGTTTTCCTTATACAGTAATGTCTATAATTATAATCTTGAATAGAATGTCAATAGTCAATGCTATTTTATACTTAAGATAAATAGAAAATTATTGGAAAAAGACATCTCGGCCACAAGTGAATTCTCATATGGGACTCGCGAACCCACGACCTTTGGGAATCCGGTCGAATGCTCTAACCACTGAGCTACCGAGACTTGCGGACCACCGTCTAATACGCTGTAGGCCAGCGTTGTCACATCAATGCTAGGAATATCCTTGCATTCGAAAGTAACCTCTTTTAAAAATATAAACTGGGCTGTATGTATCGGGGTCCCTAGCACTAAGAAAATATTTGAAATTGTGCACTCATTCAAATGTAATAGCTAGACTAGACTAGACTAGACTAGACTATCTCTTTAATTTCCGTGCTTTTTCGTGTCTTTTGTCTTACTTATCAGTAAAACATGGCAAATCATCAAATTGTGAATGTGTGTAGTCTTGACCGGTCACAAATATAATGAAAATTATCATTGCATTGCCTATGGAACTAATATACCTACCTATTTAATGAAAAAATCGATGACTTTCGATCATTTCGATATTTTTTTCGCGAATTGTTAAATTGTTGTCGTTTATTAGTTTTATAATGTATAATTTTATTTTTTTTCTTAACGGCACAGTAGTCACCGTAAGGTTTTTAGATAGTTATCGGTCATGATGTACATTTTTGAAATTCTTAAGATTAGGTCTTTAATTTGATACCCATATTGAAGTACTTATTGTAAAAAAAACTTTATTTTACTTCAAATAATAGCATCTCACAGGCGCTATGTTGATTCTTTTTAACGTCACCTACCTAAGGACACTTGGACTGTCAAGACAAATCTAAAGATGTGATAAAAATTATTGTGAAAAAATCAACTTGTCTCATGTCGCTCTCGTCGCATCCCGTCACGGCGACATGAGACAAGTTGCTTTTTTCTAGTATATTTTCTTGTTTAACATAAAAATAGCATTGTAAAATAAAAAAATAAAAATAGTTATAAATCTTAAGATATCTCAATTATCGAAATCCGTTTAGCCGTTTCAGAGATAAGAGGCAATAAAAAATATTACATATAAATATACAATATACAAGATACGCGCGAAAAACAAAACCCTTCCGTTGCAGTCGGGTAAAAAGAAATGGGTTATATTTATCAATGGCGTTCTACTCCCCGTTCATACATAACCCCCCCATACCAGCGGATTCTTTTCCAAACAGCAGCAAAATTCATTACAATCGTCAGTCTGCGATCCGCAAACAGAAAATTACTTTTGTTTCCTGAGCTAAGTTCTTTTCGAGTCGGTATTGATCGAGGTACAAAAGTTATTTCATGTCAACAGAACTCCTGAGAAGTCGTAATAAGGCCCGAAGTTCCTCTGTCAATAGAGAACAGAATGCAAAATTACGGTAATGAGATTACCAAATTTATTTTGGTGAAGATAAGACGTCTAATATCTTTAGGTAGGTACTTTGTGAAGGTGAGATTCTATTTTTTAATCGAATATAGGAGTGCCAAAAAAGTTGTTATTTTATATGACTCCATGTTGTAAAACATGGAGTCGTCTAAAATATTGTTTTCTTGTAAATGTTATGCCAGTGGAAACGGGGGGTTAGTGCGACTTATAATTTTTATTAGTAAGATTTCCTATGAATATAATGCGGTTATGCGATAAATATAATGTTTAATTTTGGTAAACATAAGAAGTTAATATCTTTGAGTACTTTTTGAAGGTGAATTTTTGTATCGAATATGAAATTGTGAGGTGTGCAAAAAAGTTCATATTTTAACAGGTATCATGTTGAAAAACATACCACTTATAAAGTGAGATTTGACTATGAACCTAAAACGAGTTTTAAGAATTAATTGTGACAATGAAAGTTTTCTATTTATTTCAAAACGTAGTGGCAAAGGTTTTAAAAGTAAATTGAAGCCTTGTATTTAAAAACGTACGAATATTTGCCTCAACAATTTCGAGCAAGACGCTTACTTTTGCCTTGTATAGTTTGGGAGTACAGTTTTAACCGACTTCATAAAACGAGGAGGTTCTCAAGTCGACTGTATATGCGAGGGTGAATTGAATATACACTAAATTGTTTTTTTGTGATTTTTTTTATTTTTATTAACCGACTTCAAAAAAGGAGGAGGTTCTCAATTCGGTTGGTATATTTTTTTTTATGTATGTACACCGACTACGCCGAGATTATTGAACCGATTTTCGTAATTATTTTTTTGTTCGATGCAGAATAGTTGCCAATTGGTCCCATAAAAATTTGGTTTAGTTTGACCCAGTACTTTTTATGTTTTGAGCATTTTTATATATTTCATTTCATATTTGTTATTTGGATGACATGATATTATCTGCCTTTAAAAACTGTAAAATAAAAACTTTTTATAAAAAAAAAACCGACTTCAAAACACTAAAAAGCTAAAAATAAACCTTTTGGAGTCGGTGCAAGCCAAGGCAAGAAAAATAAAATAGTAGGACCGCAAAGTAGAATGCCTTGGCTGGCACCGACTCAAAAGTTTTTATTTTTAAGTGTCATTAACATTTAGTATTTATGCTAAATTCAAACGGTAGTTTCCAATCCGTTTTAAAAAAATTTTGGGTCTTGTTTCACCACGATAACGCTTCATCTCATCTCTCTGACGTTGCACTCACGACGACAATCCGTCAGTATTGCTTTGAAATTTAAGATAACCCGCCACATTCACCGGACATAACCCCTAGTACTTTTCACTTATTGAAAGAGCATGTTAATGGAACAAGATTTTACGACAATGACTCGGTAATGGCCGCGGTAGAGGAGAGTCAAGGAAATTATATTTTTCGGAGGGAATAAATAGTTGGAAAAAAGTAAAATGTATTTTGACATTTTACTGATGCTTTATTGGCAATTCTAAGAACTTTTTGATTCATCCTCGTATATATATTTTTTAAGTATGTTTTATCATAACGTCACTGAGCAAGTAATCACTACGTTTTTAAGTTGTCAACGATTTTAATATTTATTTACTTTTTATCTGAAAGAACATAATTCAAGTGCTGTCCCATAAATTATTTACGATGATCTGGCCAGTAGTTTTTTCATAATCCTGAAAAATATCAATGACGTTTTGGTAAGTAGTCGTTACCACACTGAGCAAGTAATCACTACGTTTTTAGTCGTTACGAAGATGATATCATTGTTGAGTATGGGGGCTGATTTTTAGTGTAAGTTAGTACGGGACATAATGTAACTGAAAATTTAAAATAAAAATATAAAAAAATCCGACTCCAAAAAGTGAAAAATTTAACTTTTGCAATCGGTGCCAGCCCAGGCAAGAAAAATATAGAAAATAGAAGTGCAATGTAGAATACCTTGGCTGTCACCGAATCCAAAAGTTTTACATTTTACTTTTTGAAGTCGGTTTAATTTTTTTGTGTATGTACTAGTGCCTAGGTAGTTGGATTTAAAGCAGGATTGTGCAATGGTCCTACCGTATTATTCATCTGGTTTACTTTGAGACATCAATACGTGAGAGACCTTGAATATTCATTGCAAGGCACAACAAAGGAACCGATATAACCAAGATATATAGCTATTATTAAGATATGTATCTATATGTGCTTAAATGTGTATGATATGTTGATGATAAATAACTCTTTTGTCACACAAAAGTATTAAAAAACAAAAGTAGGTAAAGGTGTACATTTCAATGAATGATAAATGTTAAGCGCTTTTCAGACTACGCTATAATACAATAGCATATAGCTTATAGCTCATAGCACAACGATATCGCTCACCATACATTTACTTAGATAGCGTATAGTAAGCCAATAATATATAATATAGCTAAGTGTGAACGTGTTCTAAGTAAATGTATGGCGAGCGTTGTCGTTGTGCTATGAGCTATAAGCTATATGCTACGTATTATATTATAGCGTAGTCTGAAAAGCGCTTTAGTATTTTTTTTATGTTTCCTGAATAATTGAACTTTTGAAAACGAGTTAACTTATATGGCGAGTACTTATACAAAAAACATAATACAAAAATTAAAACAATGCTTGTTTTTTCTGTGTAAGTAGTTAACTATTTTTCGAAAGCTTTTCTATTTCTTTAAATAAGTAATTTACTTTTCTGTCTGTAAAAAAATATCCAGTGTCTTTTTATTTCTCCTTCTGCGAATGGACCGTAAAAATAACAAGCTAAATTGATATTCTGAACAAGTAACAAATTCCCAAGTAATTTGGGAGAGCGAGAGCTGCTTTTCAAATTATTTATGTAAAGTATGACAACCGTGCAAATATTGAAAAAGCAAAGAGTGATATTAAAATATCTCGTAAACGAAATGGACGGAAATCAAATAAAGTTCGAAGCGCTGATGAGATGTATTAATTATATCGTGAGTATTAACGTGTGACTGTGGATATTAATTATTCAGATAACTCGTAGTTTTAATTAATGCTTCAATAAACACTAAGCAGTGCCGTGTGGTGACGGCCTAAGAATACAAGTGTCACCACTCCATTACATGCCTGGGATGTCGTAAGACTTGACTAAGAGGCTCGAAGTAATGAAAACCTGTGCGAGAGGAGGAAAACAAACCCTCTACCAACCCGTCTAGCCAGCGTGGTAGCAGTAGGCTAATAGCCTCCTATGAAAGCCACACTAGGCGTGAACTAGGAGAGGCTTATGTCCAGCAGTGGACGTCCACAGGCTGATGATGGTACATATTACTAATTTTTTAATAAATATACTAAGGTACCCTAATCTAATGCAAATGTATAATAACACGTCCTTAACGTTTTAAATTCAAATAGGTAAGTTTTATTAATAAATTTTAAAATCCCATAATAGACGTAACAATTTGTTAAAAAATAAAATTTTAAAATAAAAAAATAAATAAAAATCCAAAGAAATAAAATTTCTCTCTCAGTCGGGGGACCACAAAAAGAGAAGTACTAAAACGGTATATTATACGTTGGGGGTCCCACGAGAAATTTTATTTTTTTTGTGTCGGGAAGATTATAAAATTTTATTTTTATTTCATCCTTTTTAAATTACACACAAAATTAAAAAAAAAAACACCTAAATTTGCCCATGGCGTACATTATTTTAGTCTCCTTTGTATCTTTTACCGTTTCGGCGGGCAGTTGACCATCTCCATAAATGGCCAGATGGATTTTCATCAAATGTGGCTAAGAACCATCTCGATTAATTTAGCTTTCAATTAAAAAAAGCCGCATTAAAATCGCTTGATTCGTTTAGGCTCTACGAATATACGTACAGACAGACAGACAGACAGACATAGGCTTCAAACTTATAACACCCCTCTTTGCGCTGCATCGGGGGTTAAAAATAGGAATATGCTTAACCGTTACATTACAAGTATTTCCTTTTATTGTTCCTCTTAAAGTTTCCAATTTACCGTACTAACCCTTGAAGCGTTAAAGCACAAAGTACGTCAGCCTGCCGCTTAAGCAGAGAGACCTCTCACTCACCATTAGACCACATACTTGTTACACCATTTCAGGCATGCATACATTGATTTAACGTTTTCATGTATTTTCACGCACTCTCAAGCAGAATTCAGTCGCAACTATAGCGACACGTGTTGACAAAATTAATAAGCGGCAAATTAGGTAACAAATTCTTGAATTCCTAATTGAAAATAAAAGAACATGTCAAACCTCACATCGAGACACAATGTCTCGGCTTTGAATTGAGTTTGAGACGTTCTGAACTTGAATTTCTCAATTCAGATATCGAGCACATTTATTTAGGAATGGTGGTAACGATCCCTCTCTTATCTTTTCTATTCTGTGGTTGAAGTCTGTAAACAAGGTTTCCATTTTAAGAACGAATATTTTCTTTTATTTACCCAAAGAGCTGGAACGCCTGTAAATTGGCATTAGCGGCAGTCATCAGCGCCCGTCGTTTATGAACAAGTAAACAAACAGGTAAAAGGGATTCTTTTTAAAAGCTTGAAGATAATAGAAAAGTGGAAGGTATTACGCTTGCTCCACGCATAATTTATTCATGTTTAATGTTTTTTTTTTGAATGGCGGCCGTGGTGCAAAAGAAACTCTTTTGGTTGTTTTTTTACATAAATATTGGGAGGAAAGCGTTACTTCTTGCAATTTATGTTTTTTTTGTAATGTGTGTGTAAAGTTTTCATACATTACTCCGGCATAATTCAAAGTATTTTATTGAAAATGCTGCATTCATTTCTGCATGGTCACCGAAGAAAATACTCCTAAGTACCTACCTCCTAAGTGTTTATTGCAGACATCCAGAAGTTCGAGCCTCTCGCTGTTAAAGTACTTTTTGAGAGCTTTCGAGACCTAAACTTTTAAGATTTTCGAGAAATTGTAGCCTTGGTGCTTTCGAAACTTAGGAAAATTAAGGACGCGCATTTAATAAGTATTCAATATCTTAGCTAAAACACAGAATACACTGTCACACATTCGATAAATAGAATGACACTAACACCCTAGATGTTAAAATTGACATAATAATAAGTATTGTCCTAAAGTCGTATATTTTTATACTCAAAAAGACTGTTGTTGAATCGAATTGTTTAGAATCGAAATATAAATTCTTTTATTCTGAAGTACCTACGAATCTAAAACAAATTTCTACATTGTAAAGTGTACGGATTGTAGTAAACAAGCAATCCAATAAAGATACAATAGCTTGATTCCTATCACGCAGGTTTGTATTCCCTCCAATAATAGTTGGATTTGAATAGATACTCCTTGTATCCAGGAATTTGTTCCAGAATCTACGGTATACAAAAGGTTTCCGATTCGCTGAGGTGCAAATGAGATGGTTGCGATGTAGCCAGGGGAGTGCTAAGCCTTGCATACAAATTGAAGGTGTGAATGTGATAGCGTATGCCCCGCTCAAGAGGGGTTACCGGCATGCTATAAACGCGGAATGAGACCTTCTGATATCTCTTGCTATCCTGGTACTTTAAGATTGATGCGTGGGAATTATTACTTGAATTTGGGTGTTAACGACACCGCATTGTGTACAAAGCAGATATTTCTGATTTAGCAAATTGGGACTCTCATATCGCTAAGTTCACACTCAAACATTGTATTATTATAAACCAAGTTTCAAACTATTGTCCTATATAATTGTAACCCTACACAAACTCGGCCGCGAGAATCAAACCTTCGATATAAAGTTACCAACATCAATAACACTGTATTACTTATCTTCGTATAAGGAAACTCGGTCATTGTTACGTTTTAAATCGAACGTGGGTGCCAAGAAACTGATTGATCTCTCCTTCAACTATTTTATAAAGATTTGCTTTGAGTTTTGTTCCTTGTGGAACTTATTGCGAGAAAATGTAGGTCAAGTATTTCAGAGCTTGCAATCAAAAGTGCATTTCTGAGTGCATTTCATCTGTCTACGGTACAGTTTCATCTGCCAATAGATTAAGTCGATTAGTTTCTGACCTAAAGCTATGGCATGAATATTATGAAGAAAGATATTTTTATAAAATAACCTCTATGCTATCATGATATATCCTTTTGTGATAGTCTTTTTTATGATTTCTTCTTCGTCGTCACACTTGGCAGAGTGTCCGTGGTCGTCACTTCAGGGATGGTGGATTGCTTCACAGTCCGGCGCACATTCCTCCCGCATTTTGGCTCCTCTTGTGCATTCGTGAAGTTTTTATCATTTACTAGTGTATTTTTTGGTTGAATTGCCAAAAAATTTCATTAACCCTTTTTTGCATCAAAGATATCTAAAAGAGATCTCTCTTAATAAGAAGTATTTGATATTTATTTCAAATTCATATCTACATGTTAAAAAAGTGAACACACTGTCAGTTGTAGGTAAAACTACAACATGAACTAAAACTATTGCAATATGTTGTCTGTACGGAACACAAAAAGTAAACTTATTAATTTTCAAACATTGATACAGCTCCTGATACCAGAAAATAACGACCATTAAATGGGTGGTCATTTCGAAAAACAAAAGAGCAAAGTTAATTAAAAAGCCCCTTGTTAATGGATTTGTCCCATGTTTTGAGCCAACAGGAAATTCGAGCGTTATTTGATTTTGTACCGATATTACAGATATTCCCTAAGGAAATTGAATTACCGAAGCGTTCGAATGGGCAATATTTTTTATTTGAGGGTTGATACTGGGTCGCAGGGCTGTGTTGCTGACGTTTCAAACAAAATAAGTTCGGACATGAAATACGAATTGAGACTTTTTAATTTTATGATTAATTCAGTAAAGATTGGGGCATAATCAACCAGGAGTTATTTGGATCTTTGAGGAGTCGAATCTCCGGACTTTTGTGTGACTGTACAAAATGTCTTTAACTATTATGGTGTCCCAATCGTCAGTGAAAAAATAGTAAAATTGAAAAGTGTCAATCCGGACAAAATGTCTGAACTTATTCTCCCCGAAACGTCAGTAACCCTGGGTGGCAGGGCTGGTTCGCCGTTGGACGTTGAGCCTAATGGCGCGTTTTTAGATTTAGAGCTCTGATCGGTGGCTCATGAACATTGATGACCTTGGAGGTTGATGGAATGATTGCCAAATAGGCGAAAGTAGAAATAAAATGGGCTGGAACGAAACGCAAGCTGTCATAAAGAGGGTTGTAAAACCTTAACTATTTTTGGATCGCTGGAGCCAAGTAGAAAGTCCCAGTTGCTGTTTTAAGACGAAATCGTAAAATTAATTTAGCGTTTAGGTGTTGTCGGGGTCATAAAACTAACAAAAATCTATTCCATGCATAGTCATTTAGTAATTCATTAATATCTTCATAACTACGAGATTATTGTCAAGTGTCCGTGGTAAAACGCATGCACCAACCTATTTTTTTAATTTCCACTTTTCACCATTTAATTATACTTAGTGATAATGAAGTTTAAAATCTTATTGGGCACCAATTGGTAAAGAAGGTATTTTTTATATTTTCGATGAGGGTAGATTCTTGTAGTAAGTAAGCGCAGTTCGCTTTTACGCTTCAGACGCATCGGTCACGTTATGCGTCGCTGTAATGCATTACTTTCTGTGTTAAAATGTCAGACCAAATACTCGAATTACTTATCAGTGAAATCATAAAAAATAGAGTAAAGTATGTGTTGATTGTGAATTATTAAGAGAAATAGTAATTGACTATATTAAGATGATTTCAGTATACGAACGCCTGTTTGCATTGCAGTGATGCGCGGAATAGGTACCAGTATTTATGCTTCGTTATTTATTTTACCTATTGTGTCATTTTTAAAGCATAATTAAAATTATCTTAGTATATCAATAAACTTAGCGTCAGGAGGGAGCTCGGGTTAATTACCTATTTATTTAAGGTACTAAGAGGTAAAATATATCATCTCGAAGTATTAGGCTATATATATATAGGTGTTTGTGTCCCAGATAGGTACATATGGCGACAACGAAGGCCAAGCTGGTTGTCCCTAGAAGTCGTACGAACTTACTCTAGGATGCGCCACTGACACGTGCATTATGCACAATCAACCTCATTGATAAGGAAACCGATTTGTTTCATTGTACCCTGAGCCAGCCCTGAGCGAATTCACAAAATTAGTGACATGGATAATTTGTTAAAAATGTTAAATGATTTGTATGATATTTTTTTATTTGTGTTTTTATGTTTTTGATGTTAAATGATTTTTTATTTGCTTATTCTATCGCAATGGGTATTCTGTAATGATAGTTGTAAGTTTGTGTGTAATAAAAAAAACCTTAACTTCGCGTATTGATAACCTAAATGTATAAACTACTATGAACATAATATTACCGCTTTATCGGTATTAAAAATTGATACTTAGTTACCGCACCATAATGACATGCATTGAAGCAATTAATGACGTTTGCGTATTTGCCATGTACAGTCAACCGCACGTCCGGCTTTACAGTTTGACCTCGAGCGGCTTATGTCGCTCGTAATAGCGGTGGTTTTCGTAGTGCAAGTGTAAAACTTACGTTCTTTTTCTTTTTACGTATCAACAGTAGATAAATAAAATTTCGCCTTAATTAGGTTTCGCCAGTAGTGTGCTACATTAACGGCTTTCGGGTGCAGGCAGGGGAGAGGTTTGAGCAAAAGAGCATGTGCTGCATTGTTTGGTTTAATTCGTTTGTTCCCAACGACAACGAGTCATACCACAACGTGTCACACTGTAACCCGTTGTGGTGTGACTCGTTAAACATATTATTAAAATAATTGCCTATGAGTCACACCCGAATGTTGGATTTTAGGCGTTAGGAAAAAAATCTTCTCAACCTGTTACACTCTGAACAAGGACTTTAGTTACTTCTCAAAACATCTAAAATAACTCCTGGTTATGCTATGCGACCCTGTTATTTTTTTTTATAATAATAACTGGACAGGCTATTGACCACCATCGTGCTTAATTAACAGGATGTGTTCTAAGGTGTTGCATGCTTGCCCAGGAAATGCCTATTCACTCTCGCCTTGAAGAGGCCAAGGTTGTAGGAATCAGGGAACACATGAGCAGGCAGCCCATTCCGTTCTTTAGCGGTTCGCATAAGAAATGTGTCAGCAAATCGCTTGGTATGGACCGTTGGAATGTCAACGTACGGGTGGTAAGCTAATCTGCGTCTGGTACCCCGATGGTGCAAAGGGGCTGGAGGACACTTAAAAATATTCCATACCTTCGGGGTGTGACCCGTTGGGAAATGTTTTTATAAATTGTTCTACCAACGAGTAACACTGTGGCTAAATGGGATTTTCCAACGAGTAATAGTGTGTCTCGTTGGGAACAAACGGTTTAATTGCCCCGCAAGCGCATTTGTCGTCGCTAGAGACTGACGTGCTGTTAACTGTACAGTCAACGCCAAACCCCCGACCGAATTAATATGTCAAACGTGGTTATCACTGATGCGACAGCCTGCCGCGGTTGTACCGTGATTTATCACGCGCATTAATCAACGTATAAATCCGATGGTTGAGCATGGCTTCATTTATGTGTTTTTTTAATTTCACAACCGAATATGAATGCGATATCATTATTTGTTAAAAGCGAATAATGAGTAGGTTAATTGATAATAATTTGCGTGTATTTAAGGTAGAAATACAGATTTTATTTAGTTTTAAACCATTTTCCGACGAGGAATGTTGAGGTGACGATTCAGTACCAAATGTCAAATACCTCTTTTTTTGTGTTACGCGGTATAGTTACCCACTTAGTTAGTAGTAGGTAGTTAGGTTAATAGGTACCCACATTTTCTGCAGTTTGAGTTCAGTTGTATAGTTAAATGTATGAATCATTTGACATTAGAACTGGCTGCGTTTGTCATGTAAAATCACCTCTACCTTACTTTGTGGAACCGCACCCTTAGCTTTGTTGTTTTCGCCCCAAGCCCCAGCTGTGTACCCACATCTTCAGCGTAAACGCTCGAAGCGAGCTCCTGTTGTATAAGCTCCTTTGAAACTTATAGTAGTTCGAACTATAACCACTGTCTCAACTCAGCCCCATCTCTGATAAAATATATTATCTTTAGTGCATACAGGTTTGCATGTGACAAAAGATTCCTGAGCTGCTGTGCCATTCTCTATAAGATCCTTACTAGTCAAAGTATCTAATTTTATCAACACTAAGTATAAAGAAAAAAAAACTATTTAAAAAAATATTAAGACTGCCGGTCATTCCATTCTATGTAATGACGTTATAGAAATTTCTTTTTTTTTATTAGATACAAAAACTCCATAAAGATTTATGTAAATATTTCATAATTTTATTTCGTGAAAAAGCTTCTTTTTTATATTTATTTTATTAATCAAGTTCATCTTACAATTATCCCTGTAACATACCACATTTCACTATTTCCCGCCAAACTATAAACATAGTTTGTTGGCGGGATATGCGCTCTTTTACAATTAATTACACATACCTACCTCACCAAACATGCAATTTAATAATATACGTATTTATTTAAACAGATAAGACAAAATTATTTTAGTAATTCGTCCAAAAATATTTTTTAACCTAGTTATTAACATATTTTTACTTATGCCCGGACTCTGTCTTAGTAGATTGTACTTATTGAATTTTTTTGGTTTTTTACCACATACATTGAAGCTTTTTCTCCATACAAATTTTTTGAACGAGGTTACACCAGAATACCATCACTTGCTCTCCAGGTGTGTACACTCTTTTTATTTTAAAGTCATCACAAATATAGTTCACAATCAGAAAATTAACTCTCTTGTGTACAGGCAAGACTTTACATATTCTAAATAGCTGGTCATAATACTTACTGCACATTTTTTTCGTTTTTTTATTAACAAGATATTTTTATTATTATTCTTAGCTGTAAGTTTCTTATTTCATAAATGTCGCAAAAGTGCGTCCATAAATACTTAATCCGTAACTAATTAAAGAATCATCTAAATAGTAGTAAACCACAAAAAAATAATTTTTACTTAGTATTCTATTGAGATGGTAAAATTTGTCTAGTATTACTCTAAATTTATTATTAAGTTCATTTATGTAGATTTTCCAACAGAATTTAATGTCAACTGCCAGTCCTAAGTATTTATATTTTTGTACATATTCAAGAAGTTCACACTTACAGTTAATTTTATTGTTGTAACGACATTCATAAGAGTGCCCTATACCAAGGCCAAATCGCTCTCACACTCAGATTTAGCTCGCTGACTGTAGTCCAAGTGTGTATGCATGCATTTTGTTTTTTCTAAGTTTATTATAATCCCATTATCGTGTGCCCATTTAGTTATATTCTCAGAATCCTCTTGTATCTTTGAATTTCGCGAATATCTTTCGATAAGCACATCTTAAGTTTCTTCGCTCACTCATAATCGAAATAAAACAACTTTTGCGGAATATTTAGTGCGATTTATTTACCCGATTTATTTATCTTTCGCAGATAAAGGAGAATGTTAATGTTGTGTCGTACCAGGAAGTGAAGTCATTAGCAGGAAAAAGAGAGGAATGGAAAAAAACTCCACCGACAAGAGCGCAGCTCTTAAATTTAAGAGAGAGAGCATATAATAAGCACATATCATCTGCATATATATACACCCGGTAGTTACGCACCACGTTACACACACTGTTGACATGGAGTATATAGCCGGCTGGTCCGAACACCGACCCTTACAATAGTTCTGTTACAATACTACTGTTTACAATAGGTAGGACAAGTATCACATTTTTATTTTTTAACCTAACTATGAGTATTGATTAATTATATTATGTAGGTACTGTGATATGAACAACACCGTGCCGCAAGCAAATAATGTTTAACATCAACAAAGCGTACTTGTATTAAATTTCGATACATACATGTACGTATACGAAACTATAAGCCCACTAATGAATGCCTCAGCATTTCCAAAAAAGTTTGCCATCAAAACTAGTATCTGAGGTTTTAATTAATATTTTTAACGTCACGGTGAAACTTTCATAATTAATGTACACGTCACGTCATGAGGTCACGTCAGGATTTACACTTTAACCTTGAGAGCGCCCTTATGTAGCCTCAGCTGAACGAATTTGAATGAAATTTCAAGTACGGATTAGCCGGAATAGCACATTGAATTTCCTGTAGCAAGTTCACGGGAATAAAGTCTCTTAAACTTAGTTTTTCTTCCAAAAGTGAATTTTGCGTACATTTAAAAGAATATGATACTTAAGTATATCGGTATTGCAAATACATCAAAACCGTAACATCGCGATTCCTCTGAGAGCGTTAGAAATTGTTATAATGTTTTAGTTGGTGGCTGTTATCGCTTCGTTCCGTCTTACGACGAATAATTGATCACTGTTGTCAGCTCGGCTATTGATCTATTCCCTAACGTCAAACGTTGTTGCTCGCTTTTGTGTTACATTTAATTCTGCTCATACTGTTCACTGTTCCTAATCAGGATCATTAATTTCTACTCCAAGCTTAACGCTGGGTTTGGGATTGCGTGCGCGGTCCTTAAGGTCGTGTACTTCAGGTGTGTCCAATAGGACTTTATGTGTGCGCCTGGCTAGCTAACACCATATTATCTAGATCTGTCGCCATAGCAACAATGTTTTCAGCATTGTTGTGTTCTGGCAGTTAGAGATAAGATAGCCAGTTACTCAGTGTTCATAAAAAAAAACTTTTGAATCGCTTCCTGATAAACTCTGGGAAACGTTTTCTCGGAAAGTACTAAGGTTAAAGAAATAATTTATTATTTAAATTTTAATGTTCTATTATTTGTGATATTATTTATGCGCATTGAATATATATGGCGTGAAAGAAGTCTCTTTATACTAGTATGTTACTTCTTCTTATCGTATGAGGATTAGTGGCCACCTCTGGTGTCAGAGTTTATCAAGCCGCCTATAAGGTCTTTGACTTGGCTTAACGACTGTGATTAGATGACAACAGCCGGGACCGACGATGGTTTAACGTGACCTCCGAAGCAAGGAAGCGCTCAGTTGTAATATCACTTTACGGTCACCCATCCGACACCTGACTGGACCGAACGTTTACAAACGTGATCGAGTATGTTACTTACCGTCATTAATGAAAGAATACACGGTCCGAAGCTCAGCTTCGTATGCTTCTAATGAAATAGCAGGTACTATCGGAGGCACGTAGTCGTCTTCTGGAGATCTTTCTGAGCCGTATCCCTGGTCAAAGCCAGGGTCTTGAAGCTTCCACACTGGCTCTGCGCCGGAACCTGAAACAAAATAGATATGCAATTAATATACGAAAACAATGAATTGATGTTGGAATTATTCTTCGTCACTTTCTGGAGTGCCACCTGTAGTATGAGTGACCTCCGGGTCTACAAGCTTACTTTAAAGAGATTCTTAGTACGAAATAGCACGGTAAGATTGAAACAATACTTCGCTAAGAGATGGCGGAAGGCCTGCTGACGGAGGCTGCAGAAAAGGCCATTCAAGTTGCTGCCCAATGAACCAAACATATGTGAATCATGGACACGAAGATATATTGAAATGGAGGGATAGACATTTTATGTAAGACTAGCTGACCCGTGAACTTCGTATCACCTTGACAACCATCAAATATGTCAATCCCGTGTCGAATTATCAAATTTCGAAGACATGTAGGGAACTCATGTTTGACAGGTAAGTAGGTACGAACAATTTATATGGGAAAATGAAATTGTCAGGGTTCCGTACATAAAAAAAACGGAACCATTATAGGATCACTTTGTTGTCCGTCTGTCCGTCCGTCCGTCGGTCTTTGTTTATCTCGGGAACGCGAGGAAGTATCGAGTTGAAATTAACACCATATACTCAGGTCAACAGTCTGTTGAAGGTGTAAAAAATACAAACTTGTAAGTTAACGTAAAAAAAAGATAGGACCGTTTATATCGAAAAAACGTATATTACGACACTCTTAAGGGAATCAAAATTTAAAGGGTACTTCCCGTTGATCTAGAACTATGAAATTTTGCAAGAAATATCGCTTTTTACTACAAATACAGGAAAAATCTAAAAACATTTGTAATCAAATCATAAAAATATAGTCTTTAGTTTTTGAAACTTAATTCCTTGAAAAACTCGAGAACGCTTCAAGTTGAAACTAAAACCATATATTCAGGTCGTTTTTGCCGCAAAAACGTATATTTGGACACTCTCGACGGAATCAAAATTCAAAGGGTACTTTCTATTTACCTATAACTATGAAATTTGGCAAGTAATATCGTTGTTATCTTTATCTTTTAATACGAGTAATTAAATCATACAAAATATAGTCTGTCGTTATGGAAACTGCGAAACTCGATTCCTGGGGCCTACCGTTATCTCTTAGAGCTAGCGCAGACGACGGATAACGGAGGACTTTTTGTCCGCGACACGTCTTTATTGTTACCCAAATAAGATTCAACTTAGATCGCGTATATCCATGAAAAGTACGCGATAGTCCTCGTTATTTATTCAACTTTATGTTCTTAGTAATAAGGTCGTGTCGCGGACAAAAAATCCTTCAATGTCCGTCGTTTGCGCAGGCCATTAGCGCAGTATTGTTTCAATCTTACGATGCTATTTCGTGATACGAATCTCATAATATAAGCTTGTTTTTCGACGGAAGTTTTGTCACGTCTACGTCATAATCTAATCATCGCCTCCATAGTGTGAAATGTGTCAAAATGTGACAACTTCGCTTCAGTAAAAATAAAACGCAAACAAAACGTTCAAATGACATGATTGTTACTAATAGATGATGGTAGCGCTGAGGAATTTTTAATATTATGTAGGTGACTACGAATTTGTCCGACTCGCACTTATGTTCTTCGCTATTGTCCACTCTTTAAACCTTCCCTGGACTATCAAGTTGATGCAGAACTTATTGTAACAAAGATTATTGTGAGTCAAACTCGGCTTTTAACCATGTAACATTCTTGGCAATTCGTATTTTGGTGGAAATTACTACAAAATTACCTATTTATATTCTAGATTCCCATCGAGACGAGTAAGATTAACGGATTACGGTTCTTCTTGGATTTATATCGGCAGGCTTCAAACGGTATTTATTATTAAAGGAATAGAGTAACTCTCGAACTAAAATAGACATTTGGGTTAGATGTAGGATGTCACTTAGTTTACACACATTTTGTGTTACAAAATCTTTACTTTTTTATATATTTCTTAACGGAAACAGTTCCATAGAAAAATTATGGAATTCTTACTATGTTTTATTTTTCAAGTTTCAGTAACTATGCTACCAGGGTACTAGGTTACGCGTGGAATATTAAAAACTTTTCCGTATGATTTTGTTATACAAGCCTTGTTTACCAATTAGGAACATAATAAAAATGAATTACCTAGTCCTAACCAATTAGGTGCAGTGGTTCTAAAGTTGCGTACAAACATTTCGGCGATTAATTTTAGTTTTTACTTTTGATTTTATTTTGATTTGTATTGTTCTTTTGTGTTTTGGTGTATGTTCTTCAATCCTGATGTCATTGCTGTGGTCAGCAGAAAACCAGTGCAGCAGGTCTAGTCTAGCCTGCTGCTTATACTGAGCTGAGCACAATTTTAGCATCACACGAAGTTGCAATGTGTTCGTTTTGTCCCGTTGAGTTACTTTTTGTTTTGTAATGTAATGTGCTTTGTCTTGTGATGCTAAAAAAATGTATTCTGATTCTGATTTTACTTTCCATCTTGCAGGTAAGTAAAATAAAACTAAACTATTACTTCTACTAGTGTCCTGTTACATAATTGTACACGTTACTAGCAAAATGTGGCTTCATATCTACACAAAGCACGTCAAAGTAGCAGTACTTACAAACTCTTCAGATTTCATAGAAGAAAACAATTTCGTAGCAAGCAAGAAAATTTGATACAACTCCTCTAACCAGTTCTGCTAACTTCGGGAACCGGCAAAGTTCGAGAGCAAAAAGTCTTCGCTATGTTTTTACAGTGTATACGTTTCGTATATTTTGTCAAGTATTTGCACAGCCATCAATATGTAACAGATCATACAATATTCTTTGCGCTGTGTAATCGTAAGTCGAGGACGGCTTCAAAAAGTTTTAGTGCAATTATGGCTTTTTAATTAAACTTTTTAACATTTTATTTACGTCATATTATAATATAACTTAAAATAATTGTGTAGTTTGGTCTTTTTCGTATTCTCCCTGTACTTTTTTTTTTATCGTGTATTTTTATTATTCTTAGTCATATTCCTACAGTCAATCTGTGGCCATGGCCCTTGGAAAGCTCAGAGATATAAAAAAAACATGGAGAGGCCGGCGACCGGGTAGCTCCCCATACTAACGTGATACCAAAATGATTTGAAATTAGAGCATTATTTTCTGTACTTGTGATGTAATTCGGATTAGGACAGTATTTATCTAGGTTTCCATTAAACAAATAATGCTAAATACTTACCCCTATTACAAATAAATGCGAATTGCAGTTTTGTATGAAAAATGTAATTGGCATTTTTTTTTTATTGGGTAGATATTTTGGGATATTTTTTAATAGAAACCTAGATAAATACTGTCTTAATCTAAATAGCATTGTGATGTTATTTAGATTAGGTATTATAGATTATATTAGTATTATTACACATATTAGTACAGTCGGAACGCATTAGGACATATTTTTTGGTTTTAAATAAAAAAAGTACTTTACCACACTAGGCCGCAAAATGGCAAAACCTTCTTTTCCGAGCATGTGAGATGAAAAAAAATGCCTTTCTTTATTTATATTAGCAAAACTCATTATGCGTTTGTGCCTTTGTGCACTATCGCCAACCCAACTCGACCAGCCGACACTTTTCGCATATTTCCTGAATTAATAACGGCATGTCATACAGCATGCAAGTAAGTCTACATTGCTTGAATTATTACAAGGAACGTTACATAATGAACGTTCGAGGAACTCAATGTAACGTGGAAACTAATGTATGGAGGTACGCCCAGTAAAATATCGGCTTGCGTGTTCTGGATTAGTTAGTGCCATAGCTGCATAATAGAACAGAGGGAAATGTTTCCTGTGACACCGGAAAAAGAAGCAACAAAAATAGCTAATACTCACATGAATAATTAAAGAAACCTTTAAAAAGAAACTAGTGACCACCCGCGGTTTCAACTGCATGGTTCCAATGGGATATCGCGATAAAATTTATCCTACTACAAACTATCTGAGTGCCTTTCATTGACATCGTTCTAGCCATTCTTGACCTTCATCATCATTATTAGCCTCATATAAACCCTATTAATGTCAAAAACGAAAATTCTGAACATCTTAGGAAAAACGAGCTACAACTCCTGTTAAGTGCGGAAAAGTATGAAAATGATATCTATTAGTAACTGTATGACATAGTGATTGTCTCTGTACGTTGGTTTACTCTATTAGTAGTGCAGGAATATGGCGTTTCTAACATTGATTTATTCCTCGCTCCACACTTTTAGTCCGGACATTTCCATGGAAATCCCACCAGAAACCACACGAGGGAAACCAAACTTAAAGAACATGAGATAAATCACGTTATTCTTTTTAGTCGAAACGCAAGCACCGTGACGCTAAAAAACGAACTTTTTTTAATTTACTTTTGTGTACAGGAAGTGACAAAAAAATACGAATAGATCGTAAACAAAATATATTGCAGAATGTGTCCTAATTAATACGGAATACAGACAGAAAAAGGCCATTGAGTCGTTCGGAAATATTGATGCTCAGATCGGTGGTACAAATGTGGCCATTATTTACCTTGAATAATAGCGGAGTATGCCGCAGTGAAATGAGGATATATTCAACGGATTTTATAGAAGATTTTATGGTTCTAAAGCTGATTTTTCATCCATAAATCGATAGTTACTAAAACATTACTAGAAATATTTGAAATACGAGTTTAAAGTGACCATGAAAACTCGACTAGTAATTGAAGTTTTTCCTTTATTAATAACTAGTCACGTTGTTTGCAATAAGTACAGTTAAGGAACTTCCCGATTGACCAATAGAGTTTTTTGGGAAACGTTCCTCGGAAAGTACTTATAGTTAAAGAAATAACTTAGTATTTAAATTAAATATCTTTTACATCTCTCATGTTCGGTAAGTAGGTTCTTATTACCCCCAAATGGGGCTTTTAGGTGACTAATTAGCGCTCTAGGGTAATAATGTAGCTAGAAAAGCCCTAGGGCGGTAAGTAATTAAAAAAAACTCTTCTTTCTTTCAAAAAGTTCGCGTACATCTAACCATCATACTGGCAATAGACATCATGCATTCAGCCCAATGACCAAAGAGGTCGCTTTGCTATCACTCATCAATAATCATAAATATCGAACGGCGAAGCTCAATTTCTATCTTGAGAAAAAAAAAAACTTCTTTACTTGATTCTTTTTAATGAAAAAAGGCGGGAATAAAAAACTTTTACTTTAAATATTGTTTGTTTTTGGGATTTGAGTTTGAGTTTTTGGGACACTATAAATTTAAACAAATAAAATGTTTTATTCTTTTTTATTTATTATCGAGATGTAAAGCAGAATAGTTAGCTCGGGTGTAAGCATCAATTGCAAATATCTCGGTCTGCAATTGATGCCTTACAGCCCTTGGTTACTAATCTACTATTAATATTCTATTGATTGTGATATAAACGTTTTCTATATACTATAACTTTTTTAAAGAAAGCTCCCTAAAAAAATTCTGCTGCTCAACTGCGAAGTTTCCCAAGTGTACAAAACAATTTTCACAGTCACTTATTTCTATGAATTATATATTACGTTTTATTATTTGCTTAGTTATGGTAACCTTCTTAACACATTCTCCCGAAATTTTCGAGGAATCGTTTGTTCAGGAAGGCATTATATGGGGAAAATATAAGCCTTTACACGTGTGCCTCGAGTATTGTGATAGGCGTATAATCCTTATTCATGTTGCTGACAAACTATTAGATTGTGCAAATTATTACTTGGCCGGTTTTCTAGCAATTTACTTTTGCGCATCTATTTCGCATACCATCATCAGCCTGTGGACGTCCACTGCTGGACGGAAGCCTCTCCTAGCTCACGCCTATTGTGGCGTTCATAGGAGGCCATTAGCCTACTGCTACCACGCTGGCCGGACGGGTTGGTAGAGGGTTTGTTTTAAGTTTTCCTTCTCTCGCAAAGGTGTTCAATGTGTCGAGCCTCCCAGTAGACTCCTACGTCATCCCAGGCATGTAAGGGAGTGGTGACACTTGTATTCTTAGGCCGTCACCACACGGCACTTCGCATACACAAGGCTTAAATACATTCAAAATGGAAAATTATATCGTCTGTCTATAAATTTTTGAGAATTTCAAAGCCATTTAACGAATTTAGAGACGGGATATATGGGCTTCTTTCTGTTTATCACAAAAATATTATGTAATTTGAATTAATTATCAATTTCGTTAACTGGAATTTATACCATACTAGCGGCCGCCCGCGGTTTCACCCGCGTAGTTCCCGTTCCCGTGGGAATATGGCGACAAAAAATATCCTATGTTTTAATCCAGGTTATCTTCTATCTCTGTGACAAATTTCATCCAAATCCGATCAAAGAGCAACAAAGAAACAAACTGACATACTTTCGCATTTATAATATTAGTAGGACTAAAATAACATAAGCTAATCAATGTTGTTTTAGTAAGTATTTTAAGAATGGAAAACTTTAACTTTCTTTAAATTTATCTCTATTTTTAGAAAGAATATGATTACTGAATGTAATAACTGAACTTTAGCGAACTTCCGATTTTGTGGTAAAGCTGTAACATGTTTTATACACGTTGGATTACTTATCGTAACGGTCGGTGTGCTTTTTTACTTGATTTACACCTGCAAAGCTCTTGAAAACCGTGAATAACGGCACATACTGTATGAATGGTTTTTTTATCTTTCAACTTGTGAAATATGTTAACTGCGTATATGCGATGTAAATGGTTCTGTGACACGACAGGAGAGGAAAACTCGGATTGATGCTGTATAGAAAATAATTTAATCCATGGGATATAAACCCAAGCTGTGTAGTGTCTAGAATAGCACTCATCCCGTGGGTGTCGTAAAAGGCGACTAAGGGACTCAGCGTTCAGGAGACGGGCAGCAGCGTCTCCTACAAAACTTGGCCGTACTGCGATCGCCAACCCGCCTGCCAAGCGTGGCGATAATGGCAAACCCCCCCTTTTTTAGGGAGGCCTATACCCAGCAGTGGGTGTTATGTGGCTGAGACGACGACGACGACGATATAAACCCATGCGGACTGATTTCGGACCTCAAGGGATTGATACTAGAAATAGTAGAAATCATTGTTTCGGATAAGTATCGACTCTTCAGATGAATCAAAAACTCGACGATAAAAAAGTATTAACAGATCAATAAATTCAAAATTTTTTTCGTTCGCCTTGATCGCGTGACCGTTTGTTAGTTCCATACATATTATTATTGTCGTTTCATTTAATCGAATGCCCTTTGTCGCATCCCTTTACGGATCGATTATGCTTGGATGTAACAAATTACCTTCCTTAAGCATAAATTCACAATTCGCAAATCCATTTAAAATTTTGATTAATCCAGGATTTTCGCTTCTAAGTCTTGGTATTAAAAACGTAATTTATGCATTCGATTAAGATCTAAAATTTAGATTAGCCATCGTTCGTGAGCGGCGTAACGAGTGATACGTGATCTCGTTCGGGGCTACATAGCTGATCTGCCTTGCCTTCTGAAATATGGGTAACTGTTCAAAAATGTAAGTGATCGGGCGCGGTGTCGATTACAGCGATAAGCGGATAGGTGGACTAGTCGCGGTTGAAGCTCGTGCTAATACGAATTCCTTTTTGCTAGTGACGTAATCAAGAATATCTTTGTTAGGTATTTGAAAGTTTTGGGGATATTGTCTCTGTAAAATAATTATTGCAAATCAATTTAAGTAGTACCTATAAGAAAAATATGTTTTGAGTCAAATTGGACTGATTTGGTTCTGATAATTATGAATCAAGTCAACTGCGATATTAATAAAAAAGTACTTATTGCCTGCATGTGATAAATTTTAAATAGAAAAATATTGGAAAAAATCAACTCGGCCACAATTTAATTCTCAGACGGGACTCGAACCCACGACCTTTGGAAATCCGGTCACTACTATCATATCTATAAAAATTGCATTGGAAAATGCTAAAATTAAAAAATCATAAAGTACTCATTACTTAGTTTTTACTTGAAACAGTGTATTGATCCCGTCTGAGCAATTTGGAGACTAGTAGTTTTGTTCTAGTATATTTTCCAGTCTAAATAATCATAAAAAATGCATTGTAAATGTAATTAATATCCTTAACAATGTATTGGATCATGCTTAAATACAGCTAATATAAGAACTCGTACTCCTTTTTCGCAAGGTATTTGCATTTGAATAAGCATTCGTGGCATGGCAGCATGCATGCGTTGCTCTATGCGGCTTAGTGGGAATTCTTACACGATCTTCTTTTTGGCGTGTCGACTCAGGCTTATATTTATAAGGACCAAAATTTTGTGATAGAAACAGCATTGTAATACCGTAAATACTATTGAAATTGGGACCTATTAAGTAAATTACTAGTTGTGTCCCTGACTTAGTACGCGTTAGGTAAATAGGAACTCGCATCGCTTCTGCTTCCCGCTGTGCTTATAAACCCACCCTATCGTAGCCAACTATTAGCTTAGTTACGTGCGTCTGAATATGCATACGTGGCAGCATGCATGCCTCGCCTGATGCTTAATGGGAATTCTCACACGATAATTTGCAGTAAAAATGATAACCGTAATGTAATAAAACCGTAAAAATGATAAGTATACCGTAAATACTATTGAAATTGGAATCGCTTAAATAAATTAAAATACCTAGTCTTATTACTTCAATTACTTATTGCTATTTAAAAAAATGTTCGTTTGAGACTATTTTTATTGTTTTTGATATAATCAGACGTTACTTGGCGGAAATTCATATATGCCTAGGTATAGAACCAAAAAATATGATGCGGAATTAAACTGCACATTTTTGGATTCATAGTTAATATTCTTATTTTATCTGTCTTCTTGTTTATTAGTAACAGCGACATAATTATACATTGGTACTAGTTATTTCAGTCACAGACGCACAAACAACTGGGAACTTTAGTATTCAATAGAGAAGAGTGGGTTATGTACAGAGAAGGAGGTTTCCAGAAGGGGTCTATTCTGTACTTCCCTACATGAAGTTCTGGAGAAATCTGGAGTCTTGTAAGTAAAATCAAGTAAAATCCACAGAAAACTAAACATTGTTTCCATCTGGGAAAATTTATTTGAATAAAAATATTCTACGTATTGTGGCCTTTTATTTTGAGTTTTATTATCATTGATGACTATTAAATTAGTCACAGGCAAAGGAAGACGTTGACAACAAAAATAAAATGCAGAATATTGATTCAATTAGATTATTAAACGCAAAGTTTATTTATTAAACAGTGGAATTTCAAACAGAAGACAAACTAACAGATTGGGCATAATCATTTCCTCTTCAGAGAAGCTCGTTAAAAATAGGGCCACACAAATTAAGACGAAATTTTAACCGAAATACCTACATATTCCTTTTTTTCGGGGGTAGGCCGCGAAAATAATACAACGTATTTTAGAAGTAGCTCTGTTATTTATTAAATTTAAAATTAATTAAGCACTAATTTTCCATTTAATTTTAAGTATTATTAGTATGTTCTAACGTTAAAAAGTACCTGCAGTTGTTTTTGTCCTTTCTTGTCCATAATCCACCATCACAACCTCAACACACTGTACTATCAGTCTACTTGAAACATGGAAGGTTTAAAGGGCACAATTGACGCACTTTCACTGTCATTTTCCCAACGGATGACTAAGTTCGAAAGCGATTTGAAGAACTCCAGCACTAAAGAACATCAACCTTCGCTGTCGTCTCTATCATTGGAGTTCGAGGCATTCCGAGATTTTGTTATCGGGACTCTCAAGAACCTTGATAAACAAGTCGCCTTGTTAATATCTGAGTGTGATAACACCGAGATGAGGAGTCGTCGGGCCATGCTGCTGCTCCATGGAGTCCCAGAAACCAAGAATGAATCCCCAGCGGTAACCATATTGAAAGTGGTGTCTCAGCATCTGACAACTGTTAAGGTGACCGAAGCTGATATCATTCGGGCCAGCCGCCTGGGTAAAGCACATCCAGATAAGCCGAGACCCCTATTAATTAAGTTCAACTCTGAGACGCTTCGAGACAAGTTGTGGTTGGCAAAGACGTCTTTTAAAGGTACCGGCATAACTATGTCGGAATTTTTAACAAAACTCCGTCACAAGCTGTTCTTGGCTGCGCGGGAGCGTCTAGGCATCACGAAATGCTGGACCAGTGCTGGTCGCATTATAGCAGTCAGCGGAGATGGTAAGCAACACCGCATCATGTCCATTGCTGACATCGACGTACTGGCAACACAGGAAACCGGCTCAACTTCAGCGACGAGTTCAACAGCTCTGCAGAAGGAATCTAAGCCCTCGTCTTCAGCTTCAAGAAGTAGGAGAGCTTTCTCTGCAAAGAGGAAATGAATGATTAGGCGTAAGTTGTTGTTTTTGTTTTCATGTCTGTAATAATATAATTTTTTTTCTTTCTTTTTTGTATTAGTCCTTGTTACTTACTTTGTGTTCGTCAGCTTGTTATGTGAACTTCTGTCCTTTCTTCTGCTTCTTTTATTTATCTCTGTAATTAGTTTGTTTAGGCTTGCTTTTGATTTAGTTAAAAATGTCGGCAATTATAAAATATGTTCTTCTTTCTTAATTAATGTCCTGCTCGCGATAAAATTTGCGAATTTTGCCTATGTTAAGTAAATATATTTTGTAGTTTATTTTTGAAACTGTACAGTAAAATCTAAAAAACGCAACTATTATTATTGACAAATGTGACAGTGACAAATGTCAACGCACTCACTTGACGGACGGACCACAGAATATTGTTTAATCATCCTGTCATCTGTTTTCACAGACTAATTATTACCGGCTGTCATGCATTGACTTGTATTGTATCTTTAAGCTGTCATGTGATGCTTGATACTGTCACTGCGACTTTTTTTTTTTTTTTCGTTATATACCGTAACTGTGCCTAAATGTTTTGTGTTGTTGATTATTTTATGTTGCGTGTTTCTCTTTTGTTTTCATTTCTCTCAGACAACCTGTGGGTACTATTTATACGTAATTAATTTATTTTTATTGTTATTATATATTATAAATAAGTATACTTTTAGTATATGGATCCTTCTTTAGATAATAGTAATGACCTTTTCTTATCCTGTTCTTCTTCTGTGACTTCCAACTCCAGCTTTCAAAGCATTGATCGCCCCTTGAGTGAGATCCTTGATGATACCTTCGTCGATGTTCCTAAGAACTTCAATGTTGTACACATAAATGCACAAAGCATCCCTGCCCATTTTCCCGATTTTCTGGCGTCTTTCGATTGCAAGAATATTCACGCCATCTTAGTTTCCGAGACCTTCCTCCACCCTTGTCTTTCTTCTGTCTCTTATTCATTACCTGGGTTCCAATTGATCCGTAATGATCGTGTAAGTTCCTCACACGGAGGAGTGGCTATTTATCTCCGATCTCATATCCCATTTTCGATACTTAGTCGCTCTCCACAGCCACCTCCTTCCAATAGCGCCGAGCATCTCTTACTTGAGATATCTCTATCCCATTTCAAAGTTCTTCTAGGTGTCTATTATAGCCCTTCTCTACGAGTTGACTATTTCGAGTCCTTTGAACAACTCCTAGAAAATTTCTGCCCCCAATATCCTCATACCATAATTATGGGTGACTTTAATACGTGTCTTCTAAAAGACGATTTTCGTACTAAAAAAATTATATCTGTAGTAAATTCCTCCAACTTACATATTTTACCCCTAAATGCTACTCACCATTTCCCCAATTGTACTCCTTCTCTTCTTGATCTTATGATGGTCTCTTCTCCAACCCTAGCCGTTAAACATGGGCAACTTTCGGCAGATGCTTTCTCCTACCACCATTTGTTGTATTTGTCTTATCGTGTGCGTCCTCCAAAGATGAAACCGACCGTTCAGCTTCAGCGTAGTTTCACTAAAATTGACAAAGACCGACTATTGGAAGATGCTGTCAAAATGGACTGGTCGGCAATTTTCTCCTCTAATTGTGTTGACGAGCAGGTCGAGCTGTTCAATAACCGGCTTACGGAACTATACGACATTCACGCTCCTATCAGACCAGTCAGAATAAAACATCTCCCTGCACCATGGCTGACAAATGAGATTCGGTCACTAATGAATAATAAGAACAGGACCAAAGCGAGGTACAAACTTGATCCATCGGAACGGAATGAGAGATGCATGAATCGTGCCAGAAATAGGTGTAATACGGTGATACGGGACGCTCAAAGACGCCACATTCATCAGTCAATAGAAAATGAAGAAGATCCAGCTAAGGTCTGGAAATTTCTAAAAACTCTTGGTATTGGCAAATCTCACACTAATGTCACAGATAGTAATGTCAATTTTGACCAACTAAATAGTCATTTCATAGCGTCAGTGCCAATAGATGGCCCTCGTAAAAGTAAAACTTTACAATACCTTTCAAACCTGCCAACCCATGAACCTTCCTTTTCTCTTAATCAACTTGCAGATTGTGATGTGAAGAGAGCTATCCTGTCTATCAGTTCTAGTGCTGTGGGTGCTGATTCAATTAGCCGTAAAATGATCCTGCTTATCCTTGACTTCCTCATTCCTATTATTACCCATATCCTTAATACATCCATTTCCACCGGAACTTTTCCCTCTTCCTGGAAGGACGCAAATGTCATTCCACTCCCCAAAAAGTCAAAGCCGACTTCGTTTTCTGACTTCCGTCCAATTTCAATCCTCCCCTTCCTGTCCAAAGTCCTTGAAAAACTCGTTCATCGTCAGTTTTCTGATCACCTTAATATTAACCACCTTCTCAATCCTCTTCAGTCTGGCTTTCGCAAAGGTCACAGCACATCTACAGCACTTGTCAAGATAGCGGATGACATACGCCTTGGGATGGAAAATCGCCAGCTTACGGTATTGACATTACTCGACTTTAGTAATGCGTTTAATTCCGTTGACTCTGATATCCTACTTGGTGTTCTGCGCTCTCTGAACATATCTCCAACTGCAATTGATTGGTTTCGAAGTTACCTGCTAGGGCGACGGCAGCGTATTTATACTGGGGATTCCTACTCCGCGTGGTGTGATATCAATGCCGGTGTCCCTCAGGGTGGCGTCCTCTCTCCACTTCTCTTCACAATTTTTCTAAATTCCATCACTCAATCACTTTCTAGTTCCTATCACCTCTACGCAGATGATCTACAGATCTACACACAAGCACCATTATCAGAACTGTCAAATGCAATTACTACAACCAACTCTGATCTTGCAAAAATTTCTTCCTGGAGTAAGTCTTTTGGTCTGACTCTTAATCCGGCTAAGACTCAAACCATCATCATTGGTAGCTCTCATTTTGTTTCGAGGATCGATTTCCAACAAATTCCGGTAGTTTCCTTAAACGGAATAGTTATCCCTTTCTCCAGCACTGTCAGGAATCTAGGTGTAATTTTCGACGAAAATCTATCCTGGAAGCCTCATGTGGAACAAATTAGAAAAAAAGTTTTTGCAGCGTATGGTTCATTAAACCGGTTACGAAATTTCTTGCCAACCAGTACCAAAATTACTCTGGCACAATCCCTTTTGCTGTCTATCCTAGACTACGCTGATGTCTGTTACACTGACCTGTCTGAGGCAATGCTCGATAAGTTGGAGCGTCTGCAGAATGTCTGCATCAGATTCATTTTCAATCTTCGCAAATATGACCAAACTCAACTGGCTCCCTATTCGCCGGCGCAGGGACTTACACACTCTCAAGCTTCTTTACTCTATTCTTTTCTTACCTTCTTCCCCTCCTTATCTCAAAAAATGCTTTTCTTTTCGCTCCTCGTCCTCAATCTGCACCTTACGTTCTTCATCTAACCTTACCCTAGAAATTCCTCGACACTCTTCCGACTTTTTTTCCTATTCATTTGCTGTGCACGCCGTTCGTTTATGGAACGCGCTTCCAGAGGGTATCAGAAAGGCTCAGACTCTGGGATCCTTTGGCAATCAAGTCAGAAGTCATTTACTTTCTCTGTCATAATTATTATTTATAGAATTATCAAATATTTATTTGTAGTATATAAGTATCTGTTTCTCCATCCTCTTATGCACCCAATCCCCTATTACCTTATTAATTATATATATCTCTTTCACCTAAGGTTGCCTGGAAGAGATTGCTATGTAGCAATAAGGCCGCCTATTGTATGTTCCTCTGTTTGTAATTTTCTCTTTGTGTTTGCTTTTGTATTGTGTGCAATAAAGTGTTTATTATTATTATATTCGTTCTATAGCTAGTAGACCCCAGTGCCGAAATCGTGGCACGTGATAAGAGTGACAGCGGGTCTTGTCGCCCTACTGTCTGCGCGTCCGTAGGGATGTGACAAGAACGTTATATATTATGCAATAATGTACAATAGTGACAACAAAGCGAGTCGTATGATATACCTACACTCGATGAATGTGCTTGTATGCTAAACACAAACATATATAGAACAAAACAATTATTATTATGAAACGCGTTATTTTATTACTTACAATGTATGAAATTACTAATGGACGAAGCTAAAAACTTTTTAGGGGCATAATTTTTTGAAATCCTTAGTATTAATATACATTTAAAGTATATATATATATAAGTTGAATATCTTACTGAATAGCAAATTTTGTCTCAAAACCTTCGCTTGAGCTATGTGTTGTTAAATTAAATAGTTAAATATTTGACTATAAATAGATGCCTGATTTCGGCTCAAATCCTTCAATAGTAAATGATTTATGAGTTAAGATTTCATTTGTATGCAAGTTTCAAACTTGTTGTAAAAAGTAACAAGTTTAATTAACAAAATAAGTCGCGTTTTTTATGTTTACGTCGATTTATTTCCTTACAACGCATTCCATTACAATGCAATTAACAATCAATGCAATAAAGTAGTATGATATTTACCGGCGTACATCGTACGGAAACATACCTACCGATTCGATCAAATGCGTTGGCACGATACTTCCTACTATAGCACGTTTTTTAGCATTAGAAATTTTACTCCCGAAGATGAAAGAAGAGTGTGTCCATATTGAAGTTGGAGAATTATAATTACTTCTACAATTAAAAAAAAAAAACGGCCCTAAGAAACCTAAAAAACAAACGGAGTTTAGCACGAAATGATTTTATGATGACAATATATAGAATATATCTATATATTGTCATCATAAACTATATAGAACCTAGCAGAAGCGCAGAGTCTCTGAAAACAACCCACTGAGCCAAAAACTGGACATTGGCGAAATCCAAAAGGGCACCGCCACTACATAAAAAGAAGAAGAAACTATATAGAGATATATTAACAAAGTTTTCTAAATGTTTATTATTTCTAGAAGATTACACTGGATCACTTATTGGAAGACAAATATGTATATGAGGTATATATTATCTCGGACAAACATACATACAAACACACAGGTTAAACTAAGAACCTCCTTATTTTTGAAGACAGTTAAAAATGACAGCGTAATGCTACGGTTAAAGCAAGGCAATAGGTTGCAATTTCTGTCACTTTATCTATCATCTTTATACGAAACTACTGAACAGATTTCAATAAAATCGTAGAGACCAAATAATATCCAGGTCAACGTTAAGGAAACTTTTATTACGTAAAATTGCCATGCACTGTGACTGACGCACACCACCGAGATCATACGACAAAGACGCGGGTGGCTGCTAGTCACTTAAAAAAAACTACCTACTTATTGAATTTTTTCAAAGATTTATTTTGAAACAATTCGTCTAACAGAGATTGCCAACCCTGATTGCAATCTGTACAGTAATCTTGCGAAATGTAACTCTGTGTGAACTGAATTAATTTCGTTTATTCGGCTGTTATCCGACGTTGCGACTGCCACTACAAATTGAACAGATTAAGCCATTTAAATAAATAAAGTCAAGCCACTTACAACGAATTCATTTGAAGCTTTTAAAAAAGCTCAGTTGAAAATGCAGTGGTTACCATTACTAATAGTAGTATATCTTGCAGTATACTTTTTCGATCTTGTTTAAAACGATAAATTAATTATACGGTCGTCAGATAATTTTTGAATAGCTTAACTGGCAAAATAATTAGGATTATTAATTAATAAATTATTATTTTATATTTAATTTTTATTTTATTTTCATAGGAAAACCTACAGTGATAAGTAACAATTTAGGTAATTTAGGTTATTATCTTAGGATCTTCCCTAAAAAAAATTAAATGATTATGAATATTATTTATCTATTTCATTAGTAGAAAAATTAATATGTCCTAAAGAATAAAGCTCTGCTTCCATTGTGACACCAAAAAAAATATGAAAATTCTATGTTCCGCATTTCCCCGACAATAACGGTATAAAATCTAGCGAAATGTGAAACCTGCTTAAATTTAAGCTCACAGTGTATTAAAGCATTTCACCAGCGCTCACGGGAAGCTTCTACACGGACAGACAAGCCGACGTTTTGTACGGATGTCATGTTCGGGAAAATAAACAGTCTATGGCTGGCTTTGTTCAAATATCGGGTTCATTCTTACTGTAAATATTCAGAGCTCGGAAGCAACTAATATTCGCCTTTGTGTGTGTTCCTTGATAGATATATATTATAATTATCTTCTAAATGTAACGTAAGTACAGGGGCCTATCGCCATTTTTAGAGACCATCATGTCTAAGAACGTTTTGTTTTCCTTTTGTTTCGATAGTGTTTAAATTCGTACCGCGAACTTCATAATTTTTTTTCTTTCATTCCTGCCCAATGACACTACTATTGAGATATATCTATGGAGATGAAATATTACAAAAAAGAACGTGCCTACCTGCACATGATGGTACTTTGTAAGGCTAGGCAGCTCCTGAACATTCGCAAGAAAAATATCGACATCCAAATACTCATGATATATTTGAATAAGTAATGTAAATTTCTATAAACAAATATCTCAGATCCATGCACATCTTTATACGAACGAATTGAAGTTGTCATATTTTGACACACTTCACACAAAACTTCCGTCATAAAATTATTTTGTTTTATGAGGTTCGCGGTACGATGTGACATATAAAGATAATGCGCCTATAATGTTTGACAGAAAACAATATTGCGTTAAGAGATTGCGGTAGGCCAGCTTGTATCATTTTTAAGTAGGTATTCAAATAGGTCCGACCACAAGTCTAAAGTGCATTGTGGCTTACATGAATAAATTATTCTTCAAAACGGCGAGTCAACTAACGTGACGACACGACAAACAAAACAAGGTAACAGGGACACTGCTGTTTTAGGGACGCAAAATTAATTATTAAAACGAGTCCCCTTTTCCCCACTTTACTCCCTATTAAGAAAATAACGCGTGATCAAAGTTGGTGACGGCCCTAGTCCATTAGGACTAAATCTTGATCCATTAGTTTGTAAGAAGAACTTTCTACCTATTAATAGAATGAAGTAGCTGACAGCGTTCTTAGTTTTAGATACAGATCCGTAGGTAAAGGACATATTTTTTATAATAAATAGAAAATATTGGAAAATGTCAATACATCGGTTTGGCCGAATCTATAAAGGTTTCGTTTTTTGCCTTTAGGCTCCGAAACCCTAAAAAATAGCACTTTAACACGCTAGGCCGCAAAATGCGATTTTCCACGCAGAAATTGAATGACAAAACCTCCTTTCCGAGTGTGTGAGGTGAAAATATATTTTTTTGTCTAGATTTTATATTGATCAGAGTAAATAATTTTTAGTGGTGCTGACGCTTGATGGCATCCAACTGCTTTCTTGTGTATCCTTCACTCTATGGCCTGGACTATAGGGAGACAGTTTTTTGAAAGAAAAACAGTTTACTTGGGGCAAACACAAGAACAATAAAAAAATCGAAATTAGGCACGATAAAGGGCTCGGTTTGTCACAAAACGGTCCCGACTCAGCATAATGCGTGGTTTGTGACCAGCGCTGATCTTCCATCGGTCAGTCATCATTATTATGTCACCACTGCTGAATCTTTGCCCTTCGTTATGAATTAATTGATGAGGAGAAGGACCCATGACTACGCAGGCCCAATTCGGATTAGTAGGTTTTAACGACTGCAAAATACAGCCGGGACCAACGGCTTAATGTGCATTCCGAAACATGAAGAAGCACGAGATGAAAGATTTTTGGTCACCCATCACGTGACCGATCCTTGGGAAAGTTGCTTATCCCCTACGATCACAAGCCGCGCGTGTGGATCATTGCAGCACGGTAGCTCCTCAAGAGATTTAGCGTAACAGGGCGTGACCTACCGTAAAAACTTCTTGCAATCGTGTTATCAAAGGCGAAAATATTTATATTTATCAATACTTACCACCAGGTATGATGACAGCTAAGAGTCGACAGCTCGTCGGCGTCGTTCATAAAAAAAAGTTGAAAAACCAACCGGTAGTCCCAGATATTATCTCGTTCAAACAAACCATCTCTTTAGACTTATTCGTTGGTAAAAAAAAAAAAATTTTTTTTTTTATTATTTTTTCATTATTTTAGTTAAAGCACTACCTTTGTATCTTTTACCGTTTCGGCGGGCAGTTGACCATCTCCATAAATGGCCAGATGGATTTTCATCAAACGTGGCTAAGAACCAACTCGATTAATTTAGCTTTCAATTAAAAAAAAAACCGCATTAAAATCGCATGATTCGTTTAGGCTCTACGAATATACGTACAGACAAACAGACAGACATAGGCTTCACTTATAACACCCCTCTTTGCGCTGCGTCGGGGGTTAAAAACAAAACAGAACAAAAATACATTCTTTACAACGGATCTCTAATACAAGTTCGGTGAACAATTTATTCTTTACACCGACAATCTTCCTATTTGTCTTGGCACCTAATCAGTAAGAAATGTGGAGGCATTTTCTCTGTAAGGACGGTATTAATCCTAATTTTGTGGCCAGAATTACGTAACGACGTTGATGTATTACCGGCTAAAAAATAACGAACCACGGACATATTAGTTCGGTGGTGTCCGACCGATGGATTAAAGTGAATACTCGGCTTTTTGATGGACTGTTGGTGATGTGGTCTAAAGACACTCTACTTGTTCTATAGTATTTCGTCGTTGAAGTGACAATACCTCCTAATTAAATTTTTTACGAAATCTTCCCCCCTCCTAACTTAATATGTCCTAAACTTTTTTTTTTATAATGTAATAGACATAATTAATTTTGCTTGGACTAAAGTTTCTTCTATCTGGAATTACTCTTTTAAAGTAGCTATTAAAACTCTGTGGAAATCGCAGCTATATGCACAAGAAAATATTTACGAAAAGGGTAGTTAGGAGGTATTGTTGACGACCTGTTTGGCGCAGGGGTACTAACCCCGCCTTCTGCGCCAGAGGTCCCGGGTTCGATCCCCGGACAAGACAAATATTTGTGTGCATGAACATGTCTATTTGTCTTGGTCTGGGTGTTTAATATGTATATTATGTAAATATTTACAAAAAAAAAAAAGTATAAAAGTATGTTTATCCGTTATCTAGTATCTGTAACACAAGTTCTTCATGAAACTTAACGTGGGACTAGATAATTGGTGTGATTGTATGCGAATATTTATTTATTTATTTATTGTCACTTCAACGATGATTTGTCGAAAGTAAGACTTGGTTTCGATGATGCCATCTTTATATTTCTACTAGCGGATCCTATATAGCTTTTGGATTGTATACATTTAGGGAACTATAGGTCTATACTAAGTAATATATTTTTAGGCATATAATCTGTATGACTGTTTGTTTCTATAAATAAATAAATAAATCCTCGCGGTTTTACGTGCGTGGATAAAATATAGCCTATGTCACTCGGGATAAAATATAGCCTATGTCACTCGGGAGATATGTAGTTTTCTAATGGTCTAAGAATTTTCTAAATTGCTCCAGTAGTTCCTGAGATTAGCGCGTTCAAACAAACCAACTCTTCAGCTTTATAATATTACTAGCGGATCCTCGCGGTATTACCCGCGTGGTGCCCATTCCCGTGGGACTATCGGGATAAAATATAGCCTATGTCACTCGGGAGATATGTAGTTTTCTAATGGTCTAAGAATTTTCTAAATCGGTCCAGTAGTTCCTGAGATTAGCGCGTTCAAACAAACAAACTCTTCAGCTTTATAATTAAGTATAGATAAGGTAATGAAAGTGACGATTAGTAGATAATGTGTATACCGGATTCAAGATGTCACTTACCCTGAGGGTTCAAATATCGATAGGGATGTTTGTTAGATCCATACGAACGTTTGTCCGAAATATTTATCTTAAAAACTGATGACAATATACTTAGAATTTTGTTGCTTTTTATAATTTTTTGTTGATCCATTTATTACCTATATTCTATAAAAGTAATCACGTAACCGACGGTGATGCGGCTACAAAGTAACGAACCACAAAAATATTAGTTAGGGGGTGTTCGACCGATGGATTATGGTGATTACTTCGGCTTTTGATGGACTGACTGAATGGATGGTGTTGTCTAAAGTTAGACTTGGTTTAGATTAGAATTGATGTTGTCTCCGTATTCATATTAATGAATGAAAGTGACAGGTACAATGGTATGTAGATCCACCGGTTTTAAGGTGTCGCTAATTCTGACGGCCTGGGTTTGAATACCGGTAGAATGAATATATACGAAAATTTGTACCTAGTCATGGTATTTAGCCAAATAAAATAGTTGCCAGCATCTTTAAAAACACAAAAGAGCTATTTATCAGGCCTGGCGTTTTGGTTATAAAAGGGGTTGTATTTACTGATCATCAAATTATCTAACGTAACATACAAAAATACTAACTTGGCATCTTTAAATATTCAACATTTTGATGACAACTTAGTATTTTTCGTGCTGTATAACTATTTTTGTTGCTTTATTTATAATATTCCTTAAAAAAAGTATTATTTATCGTAATTATAGTAAAAAACCGACTTCAAAAATCGTAAAAAAGTAAAAAAAAAAACGTTTTGGAGCCACCCAAGGTACGAAAAATACAATTAATAGAAATGCAATGTAAAGTATGAATAAGTCCCGCACTTCGGTTTGACTTAAACTAGTAGTGTACGCAACTACTAGTGTGAGTCAAACCGTTTGTGTCAAACGGCTTGACCGAAAAAACGACAGTTTTTTCAAGATTTCCTCAAAACTAATGAACCGATTTCAAAATTTCAAAAAATGGGACCAACTTTGGAATAAGCTCGATGTTATAAAGTTTAAATCATTTTGATCGGTTCAGGTGTACTCGAGTAATCGGTGAACATACATAATATATCTATCTAATATATAAAATTCTCGTGTCACAGTTTTCGTTCCCATACTCCTCCGAAACGGCTTGACCGATTCTCATAAAATTTTGTGAGCGTGTTGAGTAGGTCTGAGAATCGGCTACTATCTATTTTTTATCCCGAAATTCCACGGGAGCGAAGCCCCGGGGCACAGCTAGTATATATATATACGCGACGATTTGATAACCTCCTTCTTTTTTTTAAGTCGTTTAAAAATTTCCACTCGTCATTAATTCGAGCAATCGTTGATCTAGCATGCATCGTTCGTGAAGAAATGGCAGACCCCGTCTTTAGTGACATATTTAAAAAGAAGTTGGAACCAAAAAGCGAAGCACAATCCCCAAGTTTTGGCAGAAACAGATCTGGCTGCCTTCACCAACATATATCACTTACAAACAAAACTGAGCAAAAAAAAAAAGAACCATCTACCATTAGTCACATTAAGCCGAGTTAGCATATCCGAGCTAGATAAAATCTTTACAAGATGGAGTGTTGTTATTACATTGTAGATGTCGATGATTTACTAAATGTATTTTTTGTTAAATGAACGACGGAGATGCTCTTACCCTTCATACCTGATGTTAAGTATTGGTAAGGCTGAAGATGGATGCGAGCTTCTCCCGGAATCCACAACCACTGAGGAACTGGCTATCTTATCTCTAACTGCTGGAACTCAACAATGCTGAAAACCATTGTTGTTAATTATGGCGTCAGACTTAGTTAAGATGGTGGTAGCTAGCCAGGCGGACTTACAACAAGTCTAACCACCAACTTAATGTTATTTTTTAAAAACCTGTAAATCACAACTTTCCGAGAACCTGAGTTCCCCAAATGAGTATTATAAAATTTTAACTTTAAAAATATTCGACGTGTCCTCATAGGTCTCTGTAGCATAATTGGTTAATGCATTGGGCCGGATTCCCAAGGATACGGGTTCGAATCCCGTCAGGGCGACATGAGATAAGTTGCTTTTTTCTAGTAATTTTCTTGTATAATATTTATCACGAGTATTATAAAAGTTTAAGACAGCGACTGATAGTTAAACTCTTCACTCAATTTGATGAATTACCCCTATTCCTTTTATTTTGTTGGTATTAAAATTGTATTTTGATTATTTTTATGACCAATTTTTTTTTTGAATGACGGGGAGTCTCTTAGACTTCATCATACCTGATGTTAAGTATTGATAAGGTTGAAGATGGAAGCGAGCCTTATTTGTAATAAGAAACATAAATATTTGGAAGGACTCATCATTAATGATTTAAAAAACTGTTCTAGCCATTTTAATCTCTTCTGTTGCTAGAGTGTTAGTAGTTGAAAGAGATCCTTTAAATTAGCTTTAGGAGAAAAACCATTTCGAACTGCTACTCCCGTGCTAATTTCCATGGTTCAAATTGTTCATATTTATGATCTGAACCTATCTGCAACAAAAAATATAGCAATGCCTATCTATTTCTCTATTAAGAGCAAAGCAATATTCGAATTCCGGTACCGATACAAGTTCCAAGGGAATTGGCACGAGTTGTATCATCGATATATCGACATTTGCTATCTCAGCACTAATACGACCGCAGCCCCAAGTTCTCGATAGTGTGAAATGCCTGAGAATCTCCCCCGGGAGCAAGACGGGAATATATTTTCCTATTGTTTAGGTATATCGAACGATTCGGACATGATATTATTGGTAATTTTTTGCTAGGTACTGTAAAAAGAAAAGTGTGAAGGAGCATATTTTTATTCTGTCTATTATTCAAATATTAGATCGAACTATCGAAAACGGGCAATAAACAACTTTATACACCATCTGCATTTGGAGCACATTAAATGTCAAGTATTCTTAATTTAAAATAACCTATTAAAGCCTGAGGGAGCTAATGTTGTATGGAACTTCCATACAACATTAGCTCCCTTGGGTAATTATGGTGACATTTAAATTTGGAACATCTAAATATCAACAAAAACTCAATCGAAAATAGTTTCGAGAAAAAAAAACAAGGCTGTTCAAGGCATAGCTTCCTTAGTCCATGGAGGTTAACTATAAGATTGACACAATCAAAGAGACTTTACTCCTATTAAAAATAATTAACAAATTAGCTGTATGTCTCGGGGTCAAGGTCAAAAAGAAAATTCGTTAGTTGAGCGGACCGTCTGTTTTACCGATCCGTACGATGAAGTTTGAAATAAATTACCTGACAAACAAAACAATTTTTAGAAAAATAAACTAGGTATTATATTTGTATATTAAATCAGAAGATATAGTGTCTGATGAAAGATTGCGAAAGAGAACTACCACTGCAAGAGGCTTCTTTTCATGACACCATTGCACACTTTAATTTGGACTTCTGAAAGCAACGCTCGCCTCTTGCACGCGTTTTAAATTAATCTTCTTCAGATTTTCCTGCTTTGAAAAGACGTCGTATTAGAATTTTATTTCCATCTTCAGTCTGTGTGGATATGTGTAGAGAGTGCCTTTTATAACTTGGCGGATGGATGGTTTTGATTTTGACTCAGTAATAACATGTTTTAAGTGTTTATTACTTTTTAAAGTGTCACTTTTTATATTAACTATGTAATTTGTCTCAAATAAATCGAGATTTATTTCTTTCTCTAAAAAAAAAGATCTATCGGATCAACAACGTTACTCATTTGCTATAAACGTCGAAATCATTTGTAGAGCTCATTTAACATATCAACTTTTTTTCGCTGTTCAGAATACAAAAGGCCAATGAGCTAAACTAGGTAATGATTATAATGTTGGAGTAAACAGTTGCAGTGAGTAAAGCGCAAGTCCTACAGAAATTAACTTAATTGAAAAGAGGTTAGTTTCTTTAATTTAGATATCAAAGGTTTTTTATCACTGACAACGGGAAAACATAACGTTCCTAGTAGGTTTGATAAAAAACCTACTATGTAAGGTGCAAGCATGCTTCTTCCTCCTTGACGACTTCTGTGGTAGAGTGATACGTACATTGGTTTCAAGGTGTTGCCTACTCTGAGGTTCTGGGTTCGAATCCCGGTAGGGGCAAATATTTGTATGATGAATACGAGCATTAGTAACTGAGTCATGAAAGGTTTATATATTGTTCTACACATAAATACTTATATATATAATTATATGTATTTATATCCGTTACTCTAGTACCCCATAACACAATCCTTACAGTGCTTACCTTGGGGCTAGGTTAATTGGTGTGAGTGTAAGAAATATTTATTAGGAAATATTATTAATATTCTCCTGGAATCTCCAACCACTGAGGAACTGTCTATCTTTACTATCGGTTGTTTAAGTTATTTAGTTGTTAGTCGTTGTTTGTTTTTTGTTTAATCCAAGTTTCGGCACCTAATAGGGGCCTTAGTTACGGAAAGACTTCCTTACGTTTTTTTCTAATACTTTTTCGTATATTACATAGCAAAAATAAAAGAAAAATTACCCAATATTTTTCAGATACTTTTTTTTAAATTATCTTTACGCCCGTAAATTTTTTACCTTAATAAAGCAACTTTTCTTCAGCTGGAGATTAATTTTCATCAATTTCCTTCCTCTTGCAAAGGGTTGTCGGATTTAGTTACTCTTGACTTCGCCGTCGATGTAAATTAATTGTTGGTAGCTTCCAATGGCGAAGGAAAAAGATTTTTCAATATGTATACGGATTCTGAACGTTTTAAGAAAGATGTTTTAAATAGATAATTGTAGAGCATGCCTATTTCTTCTATGATTTTTATTGCTTTCATTATTTCTAATCCCATAAAAAGAAAATATTTGTCGAGTGACAAATAGTTAATATATATATAAAATATTTCTCAGTGAAATAAGTTTAGTTTTGGAATTATAACGCGTTAGATTTTTTATAAAAAATCCATAATCTTATTTCAATTGTGATGCTCTTTTACACAGTTCTAGGTATCTTGAACAAATATTGAATCAAGGTTCAGATACGATTATGATGACGTATTGAGATGACTGAACCGTAGCAGCATCAATCTTCAGTTGAAAGAGTATAGCGCAAGACCGACAAAAATTAACTAACGCGAAAAGATGTTAAATTCCCTTATTTATCTTTCTAATTTTCGTTCTGTGTATTTTTGTTTTAATTCGAGTTTAAGCACCTTAATTTTATATAGGATAGGGGCCTATATAACATCCATACGTTTTTTCCTAATACGTTTTAGTATATTACCTAGCAAAAACGAAAGAAAAATGACCCATCATTTTTTCCCAGAGACTTTTCTAAAATTATCTTTCCGCCGTAAACATTTTTACCTTTTAAAGCAACTTTTTCTTCGGCTGGGGATTTATTTTCATCAATTTCCTTCCCTTTCCGAAGGGATGTCGGATTTAGTTACTCTTGACGTCGATGTTAATTAATAGTTCTAAGCTTCCGACGGCGGAAGAAAAAGATTTTCCAATAGGTACTTCGGATGGAATCAGAACATTAAAAATGTTTTGGAGAAATCTTCCATGATTTTTATTGCTTTCATTACGTTTTCCATTTACAATTACATACCTGCCATATTCTAGATTATAATTTCTAACTGAAATATGTTTTGTAAAAGATTTTTCAATAGGTAGGCTTCGGACGGAATCAGATAATTTAAAAAAAATGTTTTGGAGAAGTCTTCTATGATTTTTATTGTTTTCATTACGTTTTTAATTTAAATTAAAACAACTATAGATTATAATTTTTAACTGACAATATGTTTTGTTTTTGAGTAAGGACTTAGTAAAATTGAGAAGTTTTATGATTTTACGGGATAAAAAAGTCTATCCTAAGATTTTCTGGAAGGAACCAATAATTAATTTAACACAATTCTAAATTAATAGGTAACCAAACTTTGGTAATATAAAATATTAATAAAATAGTAACAACTTCAAACATTCCTCAGTACAATCGGGGAACTCCCGGTTGACCAGTAGAGTTTTTTTGGGAAACGTTTTCTCGGAAAGTACTAAAGTTAAAGAAATAATTTATTATTCAAATGAAATATCTCCTAATGGACTATTATTTGGATATATATGTTTTCCATTATCTACTTTTTTAAATAAAGCTGCCTGAAAAAAGTAATGGTCAACCGAGAAGTTCCCCGACTGTACCTATTTATTCCGAGTACAGTTTTAAAATTGAGCTTAAAATACTAAACGTTGTACCCTAAAGCGACAAAGCGCTATAAAGCGACTACTTACATTCTACCGAACGCTTTGTTATTAGAAGTGCTATATTTCAATACGTCCACCCTGGCCGGCCTTGACCGGAGGCGCAACGCGTGACGTCACTGCCTCGCCTCGAATGCCTGCGGCAGAACCAATGCAGAATTTTCAAACTATTATGGAACTTTTGCTATATGACTGTCGTATATTTCAGGATCATCTATCATAGCGAGCTATAATGAAGCTTTCAATATAGGTCTGTTCCAAAGGGATTATCTAAATAAATATTAGATTTTAGGCCGGTTTCACCACCGACAGATAAGTTCTGGATAGCTTAAGTCATTTTTTGTCAGAAAATTTGACAGTTGTAATATTGAAAGATTTGTCAAATAATCTGCTCGATAAGCTATCTAGAACTACCAATTGCTTTGTTAAAAGAATATAGAAGTGCTAAAATTACACTACGTTCACCCTGGCCGGCCTTGACCCGAGGCGCAACGTGTGACGTCACTGCCTCGCCTCGAACGCCTGCGGCAGAGCCAATGCAGAATTTTCAAGCTATTATGGAGCTTTCGCTATAAGACTGTCGTAAGTAATTATAAGGATTGTCTTTAATGTTCATTGCATGGTCAAGTCCAATAATCTTATTCTTACGTATTTTTATTTAAAGCCAAAAAGAATAGTCGCAAAAACTTTCTCAGATTTGAATTTGACCTAAGTATACTTCGTTGGTGTTGTATAGAAAATATGTTCGTTTGGGATATATTCAATTTCAAATCGATACAAGATTTAAATAATTAATACCAATATTTCACATTGGCTTTTGTATTGCATTCAATGAAGTAAGTTTATTTTACTATATCAATATTCAGAATAGACTTTTGTACCCAATCACACGTGGTCGCTAACTATGGGTCTGCTAAGGAGGCTCAAGGTAACTCAGCGAGCAGCATTATCTACCATTATAAATATTAATCCTTTTTTACTTTGTAATATTTAATTTTGCTTTTATTCATTCAGTTTGCAAACCGTTACATTAGGAACTACGAAAATACGAATTTTCACCAAATGTGAGAGCGTGAACGCTTAAAGCTATCAAAACTAATTTTACTAACATATGCTTAAAAGTTATTCGTTTTCAGCCACATGGCACACTTTCTGTTTTGAATTGAAATGGCGCTGTATGCTTTTAACTAATAAAATTGTATAATAATAATTTGCGTATACTTTGCATATCAAAGGCAACGACATTCTACGAAACGATACTTTTATTAAGAAGCATTTACATTGGTCGTTATATCGGTAGTCTCCCATGCTTATATTGCGTGCAGATGGAATTACGATTACCACCAACGTAGTGTATTAGTAAGTAGGTATATCCGTCGGCGTTACAATAACAACCAGTGTAATCAGTAGTGGGTTATATGGGTAATATATGGTGTCTTATCAACTTCACTATATAGTATAAAGCAAAGTCGCTTCCTGCTGTCTGTCCCTATGTATGCTTAGATCTTTAAAACTACGCAACGGATTTTGATGCAGTTTTTTTTTAAATAGATAGAGTGATGCAAGAGGAAGGTTTATATGTATAATAACCTTCAATATAGGGTAGAGAATACTGTAATTTTTGAGGTTTCTAATGTGATGTCGTAAATGATTAAATTTTTCCGCTTACATTTCAAACGCAGGCTGAACCCTACGAGATTTATCAAAATATTGTACTATGTATTTGTACCGCGGTGGTATATGTTTGTACAACCCACAATAGCATAAGTCGTGTAGTCCACGCGGGCGAAGCCGCGGGCGGGAAGCTAGTGATTTATAAATTACTCGTAGGTACATAGGCGTGAGTCTCCTATACAAGCAAATCGTAAGCAAATCATATCTTGGTGTGCGATAATAAATCTCCTGCAATCAATGATAGAAGATCCCGCATACTGGCACTAATTCAATGTCGAGTTTCAATTACCGTTAGAGCTCGATTATTTGAATATAAAAATATTAAATAAAAGAAAATACATGCTACTAATCGTAGAACTGAATTTTGTTAGGGCTAGGCTTTTCGGCTTAAAATGGAGGCTCTGCAATTGCCTGGATGCGGCATTATACACTCTATCGATTAATGTAAATGCCCCTTTAGACATACAATGCGATACGTGCGACATACATACGATAGTTTTGTTACTTTGTGATATCTGTTCTGTAGGACAATTCTTCAAACACATAGTCAGAATCGTATTTCAATACTTAGTGATTTTTAAACTGTTGTAACTCACTCTTTTACAATAATAACTGTAAAAGAGCCCTGCTGTTTAAATATGAGTAGCGGCCGCCCTTGGTTTCACTTGCGTGATTACCGTACTCGTATATATATATATATATATATAATGTGTGGGTTATATTGCGTGGGATAAAAGAGAATTACCAATGGTATGTTTTAATTTTGATGGTGGTAAGTAACATTACTAAAAATATAATAAAAACAGTTTCATAACTTTCTAATTGATGTTTTGAATGATTGTGTGTAAAAACAAATAAATCATACAAGGAATCGGTAATGAAATGTTGCAGTTTTCTGCAATAAATTATTTTAGATAGTTAACTTAGGGCCCACTTGCGGTTAGATGGGTTAACACATTTGACCCAGAGTTAGTGCTACTTGTGTATAAGTAACATTAACTCTGACCTAAACCTACCTTGGCGCAAGTGGGGCTAAGATGGATAAGAACTATATATGTATGTACTTACCGTTTTATGATGTTTGAATTTTTTGTATTTTTCAATGCTTTTTATATACTTACTTATGATAAGTTTTAAATAGAAAAATATTGGAAAAAATCCACTCGGCTACGAGTGAATTCTCAGATGGGACTTGAACCCACGACCGGGAATCCGGCCTACTGCTCTAACCACTGAGCTACCGAGACTTGCGGACCACCGTCGAAATTCTCCAATGCTTTTATATTCATGTACGCTGCAGGCCAGCGTTGTAACAATCAATGCGAGGAATATCCTTGCATTCGAAAGAAACATTTTTTCAAATGTTTAACGATCGATTAAGTTTCTCCGTGATAAGGAGCAGTGGGCCGGATTCCCAAAGGTCGTTGGTTTGAGCCCCATCTCAGAAATCAGTTGTGGCCGAGTTGATATTTTCCAATATTTTTCCATTTAAAATTTATCATACCTTCCTTTTGTCTCATCGTTGCCTATAACGAGAGCAAAGGTAGAAATTCGCTTATATTCCGTGCGAAAAACTTTCTTTGTCTTGTTTGCTGCGAAAGTTTGTCTAGCTTCGGACTTAAACTTTCGAATCTTACACTTAACTAACTTGTTACTATGTTATTCATTGTTCGTTTTAGTCTGTGGGAGTTTTGTTTATTATTTAAGATTACGAGCGTTCCATTTGAGAAACATAACGTTTATGAATACCGTTTCATGAATATCTATACTTATATTATAAAGAGGAAAGATTTGACTGTTTGTTTGTTTGTTTGCATTGAATAGGCTCCGAAACTACTGAACGGATTTAAATGAAAATGGTACACAGATACCGATGTATACCGATACCGAACATAGGATACTTTTTATCCCGATATTCCCACGGGAACGGGAACCACGCGGGTGAAACCGCGAGCGGCCGCTAGTATAATTATAAGATGAAAAGATTCGTTGCGTAGGGATTAACTGTAATCGCAAAGTTTAACCAACTCTTGATAGGTCGGTCAAGGGATGGTTAACCTAATTAATTAATTATCTTTTTTTATGAACGACGGGGTCACACTTAGCCTTCATCAATCCTCAATCACTGAGGAACTAGCCATCTTATCTCTAACTGCCGGAACACAACAATGCTGAAAAACGTTGTTATGGCGCCAGACTTAGATAAGATGGTGGTAGCTGGCCAGGCGGACTTACAACAAGTCCTACCACCAACCAAACCGAATACAATATGTACCCCCGCTGGGAGTCAAACCCGGGACCCCCGGGTCGAATACCGGTGGTTGCACACAGAGGCGGTTAAAATCTCCTGCGTACTTCGGAAGCAACGTGTATATGCTATTGTTGTTGGCATTAACAAATGCTACTTATTGTGCATTGGATCTAATAGAAATGATTGATCTTTAAAATTTCCTTTATTTTTAGTCAACTGCTCACGTATGTCACAATATGACGCTAAAACTTGATTTATTTGCAGCCGTAACTTTGATTGCTGCTCAATTTTCCCAAACCCTAATGGCGGTATTGGTGACGTCACACGGCCCGACCACTTATCAGCCGAAAAAATCTCAAGGTGAGAGAGATGATTGATATTCCCCATGTCTAAGCATTACTCTTTTTTATCTACCCTTGCGCCCATTACATTCCTATCGGGTTTTTTCAACGGTACCGTTATCCTTAACAACCGTACCGAAACCGATACGTAGGTATTACGGTAAAATATGTTTTGACTGGCTTTTTACAAAAGTGCACTTACGTTATTTTAGCTGGCTTGTGCTCTTTGGACGTGAAGTTAGAAACAAAGTGTTGGAGATGGAATATATGTATAGTAAATGTAATAAGTTATTCTTCATGGCAGGCGTACCAAAACAAGTGATATTATATCTTGCTTAGCATATACATAAATAGCTTCTAACTTAAAATTACTTCTATTAACTATTTTTTTTTATCAACGACTTGGAGACTCTTAGCCTTCATCATACCTGCTGTTAAGTGTTGATAAGGCTGAAGATGGAAGCGAGCCTCTCCCGGAATCCTCAATCATTGAGGAACTGGCTATGTTATCTTTAACTGCCGGAACACAAAAACGCTGAAAACATTGTTGTTATGGCGTCAGACTTAGATAAGATGGTGGTAGCTAGCCAGGCGGACTTACCACCAAACAAACCAAATACTACATGTACCCCCGCTGGGAATCGAACCCGGGACCCCTGGGTCTGATACCGGTGGTTGTAAATTGAGCAAACGCAATTTTCAGTGAGAATACGTAAATAGGTATCATTTAAATAACATTTCTTGCATAACATGAAAATGCTCCTTAGATGTTTATCCGTTTAATTTGCATAACAAGCTGAATGAAGGGGTTTTACACCGTTTTTAATGATCGTCTGTGACCGTCTCTGTACGGAGATTAAAGGAAGCTATTTCAGTAGTAAACACAAGGAAATACCCGCCTTTTACGGTTTTCGGAAACTCAAGCACAATGTTATCGTTTCGAGATAAATTTCGAATTGGCCATGCGTGAATTTCGGTGTAGGTTGAATTTTCGGGACGTGACACTGTACTGGCTCAGATAGTTTAGAAAAGTAGTGGTTTCCTTTATACGAAAGTACTACCTAATATATATTTCTGCCATAACTTCGACAGCAATGGCAGCAAATATCCTAATGAAAGTATCAATCAAGTGATTCTTCTGCAATTTTCATGATCAAGAATCTTAAATTCGGTCTTTGTTTAGGTGTTCACTTCTTACTTAAAAAATAGAATTATTTATAAAAAAAATATCTGTAGAATATAGAATGAAATATAATATAAAAAATGTTATGACTAAAACAACTTTTCCGGATATTTAACGCGCAATTTATTACACATTACTGTAACGGGGGCGTGCTCTTTTTATAATGAAAATTATGTTTTCACCTCACACGCTCTGAAAAGGAGGTTTTGTCAATCAGTTTAGGCGTAGAAAATCGCTTTTTGCGGCCTAGCGCGGCAAAGTAATTTTTTAATTTAATACCTATAAATATGTCAAAATACGTTCCGAATCGCACTATGCACTTTTTGTTACATTTTATTTTTATTTTAAATAGCTTTAAATTAATTATAATACTCTGTTTTGGTTTTATTATATTATTTTAGTTCATTGAATCATAAAAACAATAACAATAAGATTAAACTATTTGTAATAAAAAAAATATGTAAGGCTGGGTGAGATTTCACAACCTTTAATTGGATTTCGGACTGTGACATAAATCTTATTTTTAAATTGTCTTTGTCTTGTACCTCATGTCAGTGTCAACATTTACGGAATCGTTTTTATTCTTATTATTAAGTAACAATATATTCCTACTTTATATAACTTTGAATTAACTATAGTACTCCCTTTTTTATTATTTTAGTTTTTTATATCATTAAAACAACGAGAATAAGGCATATTTAGATTAAACTTTATGTTTAAATAATTTTTTACCGGAAGGTGACCGCGAATCAACCATAAAATGTTCCTCGCTGTTGTGAGTTGAAAAATTGTGTGTTGCGCTCGGCAGAAAAGTTTTAATAGCGTCTTGTACCTTTGAAATCCTCGCTTCGCTCAGGATTCAATCTTTGAACCACTCGCTACGCTCGTGGTTCAATCCTACAATCCTTTACTTGCTCAGTTTTCAATAGAGGTAACTCGCCGCTAAATAACCAACTTTCCAGCCTTGCATAACAAATAACTATTAACTCGATACTGTTTTTATAATTTCGGTGTATTTTCCGCTCACGAACTCGCATTGAACGGTGTTAGCTTTTATCTTTATAAAACTTAGTGTCTTTATGAGCTACTGATACTTTTCCTTTGTCTTAATTAAAACTTTAATAACTTGGTTGTATCTAAATGACTGAAATTAAGAAGTACAACCAAAAAAAAACGGTTAAACCAAAAGCGTTGTCATCTGTAAGAAAATATAAAACTTAATTTAAGCAATTAAATAATAAATGTATCAAAAACCAGTAAGCAAAATGTTAACCCAATCAACAATAAATTGATTGTAAGTAACAATTAAGCACCATGTATAGCAAATAAATTGAATGAAAAACATTCACAATAAAGAGCAATTCTGAAAATTTTCATGTTTCGCTTAATGAATACAGAATCAACGAGCAAATGGTATTTCCAATAATAGATCGATAATAAAAATATGTACATTTCGCAGAAAGCATGTTATTCGATGTAAAAACGGTGGAAAGTCGGAAATCAATGAAAAAGCGTAAAGCATAAAGTAACACCGGTCGGACTGCGAAAGCACATTGAAATGAAAATGCATTATTTATAAGACGCCTCTTGGTAGCTTACAATCTTTTTGTTATTGTTTCTATAAACAATCATGGACAAATAAACGACTTGGTACGTTAAAAGAAAAGTGATGATCATAAAAAAGCGTCAGACGAATATAGATGCTTTTCATTTGCGTTGAAAGCTATAGGGTAGGTGTGTAGTAATTTTCTCCTAGTAGACTTGCAATCCGAAAATACATAAAATAACACGTAATATTATTTATTTGTTTTCGAAGTTTTATATTATGCAGGTATTATATGTCGTTGCCAACTGGTTATATCAGCCGTTCAATTGGAGGGCTAGCCCATTAATTAAACGCCGGCACTAAATTGAATGCCTAGGCCGATCGTTTACTGAACCAGCATCACTTAACGTTCAACTAGTTGGCTTATTATAAGTTAGCCATTTGAAGATAGCTGACGTAAAATTAGCTAGGTGATTAAAATTTAGTTAAATTTAACTAAATTAAAAATATAAAAAGCTTAAATTTGCCATTTATGGGTATTCGTGTTTAAATAACATTGTTTAAACTGATTAAAAAAAAGTTTTATTTTTTATTTGTTCTGTGATCGATTTTTAATCATAATATAAACCCTTTTTCCTGAAATACATTTGGTAACACACATAACTAGGCTTATTAAAATCTACTTCGTTGGAAATGTAATCTAATTTTAACGACACAGCCACATAAAGTATTATGAATAGGTATCAAAGGAATCCAAATCCCATACAAAAAAAAAAACCAGATCCAGCGCAATAGTTTTGCATCTCAGATTTTAGAGGACATTTAAAAATAAAATTTTGAGGGTGGCTAGCTTTATTGCTCAAAAAGTTTTATAGGCGTTCTTTTTAAAACCTTATTTATCGACCAAAATATATTATTATTTGCGACTAGCTGTGTCCGCAACTTCGTTCGCGTGAGAACCGGAACATCGTTTGCAATGCAATCCTTCCCGACTAAATTGTTGGTAAGGCGATCATTTTAACCAACTCCAAAAAGGGAAGAGGCTATTAGTTGCCTATATTTTTACTTTTTGAAGAGAAAACTTAACATTTAACTCATTCCGCTGTAGTGGGATCAGATGGAAGGAGGTGGGTGATCCCCACCGTCTGGAGAGATGGCCACACTTGCTCGGCCATCTCTCCGCCGCGATGAGGCCTGGGTACAATACAAAGTATAAAGCCTGACCTGCTGCTGATTACATAAAATACCACTTGTATTCGCGATACATTGATAAAGACCTTCTTTTTTTGAAGTCGCTTAAAAAATATAAAAGAGCCATAACTTTTAGAAATAAAGGCAAAACATACATACAGCGCCATCTACCATGCACGCCATACCGCTAAAGTAATAAAAAGCAGCAAAAAGGATGTATTTAGTTAAGTCAAAATATATTATTCCAAATTAAAAATCAACAACTGTTGCTAAGCAACCAAAACCTGAACGACGCGTAAACTCCAACTCTGCCTTCTGCATATGCGCGTCACAATATAAATTTCTCCGAACGTCCTCTCTTTAAAATGTAATTACTTTTGTGAGAGTTGACCAATTTTGATGAAATAAAGCCTATAAGTACGGTAAGTTGAGATAAATATAAATATTTAAATAAATATTTCCATACAAATCACACCAATTATCTAGCCCACGTTAAGTATCATCAAGAACTTGTGTTATGGATACTAGATAACGGATAAACATACTTATATACTTACTTTTTTTTTTGTAAATACATACATAATATACATATTATTATAGTAAGTTGAGATACGGACTTTAAACATATATACATTTCTCTGGACTCAGATCAGTGGTTTTGGTGTGATGCTCATTCAAACACACAGACGGACATACAAAAATATAGAAATTCTGAGTTCCCCTTCCTATTTTTTTTGCAAATCCAAGCAATGTACAGGAACGCTGACTTGTACTATTAAGTATTCTGTGGCTGAACTTTGATTCTTATTATAAGTATAGATTATTGTGTAATCTCAATAGCATTCAAAAATAACTCAGAGCTACAGGGGTAGGCATATAAATAATAACGCAAATAACGTAAAATAAGTATACATTTCATCATTAATGCACAAAATCACAAATGCACAGGATTGCACTTGAGACGGTCATTAGGCTATAACATAAAAACATTTAAAAAAAAAATCAAACCGACTTCAAAAGGTAAAAAATAAAACTTTGGGAGTCGGTGCCAGCCAGGGCATTCTACATTGCACTTCTATTAACTATATATTTTTATGGCCTTAGCTAGCTAGCACCGACTCCAAAAGTTTTATTTTTTACTTTTTGAAGTCGGTTTGAATTTTTTTTATAAAATGTTTTTATTTCAGATTTTTTAGTTACATCATGTGCCGTTACTTACACCAAAAATCAGCCCATACACAACAATGTCATCTAGGTAAACGACAACTTGCCATTGATATTTTTCAAGATTATGAAAAAAATAACTAGCCAGATCTTCGTAAAAATTATACGGGACCACACATAAACCATTTTCTATCAGATAAAAAAAGAATTATAAAAATCTGTTAACAACTGGCGAAGTTATGGTAGAACATACATAAAAAAAAAAAAAATACAGTCGAATTGAGAACCTCCTCCTTTTTTGAAGTCGGTTAAAAAGGAGTGGTATTTTTTTCTGGCGTGGTGTTGATGTGGCGGCAAACAAGTTGATATCCATCCCAATAAAAATGAACTATATACTATAATAACTTACAAGACACACAAGCTAAACAAAGGTTTACCTAGATTAAGTTTTTGTTTATCTAAAAATGAATAGGTGTACTTTCAGTACTTGTTTACCTCTTAAAATGCTACAGCTGGCATCATAAGGTCTACAAATTCCCGTCGCGACTGCAGAACATGTTCAGTAAGAACATGTCTTCGAAGCCGTGTCGTAGTGAGTGAATGTGCACAAACAATACAAACGTCAACCATTATCACAAAGCGAAACAAACGTCCAGTATAAAAAAGTTGAACTCGTTAAAAAAATCGAATTAACAGATGAAATAATACACAGTACAGAATACAGTAAACGCAAGCGAACGAATGCGCATCTTAAGGAAGCGATGTCGTCACCATTTTTTCTCGAAATAAATATGAGTACTACAGTACGACACAAAAGAGTAGAAATCGGATTTTTGAGGGACTAATAACGGGGCCAATGAATGTCGGCTAAATAGATACATGCTTAATAAGGTTTTGTTTTAAGATTGCTTCTTTGTATCGAACGAATAAAAATAATTTATTTTGGTCGATAAATAAGTTTTTTAAAATTACGCCTAAAACTTCTAGGGCAAGCGATAGTGATAGTTCCAAATATTATTTTTAAATATCCTCTATAATAAAAACTTTTTGGGTTTTATTGGGCCATCTCCTTTCTGCCAAGGAATCAATTGAATTGAAATGAGTTGTATGAAATGATTTATACGTCCTACGAAATGTTTGTTAATTTAATCCACAACTAATCTACGTCTTAAAGAGATTTCAATTAAGGGCCAAGTCTGGTCATTAATTTTGTATACCGCCACTTTCGCCCTACTTTCTGGAGTTAAAACTCATAAATAAACGCAGTGAACTTTTTGTTATAAGGCTTTTGACTTATTACTTACTTTTGACGTTTTAATGTTTTTCATATTTTATTCGAAAAGCGTGGTTTTAATAAGTTGACGCCTTTAAGAACGGTTTAATTGCTTCTTATTGTGGGCATTACATGATTTATGTAAAGGCCCATTTCTGTCAGTTTTTTTACTTTATAACAATACTTATCTGAGGTTGGAACTAGTATTTTTGGTAAGGACACTTTTGGAATTTTCCATTTATTTTATAAGTTAAGCTGTTTGTTTCCGCATATGCTAATGCTTGTTCTTACTGTAGTATTCGTTGATTCGCACACCATAGGTTTCCAAAAAATAATCGCAAAACCATAAAATAAAGCTTTACTATTGTGACGCGAAGAATTAAATTATAGAATAGTACATTAAAGGGCTGTGTAGCAGGCTTATCAACTTAAAAACACACAGTATAAAGACAACATAAAAAAAAAATACCAGACTTGGAAACCCTGTACCGCAACCCCCTTCCGCCTTACAGATGGCATCGAATGTAACTGCCAAATTGCCAAAAGTAGTTGTTATTAACCCTGCTGTAGTCCGCTAGACGGCGGTTGCTGTACAAATGGTTGGGCAAGGATCTGTTCTACCCCATGACCAGTGATCATGACCACATACTGAGTACCACACACACACCACATACGATACGGAGCCACATACTGAGGATTTTGTTTGGCTCTTCGAGTCTCCATTGCAGAGGTCGCCACTGGACCTGGCCCGTCTTCCCTTGAGTCCCTTAGCGAAGTGCTGGCTGATGTTGGACTCCATATCTTGGTGGGACCTCACGGGGGGCCCCGCCTCCCTTACCTCGACTTTCAGACTAGCATTGCTCGGTATCAACTTAAAAGCCAACAGTACAAGAATAAATTAAAAAGAAACTTACCAGACTTGGAAACTCTGTACCGCAACCCCCTTCCGCCTTTCGGATGGCATCGATTGTAAGTGCCAAAATCTCCATAGTTGTTATTAACTCTGCTGTATTCCGCTAGATGTCGGTTGCCGTCCAAATGGTTGGGCAAGGATCTGTTCCATCCCATGACGTCGCCAACCACGGATCCACATACTGAAGATTCTGTTTGGCTTTTCGAGTCTCCATTGCAAAGGTCGCCACTGGACCTGGCGCGTCTCCCTTTGAGTCCCTTAGCGGAGTGCTGGCTGATGTTGGAGCCCATAGCTTGGCGGGACCTCACGGGGGCCCCGCCTCCCACATCTCGGCCTTCGGACCCACACTGCTCGGTATGTCGCCTGATGCGTTTACCTGGAAAGGGAGGCGATGTTACAATCACAATAAAGTCGGTTTAGTAGTAGTAAACATTTTATTGCTCACGAAAAAGGATGCGAAACGTAGTTTGGTAACAGCGTGCTAGGTTACCTTTCGATGTTTTATTCCCAAGTTTGAATTTAGTCTGTAAATTGTTGAATGACAACCCTTTTCAGCAATGTAATTTGGGATTTTATCGTTTTCTTTTGATTTTTGCATAGCAATAAAGATACGCTTTGAACATTATGATCGATAAAATAATTGGATAAATCAGAATTGTAGTAAACTATATTGTGTGGGTGGATAATTGGATAATGTTTAAGTATTAATTTTGATCTTTAATCCTATGCCCATAAGGATACGAAACAGTTCGCCAAACATTTTTGAAACCTAAGGTCCGACAATATTAATTAATAATTACGTAGCTACCCTAGTCACTGCACCCGGTCGTAGGCATCCTAAACGATAGTAGTAATAAATGGGTTTTTCACCAACTCGACACAAGAGGCTAGACACACGTATATCCAGTTGGTGTAACTCAAAAAGTTATCTCGAATTGAGATCAATGTTATTATATTTTTTACTTGTAATAACGTAAGAATTTCTAAAGTGAATTGTCCAGAGATCAGAATCAGACTGCCTAACGAGATTGAACAATAGACATAGCTTTCCCATCACAATAGCGTATTCAGCGGATTTCCTACGCGACTTTGAGTGAAACGCTCATCCATACTATAAAATAGTATTATAAATTCGAAAGTAACTCTGTGTGTCTATTAAATTAAGACTATTTTTTGTCGCGATAATTTGAAGTAAGCGATGCAACCTAATTCCACGCGGTAGCGCGATAATAATAGTTTGCGGCTTCGACTCCTGAGTAGTTAATGACAATTTTTTAAGCGACTTCCAAAAAGAGGCGGTATCTATATGGTTGGTAAGTTTTTTTTTATGTATGTACAGAACGATTACGCCGAGATTTCTGATCAGATTGACGTGATTCTTTTTTTATAAACATTTTATTCAGTTTGGCTCCGTAGTTTTAATTTTATGAGCAGTTTTGCTAACTTAGACGATGTAATCTTCACGATACTTCGTTTATAATGTGCATGAATCCTTGTCTAATCTTGAAAACCCATCTGTAGTTTACAAAACAACCTATTACAGACTCTAAAAAATTAAATAAAAAACTGCGTTTAAAAATCCAGACTTCAAAAACTAAAAAGAAAAAAAAATAGCCAAGGTGATTGGAGTCGGTGCCAGCCAAGGCAAGAAAAATAAAAGAAAAGGTTGGCTTGGCTGACTGGCACCGACTCCAAAAAGTTTATTTTTAGCTTTGAACTTAACTAAATAAAATGATTTTAAAATTATAGCGTGCAATACTGTAGCCAAAGGTCAAACGAACGTCCGTGATAATATCGGCTGCCTTGAAGATCACGATTAAGAAAACAATGTACGGTCTTAAACGGCGAGACGTGACAAATTAAAGGCAATTTCACAGCCCGCTCAATTCACAAGTTTTTGTGGAACAATGAGAAGGAAGGAATAAAAAAAAGGAATATGATTTGCTTAAGGAAGCCGTCATTTTTCTTTTTAAATAGAACTTCATAAGAATAATATGAGAGAAATAAAACAACTTTTGCGGAATATTTAGTGCGATTTATTTACCGCACCCAACCGTTTGAGGGACCCAACCACTACACCAGGTTTGATAAGCCACAGATCCTCGCTAGGGAACAAAAAATCGTCCCCAGAATGCTACGCGAAGCTATTGAAATCACCAAATATCCAAATTTCAATAGAGATGATGGTTGGAAGATACCACCAGCTCAGACCCTATTATCCATAAATTAAAATCTCAACCCAAATCACACACTGCAAGATCTAAAGATGCGGTTAGCTCTTTTTGTAGATAAATAACTAACATAAAGATGGAGGTCAGCCTGTTTTCGAAGTTTTCTTGGCAGTATTTTCTTCGAAAGTCCTCCTAATTTGTGAACTGCCAGTAGAATCATTAGTTTTTTCTTTTGTTAATAATAAATAATTTAAATAGCAAACAAATCAAAAATATAAACTTAATATTTGTTGCCATAGTAAAAATTATTAACTTTTAATTAATAATTATCTAACCGTTTTTGAACGAAATAATAAATCAACTTTGTGAAGGTAGACTTATAAGTAGCTAGTCAACCCGTCACCACGGCAACTGAAAAGGTGCCGAAACGTCGGGAAACCAAAAAACCTGAAATAAACCCAAAAATAATAATAATAAATCGCACTAAATATTCCGCAAAAATTGTTTTATTTAAATTATGAGTGCGCGAAGAAACTTAAGATTTGCTTAAATATAAGAGAGTACAATAACACGAATTGTTTGCAGGTTTGCATAACTTTACGTTCTTATACGAACATATTCACATAAAAACATAGATAAAAACACAGCCATGTCCTCGCAACCCTTGGAAAATAGGCAAAAAATCAATTTAAAATGTTCACATGTTAACTTATTATAAATACAGAAATGAAATATAGAATATGTCCACGTAACCCTTGTCTTAGAAATTATTAGTGACGGTATCTCAAAGAGTTATAAAATAAATAATGTCGTATCATATAGACTATCTTTGACGAAATTTTAACTCACAAAGATCTCGAATCTTTAATTAATCTACGATTTATTATATCTTCATTAATATTGTTGTTTCATCAAATATAAACTATCGTTAATATTATTAGTTCTACCCAGAACTATTATTTTCGTACGTTAGTAGTTCCAAAAATAGAAGCCCGGATAACGCGTAATTATAATTAATAATAGACAAACATTCTCTTTGAAGTATTGATTACGTGGATCCTTCGCAATAAGCTGAATCTTAGTAATTACTGGGCCATTAGCAAAAATATTGCGAACATCATAATGAGGGCGGCCCAGCGGCGTGGCCCGGAGATTTAATGAATCTGTAGTGTACCGAAACCTTTTCGCAACTGGTTGCAAACCAAATTTTGCAACTGGTTGCGAATCCAAGTTTCAGTACCCACAGAGAGTACCACACAGGGAAAAATCCACATTTACGAGTATCTTGGTTTTAGATTTCAGAAGACGGTACTTCCCGTAGTCATTTATTTACAAAACAGATAAGAATCAATACATTATATACCAGGTAATAATAGTAATAAAAAGAAAAGATATAGAAAAATGTCATGTCATGTGATTCTTAAGTCACCTTCGGGGCGAAAAGGTATTTTCTATTCTAGACGGTATACTGACACGTTTTATTTTAAGGCCTTTATCAACTATCATATTATTATCGTAACGTTTCAATTGAAAACAAGTTTGTAATAAATCCTAGCATTTTCCAAAAACAGAGATTATTGTTTATGATTTAATATTTTTTGCATTTTTCAATGCTATTTTTATACTTATGATAAATTTTAAATATAAAAATATTGGAAAAAATTAACTCGGCCACAAGTGAATTCCCATCTGAGAATTTACTTGTGGCCGAGTTAATTTTTTTCCAATATTTTTCTATTTAAAATTTATCAGAGATTATTGTTTTTTGGTTATTTTAGGTATGTCAAGTTATTAACTAAATATTTCACATAGGTATCTTACCGTTCCGTACATAAGTATTTTAACAAAGATTTATTAATGTTTTGTTATACCTATTTTTAGCTCTTCTAAAAATAGGTTAAACAAGACATTGCTTATCCTAGGTTTATAAGTAATAATACTTCGTACTCGCCACTAGCACTTATACCCGACATGTTTAATTAGTGCTTAGAGAAACTGTCAGCGAGTCGGAAATAACTATCTTATATTCTAAGCAATAAGACAATTGCAATATTTTTTTCTGAATATATTTTATGCTTTTTGTTTATTTTGAGAGCAATGGCGCAAGGGTCTACGTTTATTTTAACCTTTCTTTTGTTTTGTAGCTCTTAACCAAATCACAAGATAAGAATCTCTTATTTATTTAAGTGTTATTTTTTTTATATGAACAACGGGAAGTAGACTAGCCTTCATCATAATATGAGAAGTAACGAGAAGGCTAAAACTGGAAGCGCTTCTTTCCCGAAACCCCTTAAGCACTAAAGAACTGGCTATCATATCTCTAACTGCCGAAGCACAACAATGCTGAAAAATTGTTGTTATGGCGTCACACTTAGATAATAAAGGGGTAGCTGGCCAGGCGGACTTACAACATGTCCTTGTGGACAGGACAAGGACATGTTGTAAGTCCGTAAATTAAGTAATCCAAAATATTATGACCATATTTATTATTCTAGTCTAGAAGATAAGTTTACCTTACCAATAGCTTACATTTAATGTCTCGTATTCACTACTTTTGGGGTCGGATATTAACGAAACTTTCAAATTGTAGTCAGCTTTAACCGAAAATGTCACATCTGACTTTGATAAATGTTATGTGAAAAGTTGGAATGTGGTTTTCTTTAAAGTCCGAAACGAAATATGTATGTCGAGCGATTACGAACCTAAGCGAGCCTTAACTGAAAATTTAATGAATTTTTTGTTAGTTTTAGTTTTTATTGAGCTATAGTTTTTTAATGAAATATCGGTTAGTTTTGCAAGGACCAACTAGATGATTAAAAAACGTAGCATGTATTTCAGCACATTTTAGTATTTTATCTATCATTATCATCGTGGTATTTTGACGGACCTGCATGGGACTTACTTAGCAGTAGCGAGGAGTCAAAATATGGACAAGGTAAGCCAGACCAAAAATTTCTCTGACAATTCTCTTGACTGTATGGTGGATGGGTGGGGTGGGATTTTTAAAAGGGAAGCCGATAGGAATCGGTATGTATGGACCCTTCGCCACTGGTACAATCGGGGAACTTCCCGGTTGACCAGTAGATTTTTTTTGGGAAACGTTGTCTCGGAAAGTACTAAGGTTAAATAAATTATTTATTATTCAAATGAAATACCTTTGAATGGTCTATTATTTGTGGTATAAACAGAACTTTTACTTTTTTACTTTTACTTTTACTTTTTTAAATAACGCTCAATGAAAAAAGTCTAATGGTCAACCGGGAAGTTCTCCGACTGTACATAGCCTCCCTACTGCACCGGGGATCGGAGGTTCGATATCCACCAGGGACAAATGTTTACATCCGTTTATATTTGTAATATCTCCGTTGTTTCTGATATCCATATTACAAGTTATTTAGCTACTTATTTCGAAATTTGATGTCTGGTATTTATTAATTTATGTTTTGTTCAAACCGATTTACCATACATCATTAAAAATTTTGTGTGCACTCATTTTGAACCCAATATCCTGTTTTATTCGATCATTCGTATTTAGAACACAATTTATGGACAACGGAACCGAAGCGGTGCATCATCATACAATAGACTTCCGCTGCACCACGGATCTTTCTTCCCACTGACACAAGTAGAACAGACAGCAAATACACCACGCCATTGTTTGTTGCCAAACAAAAAGCGATCGGAGTTACAAAAGAATGTTCCCAATGTTTTTAACACGTATCGAAAAGTTGACCTTCTACGGATCTACTCCACTGAAGTGGCATAAAATCGAAATAGGTATTCTTGGGAGAGTATCGGCCTTACCACAAAATATTTTAAAACACTGTTATTTAGACAGTTAACCGCCTCTATGGTCTAGTGGTAACAACCACCGATATCAGTCCCAGGGGTCCCGGGTTCGATTCGCAGCGGAGGGTACATATTGTATTCGGTTTGGTTGGTGGTAGTGGTAGGACTTGTTGCGAGTTCGCCTGGCTAGCTACCACCATCTTATCTAAGTCTGACGCCATAACAACAATGTTTTTAGCATTGTTATGTTCCGGCAGTTAGAGATAAGATGGCCAGTTCCTCAGTGGTTGAGAGTTCCGGGGAGGCTCGCTTCCATCTTCAGCCTTATCAATACTTAACATCAGGTATGATGAAGGCTAAGAGTCTCCCCGTCGTGAATAAAAAATAAAAACGTGTTATAATATCAAACTGTCTCTATCTAACAGTATTGTCAAAAAAGTACTGTCACTTTTTTCACATTTCGCGATTTTGCTTTCGCGATAAACACTGTTTTGTGGTAAGACCGTGTGAATTTGAAAATTAAAAAATTATAAGTATTTGAGAAGTTCATTTTTATATGTGCAGTCAACAGCTGGATTTACACTTTGACCTGAATTATTAAGCGTCACTATCATTTCTCTAATTTAATTGACGAAATACCTTTGGATTGTCTAATTTCTTTATAAAGTAATTGAAAAAGTTAGATAAGTTTTCCCGTTTTGAAGATATTTTCATGAAATATTTGTAAATATTCTTTAGAAGTGTGTATCATAAGTCATATGAACTAGTATTTATTTAGAAATACTGATCGTAAGCATATGGTGAATTCGTTGTTATAATATGCTCTTCATATATTAGCTATTAAAGTAATAGGTATGGGCACTTTGAAACGAAAGGAGCATCCATTCTATAGGTAGTTAAATTTTTACTTTCACAATACTAATTGTTTCATGAACTAACAATGTTACTTTAACCCGATAGCACAATGTTATTAATTGAATCATTATACTTAAACACTCCATAACAAGGTAAAGAAAAAAATATACTTATCAATTGAATAATTCAAAAAAATATTTAACGAAAAACTGTACTTCTCGTTTTTGTTTTTTTAACAGTGACCTTTCTACAATGACAACCTTGCTATTGTTTTCATAGTAGCTTATTTACTACAATGATATTTTCAAGTTTAAATAGAGATTCGTAAATATTTATGAGTTGTCAGTTTAGAAGTATGAAGTATGTATATTTGCTGACTGCTTTCAGAGGCGTGTCATGTTTTAGGATATGTAAGTGTGTGAAATCCATTATCCAGCCTTTCATAATTGAAATTTACATCTGTCTTGGTTTCAGCTGCTTTTATCTTGAGAAATATATTGCGGGTTTTTGACAGGCGCATTATTGTTTAGTTACCTATTTTAATGTTGAATATGGTGTATTTGAATTAGCTATTATTATTATTTGCTATTATCGGTTTTTAGTGTTTATAATCGAATCATAACAGTTTACTATTCAATAGTATGACAATGAAACATATAATATAACATTATTAATAAATACGGGCACATTTAAAAGTAAGATTTAACAAATATTATAAATAACTATAATTAGAATATATAATAACTATATTAAAAGTGACAAATCATAAATGCATCATGTACGCTGACGATATTACATTAATAGTTACATCTGACATTGCACATAATAAATACAATTCAATACAAAATCATGAGACAGATATTAATAATGTAATAGATAAAATAGAAGAATGGCTGAAAGCAAATAATTTAATAATCAATTTAAACAAATCCCTCTTTATACAATTTAATAAATGTAAACAAAAAAAATACAATATAAAGCTAAATGTAGCTAAAATTAAAGAAGCTACACATGTGAAGTTTCTGGGAGTGATGTTAGACGAAGATCTTAATTGGAAAATGCACTTAGATAATGTATGTAGCAGAATAAATAGGTTTGTTTATGCACTTAATCGTATAAAAGCTATAACTAATAAAAGAACAGCCATAGTAACATATCATGCTTACGTTGAATCTGTTATACGGTATGGTATCCTACTATGGGGCAATAGTACGGACAAGAACCGAATATTTGTTGCGCAAAAGAAATGTATTCGTGCTATCTGCGGGGTCCCTCCTGACGAATCCTGTCAACCATTTTTTAAAAGCCTTGGTTTATTGCCTTTTCCCTCTCTTTATATTTGTGAAGTGGCTACTTTCGTTCATAATCATTTAGATCTATTTAAAAAAGCTGGGAATTTTAGACTTAGATGTCCACACAGACTAATATTCCAGGAAATTCCAAAAAGCAGTAAATATGCTAAAAGCTTTCTATGTATGTGCGTTCGTGTATATAATAAGATTCCTATCACCTTTAAAGGTCTGAACAACAGATTGTTCAAAATTAATTTATGTAAGTGGCTTAAAGAGAATAATTTCTATGACTTGAAACAATTTTATTCTTATCGTGACAAATGAATATAGTTTTTTTTTGTTTTGACATTATACCTACTGAATTCTATCTCGATGACATTGTAATACCTAAATTTAATTAAGCTTAATATTTCTCTGACATTTGTAATTTGTAATTTACCAATCAGTATTTGCATGCGATTTTTATAATCAGCAAAGCATGAGCATTTTATTTTGTAAAGCCTTGGCTCACCATCATTATACCATGTTTTTTGCAAATAAAATATCATTTATCATTTATAAATAACTATAATTAAAAGGTGAAAATAATTATAAAAAAAAGTTTTTTTTAATATTTAAAATAATTAAAAGTGTTGAACCACTTTTTATTATGTTGTCTTCCTTAATTAACCAAAAGCTATTCTAACAGATTTTTTTATCACTAAAGATTCCAATGTATCATTCTATTTTTGTATTCTATTTTCATCAAATACTTCCAATAAATTGTAATATTCCTGTCCGTTTCCTGGGGCACTATCCAGGATTGAGTGTCCATTGCCTGGAGGTTAAATTAAGAAGAGCACTTTATGACGTGGGTGAAAAGCATTCGGCGCGATCCGTCAGGTTCATTCGCCGCTATTAAGGCCCTTCGTACACGAGGCTACGCAAATCATCGATTCTCGACGGTTTTGGTCTCAAAGCTACTTTCGCAGTAAAAAATCATATAGTCAGATTTATAATTAAGTAGAGTAATTGGACAGGGGCCAAATGTCACTTTGTAGAAATAATGCTGCTTTATAATGTAGCTATAATGTTAATATTGAACTTGTGTAAGTGAATGGGATCAATATTTACTGAACTAGAACTGGATCTGAGCAAATCTTTACGAAAAACAGTTTTAAGCAGAATGATTTTTACAGTGACATGTCAAATTACTCTACTGAATAAAAAATCCGACTTTAGAAGTTCTTCGTACACAAGAACGCGTCGCCGACCATCAAAATCGTCGGGTTTCGAAGATTTGTTTTTTTTTATACGTCTTTGTGGTCTAATAGTAACACGAAATGGGGGTATATATGGGTTTCGGTTAGGTTAGGTTTGGTAGGATGTGTTGTACTCTTAGTCTGATGCCATAACAACAATGTTTTCAGCATTACTGTGTTCTGGCAGATAATGATAGATAGCCAGTTCCTCAGTGGTGGAGGATTCTAGGAGAAGCGCGTTTCCATCTTCAGCCTTATAATTATGTACTTAACATTAAATAAATAATACCTGATGTTTATGTGATAAATATTAAACAAGAAAATATACCAGAAAAAAGCAACTAGTCTCATGTCGCCCTGACGGGCGACCTGATCCCGTCAGGGCGACATGAGACTAGTTGCTTTTTTCTGGTATATTTTCTTGTTTGATATTTATCACATAAAAATAGCATTGTAAAATGCAAAATTAAAAAGTTATAACCTGATGTTTAATCATACTAAGGGTGTCTGCGTTGCTATGTGGCCGATGCAACCCGCCTGTAGTGTGCGATAGTTTATATATGTTACGGTTAATGTTTATAATTTTCAATTATTAATAATTACCACGATTCAAGGTAAAAGTGATTAATTAATAACTTTGTTACTTTTCAAAAAAATGCAAAGGTGGACTAACCTTTATATATATACATAACCGCCCTAATGTGCGCCAGCCTTTAATGGCTGTCGTAAAGTAAATCCATCCGTTTCATCACTCATCAGCGGTGAACGCGCTCGGGCTGTTGAGTTTAAGCAACTTTCGCAATGGTCGGTCACTGGTTGACCAAAAATTTACTATCTCGAGTTCCTCCATTAGAGAGTTAAGTCGTTGGTTCTTGTTGCATTTGCAGTTGTTATACCCACCAATCCGCATTGGGCCCGCGTGGTGTAGCAGTAAGCAAGGGTAGTGCCCCAGCAGTGGGGACATTAAAAATGGCTGATGACGATAGAACGCGTATTGATCGTTCTTTCTAAGCCTTGGGATTGCCCAGAACATGCATTGTCTGATGAATAAAAGATATACCTACAATGGAAAATGACTCTTTGACTTTTTCTAAGCCATAAATACCAAAACTACTTTTATAGTATATCATAACTGTAAATCTACCTAAAAAAAAGTTACCTACTCAAAAGAAGCTAGCTGTTTCAATACAGTTTTATATTTCTCAACATCAAACACACAATTTCATTCCATTTGAAAATATTAAAAGAAGAAATGATTATAAATGTTCATGAAAAAGTAATAATAAATAACTTGAAACTGAAAATGCGTAAGTATAAGCTTGTAGTTAAGATTTAAATTGATGTGAAAACGAATTTAGTAGCTAATCTCCCACGTCAATCATCTTATGAAATTCTATAAAAAAAATGGAATGCCAAAGTCGGTTCTGAACATTCGTAAATTAACGTAAAACCTTAAAGCTACCGCTACCGGAGCTGTAGGATCAAATTAATTGTTTGGACGCGTTTTTGCAAAAATTGAAAATGTAAAGATAACTCTGTCTCTTTGCCTGTCACTATTTGATGTATTTGAAGTGCAAGAACATTTGATTTATAATTAGCAAGTGATCCAGTGACCGCGGCCCCTGGAAAAATATCGAAATGTCTGAGAAATTTGAAAAGAAAAACAAAATAACAAGAAATTATAAGTTGTTTTGCTCCACAGTCTCCCTCATCGTCAAGGGGAACCTTCATCGTCGGTGTTCTACAGATTGTACTTCGGAGACTGTGCTATTGTGCTCCATGAGCTCATCCCGCCAGCTCCTTTTTATCACCGGGAGTCCAGACGTACTGCAGGCTATCACCCCTACCTGGTTGATAATCCCCGTCTGCGTACAAAGCGCTTTTCTTCATCCTTTATTATGCGCACAGCCAGGGAGTGGAATTCTTTCCTGCCTGCGTCTGTATTCTTGGCAGCCTACAGCCCTGGTACATTTAAAACTCAAGTGAATTTTTCGAGGCAAGCTCGTTCCATCTTCCTGGGGGGCTATCGCGTAAAAAAAATGGATATGGACATGGGCTTCATTTGACAGTTAAATGACCATATATGGTAATTTTATGAGCTTCAACTGTCAAATGAAGCCCATATCCATACCCAGATTTTTTACGCGGTACGGCCCCTGTTCTTAATCTTTGACGCCAAGAATTAAAAAAGTCGTAAATGTTGTTATATTCAAAAAACATTTGACATTTTAATGATTAAATGGAATTAGGTATACTTACTCGTATTTATATCCCCGTAATCCTCTTGACGGTTTGCTCTGAATCCACTCAGGTATTCAAATTTGAATAAAAAAATATCCAAAGAACTAGACTTGATCCGAATATTGAAGAAGGTAAGGGCATTTGGAGTGTTCTTTTCATCGATGCTACGTTATTGAAATGTACGGCTTTTGGTATGAATATTGAATGTAGATGCTTTTAGTACCTAGAGGTTATTACTTTCGTACCTGGGTTTTGGAAAAAGAAATAACTACTAAAGCGCATTTCTTTGTCTGTCTGCAACGCAAGGCCCATTGTATTTGCTTATTATATATAAAAAAAAACATTCGTACTTATACATCCTTTTTAGACCTACAGGTAAAAATAAAACTCCTTGAAGGATTATCTTTTAATTTAGCCTCGACCCTCGACTCGAATGAATATTTTTGGTTGTGTTCGATTGGGGTGATTGGAATCAAAGTTTTCTAAAGGAAAATCTACAGGAAAAATTAAAACTTGTGATAGATTGCTTTATAATTTTATACCATTTCATCCGAACCCAGTTGGGTTGTTGGTATTCTACTCTCCATAATAATTAATTTCTTTATTTTTCTTTTGCTTTTTCAGCTTTCTTGGTATAGCTAGAACCCTTTCTTCAATTTTTTTTAAAGTTAACTCATCTTTTAATGAAATACTACACGGTCATAAAAATTGTTAGTAGGATATTATCTGGTTATTTTCCACTAGAATAATATCACCAAGATTCATATTTTATAAGCTTTCTAGTTAGACGGTTTATAAAGAAGTTTCATTTGTCATTACGAGCTGTTTTTTTGTTTGTTTTTCACGCTTCAGACTATCTTTTTCACACAGACTAAAGCTTACTCAAGTATTTCCTACTTATCTTAAGTTTTTAATTTCGCAAACGCATTAGTAGCATAGTCTTGTTACATGAGTATGTAATGTAAGATTTTAGACAAGGAAAAATAACTGTCGTAATCGTAAGTAGATTATCATTGGAATTCAGAGCTTATTTTCTTGGTTTTTAAGTTTTATTTCTTTGAAAATAAGCTCACAATTTAAGTAATTTACCTATAATAGTAGCGATAAAGAAGACGTCTAGGTAAATTGGAAGACGAGACGAGACGACTTCCTAGTAATTTTGTTACATATAAACTAGCACTGATTCCACCCGCGTGGTTCTCGTTCCCTTCCGTTTGCGTAGGAATCACAGATCCCGGATACGTTTTAATCCCGGATATATTTATTATCTCTGTGCTAAAATTTCATCCAAAGTTGTTTGGTAGTTTTTGCGTGAAAGAGTAGCAAGTATCCATGCATCCATACTAACTTGCGTATTTATAATCTATACTAATATAATAAAGCTGAAGAGTTGTTTGTTTGAACGCGTTAATCTCAGGAACTACTGGACCGATTTAAGAAATTCTTAGACCATTAGAGAGCTACATTTCTCGCGAGTGACATAGGCTATATTTTATCCCGATATTCCCGCGGGAACGGGCACCACGCGGGTAAAACCGCGAGGATCCGCTTGTATTAGTATAATGGTTGATGATTGTAAATGCAAAATTAAATATCATTAAAATGAAGGCGATAATAGTCACCAGTAAACAATTTCTCGGAGATAATTCCTATTCCATTTACCCTTTTCCGCGTTTTAAATCGCTTTCTACAGTTTTATTATGTGCGGCAAGGGAGAGATCATTCCGAGTTTTATGTTAGGCAATAGCCATACATCATGGCTAAGGTCATTATGTCGAATCGCAGGCGAATATAAGGGAATTATCCCCCCGAATATTCGGGTTGGTAAAGGGTTTGTGCGGTCTTGCCCGATTTATAGGTATAAACTTAAATGGATGTCAAATTTTTCTTTGTTTTACTTTTAGAGTATCGTTCTACAAAAGGAACAAATGTAGCATTTAAATGATCACTTCGTGGTTTGTTTGTTAAGAGCATTTTTCTCGTTAACGTATGGAGGTACTAAAATCTATTTTATTTCAAATACCTAAGTACTAAGGACAGTAATACCTTGAGTTTTCTAAGCCAACGCAATCAAAAGATACGGTCACATATTTTGGCACTCGCAATTAAATCAAAACCTTCTTTCTGTTAATAATAATTAAAATAAGAACCATTGTTTAAAAGGAGAAAATCAGAAAACTATTCTTTTGAACGAAACCTCTGTATGCGAGTGGGACTAGAACTTTGCCATTTTCTTTAGGTATTGAAAGAAAGATAAATATTCAAAATAAGAATAGAGTTGTTTCCCGATTGTTTTACTAAATTGCTCAAGTAGTTATATTAATATAATTGAGATTGTAGTTAATATCTAATTTGACATGACCGACCAAGTAATTAATCACAATGGCGTCTTTATAACGAATGCGTCGCGATAGCAGAGCATACTATAATGCGTACTTCATCATTCCGAGATAACCGAGTTTACTCTGAGTACTCTCGTAGCTCTTATCAAGAGTCTACGACTGCAGTTTCTTTATAAAGACTAATGTAAATCAAAATGGTATTTTTAGTGGTATGGCAACTAAATGTACCTACAGTAAACTTGTATTTTCTTTATGCTATGGCAACTCTATCAAGTATTCAACTGCAGTTTATTTATAAACACTACGATATGAAGGTAAAAAAATCTAAAGTAAATTTGTACAATCTCTTGCAATAGTCACTCCACATTATTTTACAATATTCGTAGTCTTAAAAGTTCATAGATAAATATTTTCGCGCATAAAATACGTAACTACCTAACTTTTTTACCGATGTAAGAAACATCAGAAAAAAAACTTGATGTTCAATAATATAAGTAACTTTTATTATGCACTGATTAAAAAAATAATAAGAAATAAAATTAATTAAGTTTTAATCTACTTTAAGCCCTAGTGAAAAAAAGAGCCATATAATATCACCATTGAATTAAAACAACTTCATGGATTAAAACCGGTATTTTATTAACGCATTGGCTTATACTACGTGGTATTTTCGCGTGTTGTTTAATCTGTAAAAGTGGTTATATTTCAATTTGATGTGCTTATCAGTAGCGCTATCTGGAATTAAAGGTCCTATATTATGCGATCGTAATGTTATGGTAATAAGTTTACAGGGATATTGTTCTGAAATCATTTCATAAAATACATGCCCCAAAAGCCCAAAACCCAAAAGCAAAAGGCATGCTGCCATCATTTGCATTCAAACCTTTGAGCATAAAAATTACGTCCACCTAATTTTTTTTTCTACAAAAATTATATATCATGTCGCATGATTACCGTTTTTATTTGATTTTATATTAATAATAGTCGAAAGCGAAACAATATTATTATTCAGAAACAAAAAATGTTGATGAAAGAAACACTTTGCCATGGAACATTATAAACAATTTTGACAGGATGTGTGTTTCTTTAATATGTGTCACACACAATAGTTTATTTTTGTAAAGGGTTTTACCGGCCCTGACTTCTATGGTCTTCAGCCGAGACACAATAGAAAGGTAAATGTTTGCACAGATTAGACTATACACCATATCAGGAGTCAATGACCTTTAATTATGAACGTGCTTTAATCATCTTGCATCATACTTGCTTAATGTAGGGAAAAATTAAAAATATTTTGAACTTTGGAGGTTGGACTACTTTAGAGGAAAGGGTGATTTATCAATACTAATATTATAAACAGGAAAGATTTGATTGTTTGTTTGTTTGTTTGCATTGAATAAGCTCCGAAACTACTGAACGGATTTGGATAAAATTTGGTACAAAAATAGTAGATAGCCTGGTTATGAACATAGGATACTTTTATCCAGATATTCCCACGGGAGCGGGAACCACGTAGGTGAAACCGCGAGCGGCCGCTAGTAATTAAATAAATTTATAACCAAAATAGCAAAAAAATTAGAAAAATTATAACTTTTTAATTTTGCATTTTACAATGCTATTTTTATGTGATAAATAAAATAGAAAATTGTATTTATCACATAAAATAACATAGTGATAATAATAACATATAAAATAACATAGTCTCATGTCTCGCCCTGACGGGATCCCGTCATGAGACTAGTTGTTTTTTTCTAGTACATTTTCTTGTTTAATATTTATCAAATTAGAAAAAATTTAAACCTGAAATTATTGGCGAAGGCAAATCAGCACACGTCAATTTAGATGCAAAGTAATTAAAAGATAAAGGAAAGATTAAAATTCACTTTATTTACATATTGTTTTCAGTTTATTTTTATGTATTTTTTACATTTCCCGACGTTAGACACTTTATCAGGAGTCAATTTTTTTTCTTGTTCATTAAGTTTCTTTCTATAATTTGATTCTACAAAATACTGTCAAAGACAGTAAGTATTTCATACTTCATTGACAGTGTTTCAGTATTTCAAGTCTTTCGAAACAGTCTCAGCAATCTAGACATAATGGTATAAGATCACGCTGATCTTCCGTCCGTTCTGTAATACATAAGTACTTATGATACAATGAGAAATACCAGACCAACTACGCAGAAAGACCTATACGTAACGTAACATATCGAGTTTTGGTTTTCAATAAAGTTCATTTTCCTCTAACACCCGATGAACATTAAAGTCATCCACTAATTATTTTGCGGTATTGTTTTAATAAAGACGTAAATTAGCGGAATGATGATGCCAGAATTTAGATTTTGTTGTCGGTTTACCGCGAAAGGTATTCGTAATATTTATTACGTGATTTTCGTGAGCTAATAATCATTTTTGGTACTAAAAGGTGTTTCATAAGTAAATATTAAGGTTGGAGTTCACGTTTGAGCGTTTACTATCGAAACGTATTTGGGAAATGAAAGTAATTATTATGTATTACTTTGACAGCTTTGTCAGACAATAAAATAAAATATCAAAAAAGATTAATTACTTTTTAATTTTGCATTTTACAATGCTATTTTTATGTGATAAATATTAAACAAGAAAATATACTAGAAAAAAGCAACTTGTCTCATGTCGCCCTGAGGGGCGTCCCGTCTTCCGTCGGGGCTCCCGTTAGGGCGACATGAGACAAGTTGCTCTATTTCTAGTATATTTTCTTGGTTAAAAAAGGTTTAGTTAATTTGACGCAGTTACATTTTTTTTATCGGGTGTCATGTTTATTAAAACCTCTATTAATTATTGTTTTATATTGGATGCATACAATATGATATCCTTCTCATCCTCATCCATTCCTTAAGAAGCCTGTGTCCGAATATTTGGAACAAAAAGGTTATTAATTTGGTTAATTAATTTTTCCACCTTGACTTGGGTCTATATAGGATTTATATTTTTGTAGAAGGCTTAATAATATTCTTACACCAAAGAAGTTAATACTCAGGATAAGTTTGGAGGCAATTTTTCTAGCAAATATATCTATTGTTTTTAATCCTTGTTTTTATTGTTCTTTTTTGTGTTACTTTGTTTGTTTATCTGTGTGCTTACGTGTAGTGGAATTAACAAAGCGGTTCCGGCGGAAGATCAGCGCTGGTCGTAGTTAGACCATGCATTATGCTGAGCCGGGACCGTTTTGAGACAATGTTTTTGTGTTAATTGTTAATAATATGTTTAATTGTCGTCTTTCGTTCAAATAGAAAAAAATACATATGGTGTCAATAGCAGAACAAAGCAATAACAAACATATTAAAGGAAGGAAAGCAATATATCCATATTTACAACTAAACAATTGAGCGTTCTTTGGGACAGTTATGGGAGAAATATCAGAACAGGCAATTTGTTTTGTGGTATAGGGGATCTTTTCTTGTGATTCATAATAATGATATTATGTATTAAAACATTTTTTTTACGGCGACAACGAGCACTGTTTACCTATTTTATGGATATGTATGGACTGCTTCTATGTCTCGATCAAAAAGCTGGCGACAGCCAATTTACTACTTCTAGCCTCTTTCTTTGGGTTCTGTCTTAGCCAAGTCATATTAGGGGTTTCACCTCGGAATGAGAGAGGGCAAGCTGTAAACTCGTATACATCTTCATTTTGGTGTTCTTAAAGTTGTCTCTAAAGTCTCATAAAATTTGGTCGCTGCGTCGTCAGTTATTCAATGTCAAACAAAGGTCAGTTTTTCGCGATTATCTCGGTTCCTATAGCTCCAATGATGTTGACATTTATATCATAATTGTAAAACAATCAAATCTTTCCTTTTTATAATATTAGATATAGACAAATCACCCTTTCTTCTAAAGTCTGATTCCAACCTTCAAAAAATATTTTTGGAGGTTGGTTCAAAATATTTTGTATTTTCCCTAAATGAAGCAAGTATGATGCAAGATGATTAAAGCCTGTTTATAATTAAAGGTCATTGACTCCTGATAAGGTGCATAGTCTAATCTGTGCAAACATTTACCTTTCTATTGTGTCTCGGCTGAAGACCGTAGAACTCCGGGACGGTAAAACCCTTTACAAAAAAAAACTATTGTGTGTGACGCATATTAAAGAAACACACATCCCAAGTCAAAATTGTTTAAAATTTACCTAGGCAAAGTTTTTCTTTCATCAACATTTTTAGTTTATGGAAAAATCAGATTTTTATGACCTTTGACATTTAATAACTAACGGCGCAGGGACCCAGATTTTATGAGACTTTTGAGATAACTTTTAAACACTAAAATAAAGGTACGTGTATACGAGTTTACAGCTTCTCCTCTCTTATTCCGAGATTGACCCCTTTTTTGGTCAATATGACTGAACTATCTGTGATTTTAACAATGAGGCCGGCGACCTGTCAGCTCCCCGTACTAATGTAATACCAAAATGATTGGCAACATACACCCAGAACCTCCACTGATGAGACTACCCTTGTTTGAAAGATAGCACATCCATGATCCTCTGTGCCAATGTGCTTCGAATTCGACATTATAAAAACGATTTTCTTAATATTTATTAATTAATTAAACGGTGGGTATTTAAAAACTAGGTACCTACGATCTCTCTGACTTACGTCTGAAAGCGATTTCGCACTACGTTCGATCCGAATACCTGAAAATTCTTTCCGAGGTACGGGAAGTCATAGATCTATTAGTACCTATTGTAATTAAAGCAGTAGATTCCGACTCTCATCATCCGATTTCTCTCTGTCATCCGAAGAGCGTTAACTAGTCCGATCCGAATCTTCCCATTCGGACGCTCTTGGGATAACAGTGAGAAATCGGATGACGGGTGTGGGAATCTACTGCTATAATACAAAACTATTAGTTTTATGACTACTCGTACTTTAGAATGAATTTGCGTGGATGCGGATCGAACGCAGTGCGAAATCGCTCTTAAACTCAGTACTCATTACAGTAATTATAGACCGTCGGTATACCCACCGTTTGATTTTGTTTTTTAAGAATAAATATAAGAAAATACTTACTAGGATTGTTTGGTAATGCCCCGTAAGATGCACATATTCAACCTTATATAACTAGAGATTCCTGAGATAGAATTTGATGCGCACTGAAACAAAGTATAATGGATGTGCTATCTACGAGTATAAAGGGTAGTGTCATTATTGGAGGTTCTGGGTGTGCTGCACATACATTTTTGCCCACCTTCCTTAAAGCATTATTGATGTTGTGTTTGATTGTGTTTTTTATTGGGTAAATATTTTGGATATTTTTTTTAATAGAAACCTAGATATATTTTAATGGGCTTTTATCCTTATGGATACGCCAGACCCATTGTATCTTCTTACAATACTATACCAACTTATATATGTTTATATAATTAAGTTACAATATAATTAAATTCTAAGAACTATGTATACAAGTTATTTTATGGCAAAGGAATCCCTATTCACCTTTTTTATTAGGCCACCTAATTTCTTTGCCGCATATTATTATATTTTGGTACTACGCGTAACTGACGCGTCGCGGGCCTCTTAAATCCCGATCATCATCAAGAACTCTGTGCCAGTTTTATTTGGCTCACAAAACCGGATACAATCTGTAGAAACACAATGCAAGTTTTTTTTTTATAACTCATACTAGATTAATCCTACTAGATGCAAGCACAGCATGCATAAGAAAAATAACACATTACACTGTAGACTATTATCGAAGTGTAGCTATACAATACAAAATAAACTACTTTTCACTATTTAATAAATTTAAATGAGAAATTACTAAACTGAAACTAAAATTACATACAATTAAATTAATTGGAATCAAGATTGATTTTCATAAATCCTACGAACACAACGCTTTGCCGAGGCCAAAGAACTGTTAAAAATGTCAAAAAAAAGCTGAGCTTCTTATGGTTGTGCTCCCTAAATCGGCTCTTACTACTTACTTACTTTGCTCTTACTCTTACACCCACGGGAGAGGGTAGTAGTATTTTAGGCTGGCATTCTCGCGGCCAATACAGGGTATTAAAAGACCCATAACGAAAAAGAAAACCACGTATTCTACCCACAGTTATAATCATTTTCTTGTATGGGGTCAAATCTGGGAACCTGATAGTTAAGGAGTTATTGACGATCAAAGTCAATATTTATTCTTAAAGATTATTGTTTAAAGTTACAAAACCGCACTGAATATCAAAACCAACCAAAGAAACTGGATCCCGGCCGTCTACTCATACCCTCTAGACACACGCACACGTTGTAGCACGCGTTTTTTTGCGTGTAAAAATAAAACCCATTTTATTGAAACGAAAAATAAAAGTCATACCCCAGCAATTATTTTCACATATTCTTATTTAGTTTGATGTACACTACGCATATATTATGCCTTCGGTATGGGTCTTTTAACACCCTGTATATCTTTTTATCTGTCAGTATTTTATAGCAATGATTGAACGTTTTATATTTATAGCCAAGTACAAAACCAAAGGTGCCTTAATGCGATTGCTTTTTAATTAATAATTCAGCATATCCATGCGGGCGAAGTCGGGGTTGGAAGCCAGTTAGCTCATCAACCTACCTAAGATCTTTTCTGAGAACTTCCAACTATGCTGATTTAATACAATTTGATACGGTGTAAGAATCGATTCTGCTATCTTTGAACATGAAGCTTTATTGCTGAACCTCAGGGCCGGTTTGGGTGGGAGACGGGCTTAAAAGTGTGCGGCGAAGCTATAAATACTTTAACTGAGGCATAGTTCACAAATGAACGAGGTGGATAATGTTATGATAAGTTAATCCGTTCAGCCATTTGAAAGGTAAGAAGCAATAAAGAATATTAAATAGAAACGTACAAGAAACGCGCTAAAAACATAACCCTTCCTTTGCAGTCGGGTAAAAATACAAAGGAAGTATCCTAAAAGTTAATTAGTAATGTGTCTAATATAATTTAATGCCTTCAATGCTATAAGTAGCGCTTAGTAGCCAGTAAAGTGCTAAAAATTAAGTGCCTTGAAGAAATTAAGGATCTGTTTCTACCAAGGCTAGCTAGCTTATGATCAACTTTCGTAAGATGATTTTATATACCTACTACTGATACTCTTTCAACTGTGTCAGTAGATTATATTTATAGCAAGTGTCGGAATGCGTCGCGCCTACCTCCGCCTTAATAACATCACTGTCAATTACTCACTCGCTCGGTGCATCGGTTCTACCATGTGTAATGCCCTTTATCAATAATACCGAGACAAAATTAGTAATGTGCCTAATATAAGTTAGTGCCTTGTAAAATTATGTGCTAAAGGTAGCAGTGTGGTAGTCAGTAAAGCGATAAAAATTAAGCGCATTGAAAAATTTAATGACATTTTCCCCCTGTAGACCGTAGGTAGGTATGGCGAACTTTCGTAAATTGAATGGATGTACTTACCTACTGATTGTATTTTTACTATGACGATTGATTGTATTTATAGCAAGTGTCGGAATGCGTCGCGCCTACTCCGCCATAATAACATCTCAAGCTCATTACTCACTCACACGGAGCATCGGTTCTACCGTGTGTAATGCCCTTTATGAATAATACCGGGACAAATTAGTAATGTGCCTAATATAATTAAGTGCCTTGAAAAATTATGTGCTAGTAGCAGTGTGGCAACCAGTAAAGCCATAAAAATTAAGTGCCTTGTAAAATTGAATGCCATTTCCCCCCCCTGTAGAGCGTAGGTAGGTATGGCGAACTTTCGTAAATTGAATGGATGTACCTACTGATTATATTTTTACTGTGTCAGTTGATTATATTTATAACAAGTGTCGGAATGCGTCGCGCCTACTCCGCCATAATAACATGTCAAGCTCATTACTCACTCGCGCGGCGCATCGGTTCCACCGTGTGTACACAGCAGTATATCAGTAATAACACCGCGACAAATTAGGAGCTAAAATACCAAGCTTGTCTCTTGAAATACAGTGCCTACGAGTTTAAAAATTATATCAATTCTTTTAACAAAACCAGCTTTAGAATGTTTAACACGCAGGTATTATGAAGAGGTATTCCTCGAAGCGCACCTAAATCAAGGTGCGCTGCGAGGAATCAATAAAAACATGTCAAGCTCATTACTCACTCGCGCGGCCCATCGGTTCCACTGTGTGTACACAGCAGTATATCAGTAATAACACCGCGACAAATTAGGAGTTAAACTTAGAATAATAACGCGTTAAAATACTAAGCTTGTTACTTGAAATACAGTACCTACGAGTTTAAAAATTATATCAATTCTTTTAAAAAGACCAGCTTTAGAATATTTAACACGCAGGTATTAGGTGCGCTGCGAGGAATCAATTTAAATATTATAGTTTTATTCATCGAAGTCGACCTATATTCAAAATTTGAATAGTGATGGGCTCTAAACTGAAAATAACAGTTATCAAGTAATGACCGTTATTTAAAAAAAAATCAGACTACGATAGAGTATTATTATTAAAATGTCAATTGAACAAAAAGTACCAGGGCAAGGACCAACCAACCAGGAGTTATACTGACTTGAAAGCTGCTGGCTGCCTATAATTAAATAAAAAATGCCTTAATATAAAATCAGAACTTCTCAAAATATCTAAAATAACTCTTGGCTACTTATACGACTCTGGTACTTTCTATTAAAAATATTTTACTTTAATGTAATCGTAACACCCCTCTAAATGAGTAAGTATTAAAAGTTCTGACGATATCCTATATCGTTTCCTCGGGCTCTTCCCTATGCTTGCACTAGTAATATCATCGCGCATTTTATTTTATTTTCTTTTAAAACGTGATATATAAGTCTAGCTAGATCAATATATTAGTCCTAAGGTTTGTATTTAGTTTTAAGTTATTTAGTACGTTTATGTGAAATATTTTGTATTATTCAATTCATCACATTTTCACTTCCCTCAGTAGGTATTTTGAAAACGATAAAGTCTTACGCATATATACATTATTATTCAGTGTCTAAAAATCCAATAAATTACTACGTTCCGGTTATTAATGTTATAATACCTATAACAATGGTGCGCCCGATTGGGTATGATCCATTTAATTATAGTAACTGATTCAACGAACCGTTTCTAATTGATACAATGCGATGCGTCCAAGAAGATCTATTATATAGCAATATCTTGTTAGTATTGTTTATTTAGGATTGAGCAGTTGTAAGAAAAAGTTTGTCGTTTATTTGTGGAGGGTAGCGACTGCGCTGCGCACCTTACTTCATCAAAATTTAAAAGAAAGAAATTATACATTTATTTTTGATAAGTATTTTGTAGATAGTCCCATCTAGGTGGTCCGATGGATATTGCTATAATATACATTTACATCATGTGTTAACAAAATACTATAGCACTTGCATTAAGATTTTTGAAACGGGAACTTATTATCATTTTGATCAATATTATCTTTCAAAACTTTTGCTCAATTTACGAACCAGTACTTTAACCGTTCATCAAAAATCGCAGGAAATCGCTTGTAACAAACAGACACTTGATTTTTATGGATATACTTACTTGGATAATAACATAAATATTTATTTAATTCGGTCATAATCATCAGTTTATCGACAGATTCTGCACTATTAACTATTTCCAATAGGTAGGTGCTATAAACGTTTTCATAAACTTCGATCGATCCTATTAAACACGAAAATGATAAAACCATAATACAGTGCTATAAAACGTCTGTAGTTACTACATTAAAACACGATAAAATAGGTTAAAATCGGTTTTGTTTCGATTCGAAAGAGGTCGGTGCCAGGTAGAGGGAGGCACGTCTGGGTAGGTGCAGTATAAGGACATAGTATAAAGATACATACAGTATTTTATCTTCATACAAAGGTCCGTTCGCGAGTAATACTCGACGCGCCTCGATTCGGTGAAAGCTCGGCAAGAGTCAGTCACGAATGCGCCCCGCGCTGACGTCCTCACGCTGTGAAATTTTGTACGCAGTAAGTGTGTGGTAATGAATAATCTAGGTTGGCGGGCAGCCCTATCGCATGTTGTGAACCGCGCGGCTGCAATAATAATATTTTCTTTTTATCAAGAAAGAGTCCCAGACAAGATACTGTAGGTTGCTTTATGCTGTGCTAGGGATGACACACCGTGGTACAGTTTGCCGATACTATTTACATCCCTCTAGGGCTCCCAAAAGGCTGACAATACTTTTCAGGTCACGTGAACTTCACGAACAAATTTTGAATAAGTGCCTTTAGGGATTTATCGTGAAAGTAAAATATTGAGAATATAAATTCTTATACTCTTAAAACGTGGGTTGTTCGATTTCTAGATCGTCTTATTATGTTTTAGAGTTCGATTGGTAATAATAATATTATTACAGTTTTTCTTTTCTTTGAAGAATCTTTACAATATGAATAAAGCGAAAACTCCAAGGCCATCAAAGTGTTTATGTAAGTATTAACATACCGAATGTGACAGGCTGTGTTTATGGTAGTTCATCAGAAGTACTTTTTTCATACTCTTTCTCCAAATAGACTCGTGGGATTTGTTAAATCACTCAATCAACGTTAGGCGTACATATTTTTCAATCAATCACCAACAATTGTGTAATTTAGTGAACGCATAAGTAAAAATAAAAAGTAATAAAAAAAATATAGAATGAATCGACAAATATTTTTATTCCAGAACATAATCCGTGTCGTCCAGACTCGAGACCGAACCATATTTTTTAGGAATATAGGAAAAAATCTCCCTGGGAGATTCGCTTTGAATATAAATTATGTTACTTAAAATATTTTGCTAGCTTCCCGAAGCCATAACTTTGAACTTCTTTGACTTACATCAATGGAAGTACTTAGTTGTCTAATTAATACAAATAATTTGTTAATTTTTTTTTTAATAATCATAAAGCAATTCTACTTCTTTGACTTACATCAATGGAAGAACTTAGTTGAATATTTAATACAAATCATTTGTAACATATTTTTTTTAATAATCATAAAGCAATTCTAAGCTATTACTTTGAACTTCTTTGACTTACATCAGTAGAAGTACTTAGTTGTATATTTAATACAAATCATTTGTAAAATATATTTTTTTAATAATCATAAAGCAATTTTAAGCTATGCTATTTGACATGTTTTATATTAATACCGAAGTATAAACGTTTTTCTCGCAAAGTCGAAAGCTTCAGAACCGAGATTCAAATTTAAAATGGCAGAAATTGTATCAAATCGTTGATTATTTATAACAAACTTAAAAAGTTTTGTCTAAGCCTTCTAGTGGAGGATAAGAGGTGGCGGGGCAGCGTGCACTGGATATTTTTACATGGTCTGTAGGTCATTAAAATAAGATGCTTTTTTCTACTTTTTAACAATATCTTGCACAAAAGAACACAGTTTGTATAATAATTCCTTTGATAAACGTACGTTAGATTTCTTTAACAAGAAAAACTTAAAATCAACGACGAAAACATGAAGTTAGTTTTGGAAAAAAGTACCAATTTTACAATCAAATATTTTGACTGTATACGCCGTAAACCATTTTCATTTCGCAAACACAAAAACTACAGAGCGGATTTGGATGACATTTGGTATATAGCGGCTTCAAGTAGTGAACTAATACATACTCCTTTATATACCAATATTCCCACGGGACCGGAACTACACGGGTGAATATTGAAAATGGAAACGGGCATTAAACGCGTAGAACGTGATAGGTATTTCACCCACCTAATTTTCCCGACGTTTCGGCCAAGTTACATCGGCCGTGGTCACGGGCTGACTGGAAATGCGATGCTACGTCTCGCCGTCTCGTCCGAGGTGGAGTCTTCATCCACAGTCCAGTTTTTTCTCCACGTACCGTCACACACAACACTAATAGTGTCCCTATTCTGTACTGCAACCGTATTCTGATTGTTAGATAACCGCGAAGTAAAAGCGATTTTTGTCACTGGATTTCAGGTTTTAGACAATTTAAAACTATCCTCACGATTGAAATTGTTTGGGTTTATTTCAATTGTATCACGTTCTACGCATTTAATACCCGTTTCAATTTTCAACATTTATAATGCAACGCGAAAGTTTAAAGGTGTATACACGGGTTAAACCGCGGGCGGCCGCTAGTCTATCATAATATTTATAAATACCTTCCGCGGATTCTTCAGAGTGCGTGTGTCATCCCCGCTTCCGCTATCGCTAGTTCCATGCTCGGAGTCTTACTTCCCATCTGAACTCGATTTGCGAGCACATACCCGTATCACTGCTATGTGAAAAATGCTCAAAATTGTTTAATTTTACCTAAGGGCATCGGTCAAAACTACTTTTGCCAGATTTTTGCAGTTAAAAGTAGTGATTAAAAGTTATGATTTTGACCGGTAACACATATATAGATGCCTTCCGCGGATTCTTCAGAGTGCGTGTGTCCGCCCCGCTTTCGCTATCGCTAGTTCCATGCTCGCAGTCTTACTTCCCATCTAAACTCGATTTGCGAGCACATACCCGTATCACTGCTAAGTTAGGACAATTTATGCTCATTGTTAAACTGTTGCTATGAGTTGCAAATTAGTGGAATGGAGCCTGCAAAACTGGTGCAGAATAAAGTTTTACCCTGTCACCTATTTAGTGTTCATACCAGTAGGTACAATCGGGGAACTTCTCGGTTGACCAGTAGAGTTTTAAGAGAAATGTTTTCTCGGAAAGTACTAAGGTTAAAAAAATAATTTATTATTCAAATGAAATATCTGTTAATGTTCTATTATTTTAGAAAAAAACGTTTTTTATTATTTGTTACTTTTTAAAGAAAACTCCCTAAAAAACCTTTACTGGTCAACAGGGAAGTTCCACGACTGTACCTACCTGCTTTTCACAATGTTAATACTATGCCATTCAAACAAGAATATGATGAAACATGCGCCATTTTGTGACGTCATTCTGTCAAACTACGCACTTAATACGGTATGCAAAAAAAAAACAAGGAAAAATAAAATAAAAAAATTAATTCGTTTAAGTTTGTATGTATAAGCCGAATTTTCATGACTAACAATGAAACAAGTCATGAAACAAGTGGCATAAAATTAATGTCGCGACACTAATTTTCGTCAACTAATGTACGTGTAAGTAAACATCAAGTTTCACAATGCATGCATTAATTTAAAAGAAAGAGTGTTATCTCGATTAATTAATACTTTTTTTGCAACGGCCCGTCCTATTCTTATCTGACTGAATCGCATCGTTCTTGTAGGTATATTAACATGTTCATTAAACTTTGTTTTTGACAGCAATTAAACAACCAAATTTTGCAACATTTGAAGGGGTATTTTTATGTAATTAGATGAGTAATGACAGTTTTCCTTAGACAAGTATGGAAACAACATGTTTTCTTAGTTTCCTTATTAGTTGTTAATCACAAAAGAGTTTAATAATTTTACAATTATTAAATTTACAATTACATTTGTTTTACTTTACCTACTGCGTTATTTGACCTAAGTAAGTACCTTTTTATTTGTTAAAAAGTTGTTGCTATTGAGACTTAGTATAATTAACTTTTCACCTCACACGCTCTGAAAAGGAGATTTTGTCAAACATTTTCTGCGTAGAAAAACGTTTTTTGCGGCCTAGCGCGGCAAAGTACTTTTTTTAATTTAATACCTAAAAATATGTCATAATGCGTTCCGGATCGCAACTATTGACTTTTTTGTTACATTTTATTCTTATTTTAAATAGCTTTAAATTAATTATGATACACCGTTTTGGTTTTATTATATTATTTTAGTTCATTGAATCATAAAAACAATGCCCTGACGGGATCCCGTTAGGGCGACATGAGACTAGTTGCTTTTTTCTAGTATATTTTCTTGTTTAATATTTATCACACAAAAATAGCATTGTAAAATGCAAAATAAAAATGTATAAATTACAATAAGATTAAACTATTTGTTATATGAATTTTATATTAGGCTGGGTGAGATTTCACAACCTATGATTGGATTTCGGAACGTGACCTAAATATTTATTTTTAAATTGTCTTTGTCTTGTACCTCATGTCAGTGTCAACATTTACGGAATCGTTTTTATTGTTATTTATTAGTAACAATATATTCCTACTTTAAATAACTTTGAATTAACTATAATACTCCCTTTTTTATTATTTTAGCTTTTCATATCAATAAAACAACGAGAATAAGATATATTTAGATTAAATTTAGGTTTTAGAATTTTTTACTGGAAGTTGACCGCGGAAACAACCATAAAATGTTCCTTGCTGTTGTGAGGTGAAAAATGTGTTGCGCTCGGCAGAAAAGTTTTTAGCGTCGTGTACCTTTGAAATCCTAGAATCCTTCACTTGCTCTGCTTTCACTAGAGGTAACTTGCCGCTAAATAACTAACTTTCCAGCCTTGCCTAACAAATAACTATTGTATTTAATAATTCCGCTCAATAACAAATGTGACTTACAGCCGACCAAAAAATGACAGATATTCGTGAATTGCAATGGATTTTGATACATGTATGTTTATCATTGTCATAGATGGCGAAACTAATGGTCAGTATTCCTTAATTCTCAAAATAAGAAAGTCTTCAACTTCATTTAGGCTTGATATTATATACTCACCATCAAAAAAATATCACCTTTTAAGAAATCTACTTTTAAACTTAGTTAAACCTTATTTGGAATCAATTTATGAGGGAAATGTTGGACATCATTTGAAAGGTAACGCAATGCAGTACCCAAATCAATTCAACTTGTTTATTTTTATTGGAATAGAAGAAAACATGTTAAAATTTTCAAAACAAAATAACACTCATTAATTATGCTTTTTTTATTAAAACAACATACAGAAAAACCTTCTTACATAAAAAAAAAAACTTACTAAACACTTTTTTTAGACAACGAATCACCCCCTACTGTACCTGCATTGACCCTTTAACACCACAAATTGTACTGCAATTGCTCAACCTTATAAGAAATAAAATTGCAATATTTTTTAAATATCACATTTGTGTTATTATGCTTATTTTTAACTGACTTCAAAAAAAGGACGAGGTTCTCAATTCGACGGAATCTTTTTTTTTTATGCAATGAAATGTTGTTTATTAAGTTTATTTAATGGGCTTTCAAACTATTGGTGGGGGTTCACGCCATACACGCATTTGCGAAGAGTTAATAACGAAATTATGGCTGTGGTGCGATTTTTTGACGTTGAGTGTAGTACAATAATTAAGCTTGGAGTTAAGTTTGAGATATTCTCAACTTGAAATTTTCAATTTAGAAACCGACCATCAGTCAATATACGAAGCTTTGAACGAACTGAAAAGACCGTTATCTGTGAACTATAAGTCGGCTTCTACAGTTGTTGTATCAGTATGTAGCATTTGGTTGTGCTTTAAGCAGCAACTGAAATTAAACAACAACATTGCTCTTTTAAATGTACATGTTGTTATCCAATAGTTTGTTGTAAATTACATATGTATGAACTTTGTTATTAATTAGCCGAACCGTATTATATTTAAAACTTTTTTATTTGTGTTGTGAGTCCTGAAATCCTGACACGCCCACGGAGCATTCTCTTAATTTTATTGTGGTACATATTCATAAAAACTAATGTACGAGTACTTTAATATACTTTTTAAACGACTTTTAAAAAAAGGAGGAGGTTCCCAAATCGTCGGAATCTTTCTTTTTTTTATGTATGTTACTCGTTTACTTAAAGACGGCTTAATCGATTTGAGTAATTCTTTTTTTATTCGAAAGGGTTATACTTCCCATGTGGTCCCATTGTCATTATGAAGCCACTAATTATTATTTATTAAGATCTTGATTGTGAGGACTCCAGTACACGGTAAAATTGAATTGTAACTTATGATGTACTGTATAACTATAACGTCTCATTTGTTATTATTTTTGTCAATAAATAAAAAAACTAAAAAGCGATACGATTACTTTAATGTGGTTCATAAACAATTTATGCTCGACTCAATGCATGTGATGAAGTAGAGCTGATGATAAAGTACCAAAAGAACTCCTTGAGCAGTTGACATAAGGTTATTAGGTACCGTAGGCACAAGGCCTCTACCTTAAAAAATTGTGAAATACATTTTTTTTTATAAAAATAAATAATTATAAAAATAAAAATATTTATAAAAATGATTTCTGGCACGACCACGCGATAAATTTTAAGGATTTTGTAATCAATTACAGGATATTAAGAGGTACAATAAAGAAAATATATGTACTCAACTTTACAAGTCAAATTACAGCGGAATTGTGCGGTTTTAGCAAGTATTATTCAATATCAGTTACCAGTTCTTTTGATAGGTTTAAAGAACTTCGTATGACATCTACATCAAAGACTTATAGGAAAATTCTAAGTATTATTTTTTCTAATTGCAGTTTCGATTTTTTTTAATGATTTTTCAACTAATCATACATATCTTAAAGTTTTACATATGAAATAATCAACTTTGAAAACTGCGAAGTATTCGAATACTTAATTCGAATTTGGATAAGACTTCGAAGTTCGAATTTGAAAAAAAAGTTTCGAATATTGCCATCCTTGCTTCCTACCACCATAACTAGGGGATTTTTTAGTTGCGGATGTCATAAGAAGCTAATTTAACTTATCAAATGAACTGAACACTGAGATTGAATAATACCTGCTAAAACGTAGTACTTATAGTAAAATAATGTCATAGTAAAATAGTTTTTAATATCACAATTTATAATGTCGATTGTGATAGTAAAAACCAATTTTTACTATCACAATTTTTCCTAAGCTTGTAGTTAATTCCAAAAATCATGTAAAAAAAGCTTAATTCCTTCAAAAGTTATAGGGTTTTTACTAATATAAAAACTTCATTTGCTCGCCCTGAAAAACTGGGGTTTGTCCCTTACGTCAATTTTTATTACAGGTATCGATATTTTCTTTAACTTAAACCTGTTATTATCCTTAAATTTATCACTACATCCTTAAAATCTCGCGTGGTCGTGCGAGAAATCTCGTATTGGGCTCGACCACTTTAGGTATACTGGAAAGTCGAAACTAATTTTCTTAATTTTCTTTATAAAGGTGGAGGTCGGTCTACTTTCGAAGTTTTCTTGGCAGCTTCTTTCTTCGAAGGTCCTCCCAATTTGTGAACTGCCAGTAGAGTCATTAGTTTGCTTTTTTGTTGTAAATAATAGATATATAAAATAATAAACAAATAAAAATATCAAATCAATAATATTTTTTGCCATAGTAAATGTTTAACAGTATCCGAAGAAAAAAATAAATTAACTTTTCGAGGGTGGACTTATAAGCCAGTGATCCCGTGACCACGGCAGCTGAAAAGGTGCCGAAACGTCGGAGAATCAAAAATCCCCTAAAAAAAACAAAAAATACGGACATTGGACCTTAGTTCGTGAAATATAGCGCGTGTAATATCCGGAAAAGTTGTTTTATTTCAATGAACAGTTCGCGCCAAAAACATAAGAAGTACCTACGTAGAAGAGTTCCATTTTTTTTGTTCAAAAGTACATTAGACTTATTTTCATAAAAAGTACCACAATAAAATACAGAAAATGTTCCGTGGCTGTGTCAGGTATCATAACACTTGTTTTCTGGTATCATTTTTAATATCAAATCAACCAAAAATCTCTTTTAATTTGCAAAGTAAACATGATAAGTTTAACTTATTTATTTAAGTAAGAAACTTATGCAGATCAGTTCAGCATCTGTCTGTTGTACTATTTTATATGTACCAACATTATATGACTGCCACACTCGGGTTAGCCATTCGTTTATATTTTTCTGCATCATTTATTTAAAAGAGGAAGAGAAATGGACCAAAAACACTTCCCTGTGGGACTCCCCATCTATTGACAACAAAGTTCGATAAATTCTCTCTTTTCCCCGTGTACAATTTTTTTTCTTTGAACACATGCCTATTATTTAGTTAAGATTTAACGTTTCGTTTGCTTTTCCTCTAATACCATATTTTATTAATTTGCACACTAACAGTTCATATTAATTTATTTACGTGCTTTTATCGTCTTTATATTTCTAATACCTTAACCAACAGTTTGTTTTTATATCCATAACACTAGTAATATATATTATCTTATCTTAATATATCTATATTATCTTAATCAATGATATTATAAGTGAAACGAAACGAAATGAAACGAATTTTTATATTGCTTACAGAACATTTTGAGTTATAAGCAAATAGTGATCGACAATAACTACATAGTTATAAACTGTGTTGCAGTCACTAGCGCACGTTATTGATCTTAATCAGATCAATGGATGGAGTATAGAGTCGTACGCTTACGTGGGAGCTAAGCAAACGCGACGGTCACAACTTTCATAGATAAGTTATTGTCGTAACCAAAACGCTACACTTACATTTCACTTTTCGTTCGCAAGTGTGAGAAAGCAGACGAAAACAAGATGCAATCGTTGTTATAACTGTGTTAATTGTTCCAATTATACCGTTTAGAGTCAATGCGCTGGTGCGGCAAACTCCTGATATTCGTCTTAGGTGAATTTTTTTCGGCGGAACTACGTTTATATCATTATATGAAAAAGTAAAAAAAAAAATGCTTATGAAAAAAATAATATGCCATTCGATTTATTTACATGGTCTGATTAAAACCCTATAGTTATAAAAAACACGGTGTATATGTATTAAATAGATTTTTGAAAGTTCAATTTGAAGTATTTTAATGTTCAAACTGAGTTATAAAAATAATTTTTAAATCGTCGGGTATTGAACATCTTTTGAAATGTATAAGAAGAACGGGTGCAAGAAACTTTTTGAATTTTACAGAAGCACAGAACAAATATTCAAATTATATAATTTTTATTTCGAATCTAGGTTGAAAGAAGAAATAGGTTGCAAGAAACATTTGGTACGAAGTTTAAGTAGAATAAAAAAGAGGTGGAGAGGCAATCGAAGTAACAAGTTGGATATTTCCCGTGTCGCCACACTTTTAGGAAAATAAACCATTTCCTTTACGATTTTGCTTTGCTTTACGTTGACATGGCAAGGTGCTTCTTACCTCTTGTGGTTTGAGGACATTCGGTCTCAAACTATATGCTAATTACCTACCTAATAGACTGACTGTAAATGTTAGTTGCGACATCTTATTCATAAATGTAGATGTTTCATCTGCGATCTTCTAAATATTGCATATTTATAACAAACATTAGGTCAGTACTAAACAATTAATGAAGGGACTGAAACGGTCTTTTGATAAGACAGAAATATTTAGTAAGGTTATGATTTCTGATTATTCCACAACATTGTTTTTGTACGTGTAAAGCTTAAAAATATTTCTTCATTCTGTCATTTTAATTAGGTACTGAAAAAGTAGACACTACAATTTTTTTGTATACTTAGAGATGTTACGTAACTAATTTTTTTATACTTAACTTTTTAATTTCGCGTTTTACAATACTATTGTTATGTAATAAATATTAAACAAGAAAATATAGTAGAGAAAAGCAACTTGTCTCATGTCGCCCTGACGGAATTCGAACCCGCATCCTTGAGAATCCGGCCCAATGCACTAACCAATTATGCTACAGAGACCTATGAGGACACGTCAAATTTTTTCACTTTTCTACGGTGTTTGTCACCGTCGTTATTTATTTTTTATTTTAAGGCAGTTACGTTTGATTTGATGTGAGCATTTTTTTAATATAAAACGGTATTCTTAAAAACAGCTCTGACCTGTTATTAAAATAAAGCTTGTTCAAAAGGATCTTGCTTGTTCAACCGCCTCTGTGGTCTAGTGGTAACAACCACCGGTATCAGACCCAGGGGTCCCGGGTTCGATTCCCAGCGGGGGAACAATTTGTATTCGGTTTGGTTAGTGGTAGGACTTGTTGTGAAGTCCGCCTGGTTAGCTACCACCATCTTATCTAAGTATGACGCCATAATAACAAATGTTTTCAGCATTGTTGTGTTCCGACAGTAAGAGTTAAGATAGCCAGTTCCTCAGTGGTCGAGGATTCCGGGAGAGGCTCGCTTCCATCTTCAGCCTTATCAATACTTAACATCAGGTATGATGAAGGCTAAGAGTCTCCCCGTCGTTGATAATAAAAATAGAAAAAAATGGTCCATTCCACAGTTACAGTGCCGCTGATAGAAGAAAACTCGGACATAACTATTGACAAGGACTGTGAAGAGCCCAACAATGATGATCGAATCGGAATAAGTTTATTGGGTACCAAACATACACATTAGATAAGTCACATGCAAAGAACAAATAAAAAATCAATCAAGTAATAATAAGAAAATCTTAAACGTACCGAAGGTCCGGTACCGGAAAGGTACCGAATAGGCGTCTGCTCAGTTTGAAGGGGCCGGTGCTCAGTTTAAATTTATTTAACTATGTTTGAGAAACATGTTTGTCAAATAAATTTCCGCAACTGAAACGCATCAAACATAGACGCAGACGGAACACGAAAATCTGACAGATTTTTTTTATCTTTAACAGGGGCGCTACGTGTGAGTACAAAAGTTGTAACTACACCTTCAGCTTTATCTAAGACGAAGGTAAATACTTCATATCACTCATTTTCCTTTCGCTGAAAAAAAGCCAGACGAAGAAATGTTTATTTCCGTTTAAATTACAATAAAATATAAAAATTGCAAAATAAATAGCTTGATTATAACTTTTTTAATTTTGCATTTTACAATGCTATTTTTATGTGATAAATATTAAACAAGAAAATATACTAGAAAAAAAGCAACTAGTCTCATCCCGTCAGGGCGACATGAGACTAGTTGCTTTTTTCTAGTATATTTTCTTGTTTAATATTTATCAAATAGCTTGATTTTTTAGAATTTATAGTGCAGGTAAAATTTGCGTCGAAGAATTTTGTGACTGAAAAGTTGACATCCCGATTGATTTTGGCGTCCTAAGTGGCCTCATTTGGCAACATATAATATAAAGTTACTATATGACGTAGCACCAAAGTAGCTAAGCAACTCTGGTGTTCTTTTTTTTCTCTAATCGCGCAATACATACACACTTGCTTTTGACAATATCTATCTTGCAAGATATTGTTCAACTTTTCAGTCACAAAATTCTTGGACGCAAATTTTTGCTGCACTATGAATTCTAACAAAATCAAGCAATTTTTTTTCGCAAATCTTTATTTAATTGTAATTTAAACGGAAATAAACACTATTTCGTTTCGCTTTTTGTTCAGCGACAGGAAAATTTGTGATATGAAGGATTGACCTTCGTCTTACATGAAGCTAAGCTAAGCTGAACTAAGGAGAACCGTTATTAAAATTGATTAAAAACATTTAAAGAGATAATAACTTTTTTGTAACAGTGTTGACTTTGTTTTTGCATACTTTGACAAATTCATGGGTTAATACGAAAAGCGGAGATGATTCAATTCAACGAATCATTAACTATTCAGTAAGATGTTATTGACGAATTTCTTTTTTGAATTTTCCCCTACTACAAAAATCCGTTAGGAAGAGGAAAACTTATATTATTTTTTTAAAAAGGGAATTTGCGATGTTCATTAGGATTAGATATCTCGGATATTTTTTCGGTATGATAAGTTTTTATTTAAGTCAAACAAAAAAACTAACGCTGCTCTACTACGTTTGTTACAAAAAAAGGCAATATTCGGTTCTGATATAATTTGATTTATACATTCCAAGTGTCTGTAGATGTGTCGCAGCCAACTGGTTAAATCAGCCGTTCAATTGGAGGGCTAGCCAGTTAATTAAATGCCGGCACTCAATGAAATGGCTAAGGGACAACTAGCCAAGTTGTTCAATGAAACGTTTAACGACTTAGCTGAACGTCATATTTAGCTGTCTCATTAAATGATATGTAATTTTAATTCAAACTATTCATGAAAACTTGTAGCCGGCGGTGCAATATCAGGCACATTTTTATCACACATTTTTATTATTTTACCTAATATTGAGTTTCATAAATCACTTTAAAATAAGTTGAAACGAAAAAAAAAACACATAAAATTTCTAGCTGATGCTGACGCCTTATTTGTTTTCGTGACTACCGCCGCGGTGGTAAAAATTAAACTAAATTTAAATCACTTGGCTGATTTTACGTCCGCCATCTTCAAAGAGCTAATTTATAATAAGCCTATTATTTCAAGCAACGTTAAGTTATGCTGGTTCAATCAATGATCGGCCTAGATATTCAATTGAGTGCCGGCGTTTAACTAACGGGCTAGCCCTTCAATTGAACGGCTGATTTAACCAGTTGGTTGCGACAGATATAATTATCTTGATAATATCAAGATAATTGATAATATCAAGATAATTATGATTACCTATACTCGTCGGATAGTTTTTTAATTCAGATATGGGTGGTGTCTAAATAAGCCAAAAAGTAAAAGTACAACAATATTTAATGTAATCTCTGTATAAATCAATAAGATCATGAATGATAAAATTCCTGTTCCTAATCTTTAGTTCGTGGACAACGGATATCCGTTTCTTGATCACCTAGCCATACTAGTAATTTGATGCAGTAAAGCATAATGATCGAACAGAATGCCAAATAAGAGATATAATCTTTAGCTTGGCCATCATGGAATATTAAGTCGATGCTCTTAGTAAAAACTTCTTAGTCACGGTCGACTACGCATAACATACGACCTTTGAACATGGAAGAACAAGGGAACGACTGGTCAAGTCACAAATGTCGAGAAAGGACGGCCCTTTGACCTTACTTGATCTCGTGTGTCAAACATTTGTGAACCTTTTGATGGATGATACGCATCACAGAATGATCCCATTGGAATTCCTTTTATAGCTTCTCCGTTCTAATTTTAAAATTTTTGTTATTTTTTTATCGTCGTTTATTTTTAATTTGTGGAGGAACCCAAATCGGTTTTCGTTTCAAAGCTAATATTTTTAAAGGTTTGTTTGTTTAGGTGTTCTTATGAGTGCTCTTAACGACGAATACAGCTGAGTAATAAACTATAAGGATGTTTATTAGTCTCAAGTTCCACACACTCTTGCCACAAATTGCTTTAACTCTCGTGCGTTTCCTTTGAGACCGAATAACTTCGGAATCTTTGTCGGCTAAACCTGATCCTGAATGAGGCATAACAATATCGTGTCAAAACTAGTTCTGCTTCCACATTTCTTTTTATAACAACAATGTTTTACTCACTTTTTGTCTCTTCTGTACGGTTTTAGAGAAATTCCAGTCCACAATGGTCCTAAATATCGAAGTCGAACTCAAACAAAAATACCACAGAACGGCTCCTTCACGCACACAATATGACTATTACTTTTCACACAAGCAACACAACGGGAACTAGGTATTTAATGAAAACAAAACACTGTGTGTACTATTTCGAATGTCGCGTGGCGGCGATTGTCTTTTCATTTCAAAGTTTGGAAACAAAAGTTGTGACGATTCGCGGAGGTTAAAAATTTAATCATTATGTTGGTTGCACGTGAGGTTGGAATGCGCCGGTCGCCGGGCAATCGGGCGGTCGGGCGAGGCGGCGTGCACCGACCGAGTAGTCGTGTACTGTCAAAGCAAAGCAGCCAGCTCTCAGCTGGTCCGCGGCCATTGGCGCTCTGGCGGACGAACGCTTAACTAACGGGGGCCCACCCGCACAAACGCGCAAGTTAATTTCTTTCGGTTTTACCTGCTTCGTTGGGGATCTTTTTTCACAAACAATTCTTGTTAATTTCAATTCAACCCGATTACCTACCTAATTGCCTTAATAAAACTTTGCGTTGGCAGACATTATTTACCTTACCACGCCTTTCAATTCTGTAGAAAAGATAATACAATAACGGTACTTTAACACCAGATTATGTTGATGATTCATAAATGCTCTTTATTATCTTATAGCTAAATTAATTAACCTAAATATTTAATTGTCAAATGTATTTCATGATTTCTCCTTTAACATCAATATTAAATAGTAACGCATAATTTTATTTTAATCAGTCAAAAAGTCTTTTTCAATTTAGCAAAACGTAAAACTTAACTTAGGTAGTTTTGCCGATAAGTTACAAAAGGAACAGCGTCATGGCGGCGCGTCGGGGTGGGAGGATATTGACTTGCGCCGCCGTCACTGCGCATGTACCGAATCATGTGTTTCTGTTTTTAAGCCGAACTGATACGCAAGGAAATATCGCTGGAAACTTACAAAAGCCTCCGCGAATGTGAACATCGCACTCTTTGTATGGAGCACGCTCGCTCCGGTTCTGCTTATCGTCCTTGACCTTGCAGCGGATAAAGCGGTGCGCTAAATTTACCATTGGCTACACTTAGCTCTCATAAAGTACCGTTATGTGAGTGCCTTTCGAAAACAAAAGCATATTTCGGTATGACAAATTGTTAAGGTAGATCTTGGAAGTGCAGAGGTTTAAGATGCAGACGTCGAAGTTTGGTTTTAAGCCAGATTTAGCGAGTTTTCGTGGGAAAGTCGCTTTTTTCTCCGGATTCGCCTTGGAGAGGAAGAAAGGAAGTCATTACTTAGATTTATGGAATCACGGGCAAAAATTTCCCTGCTGGCGTTGTTACGAATGGGATTCTTTTGAACCCAGATTTGATTATGTTCGCTCTCTCCGGTTGATTATTCTGTGTGTACAGTCGATAGGATATTTAGTTTAACAGTTGAAGCATGAAAATTGCACTTATGACGAACGCAATAAAGGCGCACTTAGTAGGCGCGATAGCTGTTGACTTTAAATGGTATCTGTATAGGTACACAGATATACCTAACCTACCTAGCTAGTTCTAGGTGTTCGTTTACCATTTTTGTGTTTTGGTTGAGTTAATTAAATTTAAATAGGTGTTATTTAATCAATCAGTAAAAAACCTTAACCTAAACCGACCTATAATAATATAATTGATTGATCAGCAATGACCTATTTGGTGTGCAAGCACTAGGTCAGAATTATTAACAACCAAATTACCAAAATAGTAATTTTCGGATCTTTATTTTTTCTTAGTTCGTAACTAGGCGCTAGGGTCATTCATCGTCAAATAATCCTATCGGTGAATGGCGGTAATGACCCTAACCGCATTCTCCATTTCATTTCGTCTGCCCAACCAATAATGATCTATTCCGATCCAATACCATCATCTAATACCAATGGTATTTGTTTTTATCCTTTTTTATTTTCTATTCCGATCGGATACCACTCTTTAATTTATAAATTCTTCAATCGTAACTAATTACAAGGAAAGAAAATATAACTTTCAAATCATTCCTGTTTCGTAACTTAGTTCCAACCAAAAAAAAAAACTTCGTTCGTAGCTGGCTACAAAACTCCGTTACAAACACGACCGAAAGGATAATAAATATCTTTATTTCTGATTAGAATTAGGTAGATACGTACTCTACTGCATTGTTTTAAATTATATGGAGACTGAACTTTTGCACCTGAGAAGCCAAGACCACAACTATTGAGACCTATCAGTAGTACTATCGTACATACAGTACTAAAGTCAAAGTCAAGATAAGCCTAATTCAACTGAACTTATTATTGTTAAGTATTTTAGAATCGTATGTTTTGTGTTACCACCTTTTCGGGACATATTTTAACTGTCAAGAAGATTGGACGCAAGAAACTTATATATTCTTCCATAAGCAATGTAGGTAATTTGATTTTTGGAATCTTCTCTGATACAAGTATTTTTATGCTTAAAACAAAACTCTGCCCACTTTCTGTTGTAAAATGTTATTTGATTTTTCGTTAATCATGTCGTTGATACAACATTCGTTAATTACTATGTATATTTTTAAAGAAAATGTTCTCATAGACAGATATTTCTAGTATAAAATTGTGATAGATACGAGTATAAATCATGCCATGCATGGCAGTCTTAAAAATAATATTATATTTTATTTAAAAAAAAACCTCGAGAACCTCTGTTTTACATGTTTTTTCAACTGGACATTCACTTATATTTTGTGAAACTTGATACGAATATGAATAAGTTTTGTTACATGTTCTTTTGATTATTAATAATATTTTTCCTAATTAAGTTACGTTTAATTTAGGCCTTTGCTTAATTGTATAAATGGTTCTTTCAGTAAAAGAGAAAAAAGAAGAAAAATATATATTTTTATTTTTTAAAATAAAAAATAAAGCGACACGAAAGTCATTTATATTATCCTAGCAATAATAAATTTCCTAGAATAGCTTCTGGAAAACTTTATGAAAATAAATAATACCTAATATAAATATTTCTTACACTCACACCAATTAACCTAGCCCCAAAGTAAGCACTGTAAGCGTGTGTTATAGGACACTAGGGTATCGGATATAAATACATTTAATTATACATATACAAGTATCTTTATGTAGAAATATATATAAACGTCCATGACACAGGTAAAAAAGCTCGTATTCATCATACAAACATTTGCCTCTACCGGGTTCGAACCCAGGAATAGAAGGATTGAACTATATAAAATTCAAAAGTCATTACTTTTTTAATACAATGTTAATGACCAATGATTGAATAAATAATGTTTTTCTTTATGTACAACGTGGAGACTCTTAGCCTTCATCATACTTGATAAGGCTGAAGATGGAAGCGAGCCTCTCCTGGAATCCTCAAATACTGAGGAACTGGCTACCTATTTAAAGCATTATAAGGTACACCCTCTATTCAAGTGGTACTGCAAACACAAAAATTGAGCGCTTTGACGAAAGGGCACTAGAAAACATAAGCCAAAAGCATTTTCATGAAAAGCTGCGCTACGTAGTCGCTTCGTTAGAGGGCGCTGAACAGACTATCAACAACTTCCAAGCTACTTGAGCACTTAGTAGTTGACGATGGTGCAAACAGATGGCGCTGGAAACACATTTGAACCGGAAAAGTACTTATTTCCTTTATCTTTTGTTTCTGGTTAAGTAATTTCGCCTGATTATTAGTAAAAAATACGGGCATACATTACTGACACTAATTCTTCGAATCGGTATAGAATGTACCCTCATAAATTTTACCAACAGTTGTTGAAGAGTGCTTCACAGTATCGCAAATGGGTTGAAAAAGGAAGTCATAAATTTTCATCTTTACGAATACATAAAATGTAGCAATATTTTCCTTGACAAAAATGTGGAAGTTATAGCTACCGAGAGAAACAAAATATTTTGTGTCTATATTTGGTTACCGTTACGTCTGTTTATTTTGTTTTTATAATAATGTATGATGAAAATATGAACATGTCACAACAATTTTATTTTAAAAGCTTAATTAAGTAATGTAATGACTTCTATAAGGAAATTGCAATAAAATTGTTATACTTATGTTCACATATATAGATTTAGTACTATTATAAATTCTGGGACATAAGTATTAAGTATCTCCTTTACAAAAAAAAAACATTTTATAAAAAAAATTTCAAACCGAATACAAAAAGTAAAAAATAAAACTTTTGGAGTCGGTGCCAGCCAAGGCATTCTACATTGCACTTCTATTAAATATATATTTTTTTGGCCTTAGCTAGCTAGCACCGACTCCAAAAGTTTAATTTTTTACTTTTTGAAGTCGGTTTGAATTTTTTTTATAAAATGTTTTTATTTCAGATTTTTTAGTTACATCACGTGCACAAAAACTTACACAAAAATCAGACAAAATCTTACACAAAATACACAACAATGATGTCATCTAGGCAAACGACTACTTGCCAAAACGTGAAAGATATTTTTCAGGATTATGAAAAAACTACTAGCCAGATCTTCCAGATAAAAATTATATGGGACCACACATAAACCATTTTCTTTCAGATAAAAAAAAACAATTATAAAAATCTGTTAACAACAGGCGAAGTTATGGTAAAACATTCATAAAATAAAACCGTCGACTGGAGAACCTCCTCCTTTTTTTGAAGTCGGTTAAAAATGACGCTTATTTGAAGATTCAGCCTATCCCGGCTATAGAAGGAACTACAAATTAGCGACAATTTTCACCTTATATGATGAAAATTCTACAATACAAATTCTCACTATAATTTTGCTTAAAATAAAAACACTTGAAAGGTTATTTAAGTGCAGTCGTTCTATATATTGCTTAATTTATGTGTGTTCTTCATAAATTGCCAAAACCAAACTGCCAAATTGATGCCAAAATAAAAAAAAAAAATTTAAAAAAGAAAAAAAAACTGTAATACGTTTATAAATTGACACATCATTGAAAAAAAAAATTACATTCTACTTTGCGGTCCTACTATTTTATTTTTCTTGCCTTGGCTTGTTGCACCGACTCCAAAAGGTTAATTTTTTGCTTTGCTGTTTTGAAGTTGGTTTTAATTTTTTTTATAAAAAGTTTTTATTTCACAGTTCTTAAAGGAAGTAATATCACGTCATCCAAGTAACAAATATGAAATGAAATATATAAAAATGCTCAAAACATAAAAAGTACTGGGTCAAACTAAACCATATTTTTATGGGACCAATTGGCAACTATTCTGCATCGAACAAAAAAAGAATCACGGAAATTGGTTCAAAAATCTCGGCGTAATCGGTGTACATACATAAAAAAAACAACCGAATTGAGAACCTCCTCCTTTTTTGAAGTCGGTTAATAAATCACTAATCACAAGTAAACAACTTTAAAAACGCAAATGCTTATAGTGATTTTCAGATTTTTTGCGCAATCGTCTGTGAGGTTGTCTGTTAAGGTTTATACGCAATTTAATATTTGTAGCAACTAGTGAAATACTCTTTAGCTTTAGATAAAAAGATTTCCCTCCACACCATGTTTTTATACTACTGACCCATAAAGCGAGAAAATTGTAGAAATGATCATACAATTTTCCTTTTCAGTATTAGGGACATTTCCTTTGAGACCTCTTAGTTTCATATTTCAGCGGTAAAATTTCGACACCGTAGAAATGAATAATAAACGTCAATAAATAATTGGCCTTTATTAGGCACCCGAGTAAAATGATACTTACCAAATTGAAATTTCTCTCCAAGGCTCCGTCTTTTTTCCCTTATCTTGTTCTTGAGTATCCTCCTCTTCAACCGACTGAGTACTACGTCAGCCTCATCCACACTTTCGGAGGACGAAGTATAGTCGGCCCTCACCATCCCACTCACCGAGTGTCTCCGATCTTCCGTATTTATATTGGAGTCTTTGTGGCCTGGCTCGATTTCTGATATACCACGTCTATACATTTTCAAACGTTTTTTCATTTCACAGTCTGCGGCGTAGTCCGTTGGAATATTAATGAATTCATTGTCGGACGTGTTATCGTCCATTTTACAGGAGCGTTGGATTTTTCCCAAAGAGATTTTAGGCAATTCGCGCCGTCTCACCGGCTCTCGTGAATTTTGTGGAGATTCAATTGTTCGCCGCCGCTGCAAAGTAAACCAATCCGGATTAGAGTTCATTCTGGCGGGTAAGCTTTTTAAGTAAGTGTTGAGGAAAGATATTTTATTGTGCGGCGGATTGTACACAGCTCCGGACTTGGAGCGAGATAATGAAACCCCTCTAGGTTCACTCGCTGCGTCTCTTAGAGCACTGTCATTGAATGATCGAGATTTTTGTAAACCAATTTCGCACACCTCATTCTCTTTATCGCTTGATACCACATTCGTTGATTGATTTATTTCGCTCAAGGAAGAGACAGATGACTGATTAGAACTTTTTTGAAAAAGTGCATTTTCACTAAATGCAGATTTGATCTGCTCTCCATTGGGTAACGATTGCTTCGCGTTATCACAAGTTTCGTTATCTGAACTCTTATAACTACTTATATCACTAACACCTTCAGACTGAAATGGGGTGGTCTCCAGACTGTTTGCATGTAAATTAGTAAAGTTATTGTTTAATGTGAGTTTACTTGGAATGTTTACCACACTGCTATCATCTCGTATGACGTAACTTTTATTGCTGTTCTTGACGTTATCATCTATTACTACGGGGGTTTTGTACACGTGCGTATACACTTTAGAACCTGATATTGTATTGTGCTTTCTAATCGCATTTTTATCAATGACATGTCTAAAATCTTTCTCGCGTAAGGAAAGACTAGTTTTTAGAGCATGATCGTCGAAGTCAGAACTTTTTATCGATATGTTCTCGTCGTTTGTTTCAACCAAGAGGTTGCCATCGCTGTCGAAAAGTTGAATCGTTGGGAACCTTACTCCGGGGGAGTGATTTCTAGTCCGTAGCTCCCATTTTCTATGACCAGGTTTTCGTAATTGAATTCGTATTATATTATCGTCTATTATCGGGCCATCGCTGTCACTCATTTCACCTATCCTCGCCATAGCTCTTTCTAATTGTCACCGCATTTTAAGACAATGTTGGAAAGACTGGAAAACATCATTTTCACATGCATCATTATTGTCAACCGCCACTAATTTGTTTGTTTACAGTCAGCTGTTCCTACTCAACCTGGCATCTTGCCAGACGTTACAATCCACCGGCATTCACACTGAAATAGCACCAATGTCAATTTTGTTTTTCACCGAAAATAACATAATTCGCATAACACTGACTTTATAAGACAGCCGGTCACTTTTGCTCACTGTATCACATTCACTGAACATCACTGTAGTCCAACGATGTTGAAAACAAAGTGTTGCATAAGTTTGCGCGCGTTGATTGCTTGTAATTGCGGTGTAATGAGTTCAGGTCGACTCATTAATTCCTTGTTTGATTGCGGCGTTCCAATCAAAGCCAGTTTCCTTACACGAATGGGGAGAATCTCGCGCGGTCTTTTGTGTCCCGACTGTACCTCACGTGGGTCTTTGGGCGCTCTCGGCTCCGGACATGTCTGCACTGAGACCGAACAGCTGAATAGATGCGAGAAACTATAAATAGAGAACGAACGAGACTGCGATCATTCCGGCTCCCCTTGAACCTAGTACGTTGCTTGTGCCGAAGAGCGTAATTCGTGACGTAAACGCAACAACTGTTCGCACTGACACAGTTTTCCATATGACCATGCGGCGCGACCATATGCATTTGCTCGCGAGCGCAGCTGTCTAGTTATCCGACGTAATATTTTCATAATAAGCGTCTGCACCGTCTCGGAAACATGCGTGAGTTGCGTAATTCATGTTATATTAAATCAAATGCCGGTTGGGCATTCCTTGGCGAGGATACCGTTAACGCCTTGCTTGTTGGAGAAAATCAATTTGCCTGAAATAGGAAATTGCTATATTTCTTGTTTTTGGCGATTTTCTCACTAATATGGAACTATTTTAGATAAATAAATTAATATTCGTAGTCTTAAAAATCGAGTCTTAAAATATGAATTGTGTTGAATTTTCCAGGCACTTAATTAATTAGTATTTATTTCTTGTGGAAAATTCACTACCTCTTAGTTGCCGCCCGCCTCGCGAGCAGTCATTAATCAGTCAAGGTAAATTGTTTCGTTTTATCATTAATCTTATCTAATAACAGTCTAGCTATGTTATATGTGGAGGATATTTGTGAAATATCAATATCTGAAAATAGGAGCTCGTTCGTCTAACATAAGATCACCCGTTATCAATGTTATTAGAAGTATGTACTTGCCTGTTATACAATTCTGAGAGTATTGAACCATAACGTATTCTATAGTAAAAGTTTTAATAAAAAGAATACCTAGGTATTGATTTGGTCATCATGAAAATAAAATAATGACAGTCTGGTCCCAATTTCATGCTGGAGTTTGATGCCAAATGTTTTGACAAATTGATAGATAGATAAATAGATAAAATCATTTATTTGCATCACAAACATACATGCACATTAACAAAAGAAAAGAAAAATAAACAAACTACTTACGGACTAACAAAAATAAGCAAGCACATAGGTATAATATAAGCACGTACAGAGACCTACCCATGAAATCAAACTATTGTTTAATTCCGTAAGTATATCTGTGCATGTTTGTCAAAGCGATGCAAAGAGGCAAAAGCTCAGCGTATATTTTTGCCCCGAAGGAACAAAACACTGGTTTTCAGCTTTCACCCGTAGAAAAATATTGTCATTATAATTTACAAAACTCCTAATCAAAAGGAATTATGAGGAAATGACCCCGATGATGATGATAAGGTGAATATAATTTAAATAACGTATAAATGCTGGTTTATTATGCAGTTTTTAATTTAGAATTTCATCAAAGAAGATAAAACACCAATGCCCTTTGTATGGAAATTTCGGCATTTTAGGCTTCTTATAAGAATAAAATGAAATTTCTTACCGGTATGACTTTAAGTACAATAATAATATAATTAGCTTTACCCACAGTGACTATGATAAAGTACGATGGTCATGTGTACACCTTAAGATATGACCGGAATCAGGTAAATTTGACAAGCACTTATGTTATCGTCTTACAAGTAATATTAATGGTAGTGCTTATGTGTCCATCTATGATGTATCTCTATTCAATAATTTGAGGATAGTTTCCGAAGACGATTTAATTAGTACTTAGTGCCAAATTGAGTTTCATTTTCGGTTGCTCTTGACTTATCGGCTGTTTAAAATGTTAAACATTATGCAAGATTGCTAATTTCCCCCCAACTCAAGTTGTTTTGTTGACAAACGAACAAGTTACGAATGTCATAAAAAAGACGATTCGTAACGCTCAGCGGGCCTACCATCATCTATTAGAAACCATCATGTCTTATGAACGTTTTGTTTGCGTTCTGTTTTTAGGGTTCCGTACCTCAAAAGAAAAAACGGAACCCTTATAGGATTTAACCCTTGGAGCTGTGAAAAAATTAAACTTCTAAGCAAAAGCAATCAAAAGATACAGTCGTTTATGCCGCAAATTTCCGCAAATTTTCGAAACTCGCACGGGAACAAAACCTACAGGGTACTTCCCGTTAACTTAGAATATTGAAATTTGGTACGAGGTAACGTCTTATAGTACAGATAAATAAAAAATTGCGAAAACCGTAAATTTTTAGTTACATCATATAAAAAAAAATATTTTTGAAAATTTTAAACGGAACCCTCGGTGCGCGAGTCCGACTCGCACTTGGCCGGTTTTTATTGAAGTTGTCACATTTTGACACACTTCACACTTTGGAGGCGATGGTTGAACGTAGACGTCCCAAAACTTCCGTCAAAAATCAAGCTTACTTTAAAAGATTTGTTGTACGAAATAGAGTGGTAAGTTTGAATCAATACTGCGCTAAGAGATGGCGGTAGGCCCACAGATTGCGGGCAGAAATTATTATAGCAACAGTTTAAATTATTATTTGTTAAGATTTAAAAAGGAAGGTTCGAAAGGTTTTCTGGGAGTTTTGAAAATTGATAATTTTATGGGTTTCTATTTGGTCTTTCCGAATTTCAACTTTCCATCTCGTATCTTTGCCGCTCGCGCCACCATATTGAAAGAATGGTGCCTCATAGCAGTTTTGCAACAGTATGTCCTTTCCGAAGTTTTTTACTATACTCCACGAAAACTTTCCAAAGTTTCTTTATTTGTTTTTCGAACCAAATGTCTGTCTGTCTGTCTATGTAAATAAATTTTAAACAATCGAACATAATTTCTTTCCATTTAAGTTACAGCTTGAAAGTAATTTGAGTAAAGGTAAGGTTGGTATAGATAAATAACATTGGATCACCCATCACAGCAATAACATTGCAATACATTGCAATCTGGGTACTTTGGATAGGAGGAAACGTTACACGTTCACCAAATTAGTAAAGCACAGATGATTTGAGAACTTCGAAAGTCAGCCTGTACGAAGTTCTTCCTTTGATGCGTCGCACACCACTTCACGTTTGAACCATTCTGCGTTTCAATTGTTTTGGCGGTTCGGTACAGTCGGGGAACTGCACGGTTGACCAGGGGGTCAATTCTGCTAAACTATTGTCATAATCGTCTCTCAGTGGTGTTTCAATAGTAGTGTTTATTTAAACTGTTGTAACACTGTGTAAAACAGCACTACCATTGAAACACCACTGGAATACCATTGTGACTAAGCATTAGCAGAATTGGGCCCCAGTAGAGTTGTTTTAGGGAGCTTTATTTAAAAAGTAATAGATATAAAGAAAACATTTATATAACAAATAATAGCACATTCCCGTTGTACCTATTCATTTTTAACCCCCGACGCAGCGCAAAGAGGGGTGTTATAAGTTTGAACCCTATGTCTGTCTGTCTGTCTGTTCGTATATTCGTAGAGCCTAAACGAATCAAGCGATTTTAATGCGTTTTTTTTAATTGAAAGCTAAATTAATCGAGATGGTTCTTAGCCACGTTTGATTAAAATCCATCTGGCCATTTATGGAGATGGTCAACTGCCCGCCGAAACGGTAAAAGATACAAAGGTACTGCTTTGACTAAAATAATGTACACACTGGGCAAATTTAGGTGCATCAAAAAAAAACAAAATGGCAGTTTTATGTGTAATTTAAAAAGGAGAAATAAAAATAAAAATTTAAAATTTAAATAAACCCCCGACACAAAAAAAAAATCAAATAAAAAAAAAAACTCTCGGTCGGCGGACTTCAACGGATAGTACTTCTCTTTTTGTGGTTCTTTTATTTTTATTATAATCAATTGAGCTATAATACCGAATCGTGTAAAGCTAGCAGTAACTCTGTTTTCACGGATATTACGGTTCTTCTTGTCAGCCCAAAGAAAGGGCATAATTGTCGATAAAAAAATGCTGTGCATCAATTTAAGTAAATAAATAAAATAAATAAATATTTTTTTCATAAGATTTGCAGTTGTTGTATTAGTTGTTGTATTTCGTCTTTTAAAGGAATGCAAACATAGTTAGTTTTTGTGATAAATAGGTTGCTTGTGAGCATTTAAATTTTATTTCATTTGGCCTAAAGATTCAACTCGTTGCATATTAGCACTATTATCATAAAAGGGCTTTAAGAATTATCATTTATTAAGTTTTTTTGTGATCATAGAGGTAATTTTGTTACAGTTCTAATTTAAAATTATTTTATTTTTTGTTTTAATTTGACTTTACGAGCTTAAATAATAGTATTTAGCACTGTAACATATTTATATTTTTTGTCACTAAGTGGAGATTTTATTGGTTTATGTATATGCATTAGCCTTTACATTTTAAGTATGTGTGTCGTTGATGCTATATGTTTCGCTAACAATAAATAAATAAAATGGTTATAGAGCCTAGCAGCAATTAAGAAATTTTGCTGTAAGTATTTAAATAATATAAGTTATTTTGAGAGTAATTTCAATATTGCTCCATATTAAAATAATATAGTATATAAGTAATATAATAGTTATATAAGTATACTTAGATAATATATTATGTTAATATGGAGTAATATTGAAATTACTCTCAAAATATGAAATGTTCCCGTTATTGAATAGTTTGGTCACCCTAACACTATGGATCGTCGGGCAGCGCTCATAATCGTTGTTGGCGACTACAGATGGGTAGGATTAGCCAGGCAATCTAGCCTGGGTGCTAGTCCTACCAAATTGAACTTCGGAATCCGAACAACGACATTCGGATGACAACTTCCGCTTAGTGATAAGGTTGAAAATCATACAAAACAACCATTATACGGTTAACGTGATTTATTTTCGTAGTTGGCTCTTTGCGTGGATTTTGAAGTCAACAGCTTGCCTATCTATAATATTTTCTTGTTCTTAACAACAAGTGCAAAAGTTGTGTACTCTTGTAAAATTAACCGAGCAGTGATTCCTTTTCATTATAATTAGACACTAGGATAAGCTTTCATTTTTCTCCTCCTTGCCTACTTGTAATTTACCTTGTTGTTACCTAATCTTAAGTAGTTGGGTGAGATACTGGAGAAGATACGATGGGGCTGACGTATCCATGAGGATAAAAGCCCCAAATTAAATAAAGACGAAATAAATAAAAAAAACAACAATGATTAATAAATTACTCTAGCCCTCGTTGCTAAAATCACTTTTATGCATATTAAAAAAATACATACAGATGGAGTACCTACGAACTGGTATATGATAAAGGATAAAAATCACAATATTACCATGGAAACGGGGACCACGTGGTGAAACAGTGGGCGCAGACAATAGGTAGACATAAATAAATAAATAATACATAGCCACACAAATTTTAAACGAGTGCGTTACCCCCGCAAAATGTTGTGATTTAGAGAGATGTGACTATAACAGATAATTAGTGTGTCATTAGTAGAAATTTGTTTACTAATAGCAAAATTTGTGTGAATTATCTAAATCAAAATCTGTTTTTCTCAAATATCTCAAAAACTATAATTCACACAAATTTTGCTATTAGTAAACAAATTTCTACTCATGACACACTAATTATCTGTTATAGTCTCATCTCTCTAAAGCACAACATTTTGCGGGGGTAACGCACTCGTTTAAGATTTGTGTGGCTATGTATTATTTATTTATTTATGTCTACCTATTGTCTGCGCCCACTGTTTCACCACGTGGTCCCCGTTTCCATGGTAATATTGTTGACTAATGGAGAAGATAACCATTTTTAGTTTTATATGCCAAAAAAATCTACAAAAAATTATAAGAATAACTGTGTTTTTATTGTTTTTCTATCTTCATGAGTCCATCTATTAAATATTGTAGTGTGCGTCAGTGTAAAAATACGGCCACGAAAACACCCGAAGAGTTGTTTTTTCACGTTCCTAGGGATCCGAAAATCAGAAAAAAAATGGACAAATGCGTTGAGAAGAGTTGTGAGGATCATTTCGATGTAAGTATTAAAATACTATTTATACCTATACCTTGTCATGTGAAATACTAAGTAGTAGGTAGGTACTTGGTTATTGCTAGTAACTAGGTTTATGCTTTTTAGTAGGTATGTAGGCACTCGATCGCAGTGTATTGAAACTAACGATGTATTGAACCTTTCGTTTCCAAGGTTAATGATCATTATAATTTCAAGAAGAAACATTGATTATAAGTTTAAAACTACAGTATTCAATGTAAATAAACACCCAAACTTGGGTTACACAAGTAGATAGGTCAATGACCTAAGTCGTTCTTCAAGATTGACGTAGAGTTCGAAAGTTTGCGCATGTTTTGCAGTAAAATGTTTATAAATATGATCTTAGGGGTTGATGTTTGATTATTTGTAAAGGAATGTGTAAATATATTTATCTACAAAATCTTTTTTTTTTTTATAAAATATTATGCACCATCATATCGTGGACTATGGGAAGGTTGTCGGATTGGCCTTTTTCAAATCCTTCTTCCATTTTAGTTCTAAAACAATAATTTATACAATACACTTAATCAATCAGCATTATTTAAAATCAATTAGAACAAAAAGTAAAATAATAAAATAACACCAGAGCGGACGAGAGCAGACAACTTACCCGCGAAATGTACTACGGACGTATGAGGCGGGGTCGTCTGCCGTGCCGTATGGACGAGATAACGTCACACGCTACTCGCGAACACTGACGAGATTTACAAAACCTACGTAAACTTCCCACGCTTATAACTTTGGTAATACTGCACCGATCGATGTGAAATAAAAACTAGAATAGTGTATACGGTGTAGACTTTTATTCTACGCATTAAAAGTGTAATATTGTAACCCTGTTATCTTCTCCATTATCTGTTTTGCGTTATCTGGTTTTCTTCATTAACATTTTGCGTGGGTAACGCACTCATCTTAAACTGTATCCAGAATAACTAGACTAATGTAGACCAAAATGTAGGGCCATGCCTGGAAACGAAATTAAAATTATTAAAAAACTAGTTCCGCCCGTGGTTTCACCCGCGTGGTTCTCGTTAGAATATTAGGATAAAAAGTAGCCTACGAGTATGTTACTGTCCGTGCTGTCAACTAACTCTGTGTTAAAGATCAAGTCGATTACCATCTGAGAATTCACTTGTGGCCCTGTTGATTTTTTCTAGTATTTTTCTATTTAACGATTGGTTGCTTAATTAGGGCGTGAAAAAAGGACCAACAAACACAATTTTGCATTTATTATATTATTACAGTTAAGAGTGGCATTATAACTGAGCGCTTCCGTGCTTCGGAGGGCACGTTAAACCGTCGGTCCCGGCTGCTGTCATTTGATTACATTAGTTAAGCCAAGTCAGAGGCCTTATAGGCGGCTTGATAAACTCTGACACCAGAGGTGGCCACTAATCCTCACACGTTAAGAAGAAGAAGATAAGATGAAACTTTAAACGAATAACGCAATAAACATTCAGAATACAAACTCGAACATACTGCAATAATTGTATCTGGTTAACAGTATACAACGTTTCGAAAAGATCTGTGTTGAGTGTTCAGCAAGTTAATTTAATTAAGTAGTAGCTGGATGCCTACATTTTAATAATGGACCATTGAGTATAAAATACTTGCAAATAGATTCTTCCTCACGCTCTGATAAGTTTCTGATGAAACTGTTTTTAAATGTTCAATGTAAGTATATTATAGTTGTTACATGTAGCGCACAGAGATACTACAGGGAGATTCTTAGCCTTCATCATACCTGATGTTAAGTATTGATAAGGCTGAAGTTTTTTTATATGAAGTACGGGTAGGCTCTTAGCCTTCATCATACCTGATGTTAAGTATTGATAAGGCTAAAGATGGAAGCGAGCCTCTACCGGAATCTCCAATCACTGAGGAACTGGCTCTCTTATCTTTAACTGCCGGAACACAACAATGGTGTAAACATTGTTATTATGGCGTCAGACTTAGATAAGATGGCGGTAGCTAGCCAGGCGAACTTTAACCGCCTTTCTGGTCAAATTGTAACAACCACAGGTATCAGACCCAGAACTCCGGGCTTTATTTCCAGCGGGGGTCCCTACATTATTGTATCGGTTTGGTTGGTGGTAGTATTTGTTGTTAGTCCGCTTGGTTATCTACCACCGTCTTGGCTGCCGACATAAATAAAAAAATCATCATGTAAATAATTATTTGTTTCAGAAGGAGACCAAAAACCATGACCCCTAGTTCAGTATCTGGACTGTTACCACTACGCCGATTCTAAATAAACAATGTCAACACTCGACACATATTTTGCCATCTAAAAAGATCCGATGAATTTCGAGTTCATAACAACCGCCAAATACTTATATTGTGCCAACTATTTTTTTTGTAAATATAGAAAATCAGCTTACACAGTCCGAAAAGAGTTCGATATATTTTATTTTCGGCTTTTGGAATTTCGTTAAGTCAGCAAAGGAGTGTGTTATCTTCTCAATGTTTATTCTGTGCGCTTTTTGTCAATAAAGTAAAGTAGTTAATTGTTGTTTTTGTAAAGACTATGTAAACATAGTAAAAAGGTAAAAATTAGTCCATTTATTCTTACCTTTTTATAGGTAAAAAAAGGTCATGGGTTCGATTCCCATCTGAGAATTCACTTGTGGCCGAGTTAATATTTTCCAATATTTTTCTATTTAAAATTTTTCATAAGTATAAAAATAGCATTGAAAAATGCAAAAATTCAAATATCATAAAAAATAAGTCCATTTATTCCCAGAACCATTTTTTTGACTAATTTTTCCCAAAGTAAAATTTTGCTATAAAAATTGGCAACTCCGAAAACCAAACGCTATTTACTTATTAAAAAGATAAATGTGTGGTCTCATAAAATCAGTATTATCTTTATCGCGGGACATTATGCGTGTGCGTGCGACATTAAGATTACGTTTTACGTTTTTATTATCTTGAATTGAAAACTTCAGGTCCAATTTAAATAAAAACCGGGCAAGTGCAAGTTGGTCTTGCCCCCGGTGGGCGAGACCGACTCGCACTTGTCCGGGTTTCGCACAAATCTGTAGGTACCTAGGTACCTACATATTTTATTAATAGTTCAGGAATCGAGTTTGGCAGTTTTTTCCGAATTTTTCCCGAAATTTAGTTTCCAAAACTAGACTATATTTTTTATGATTTAGTTACAAATGTATAGGTAGTTTTCAGACTTTTTCCTGTACTTGTATAAAAAGACCATATTGCTATTTTGATTCCCTCAAGGGTGTCGAAATATACGTTTTTGCGGCATAAATAGCCGTATCTTTTTTTACGTTAAATTAGAAGTTTGATTTTTTCACAGCTTGAAGACATTTTGTTGCCCTGAATATATGGTTTTATTTTCAACTCGATACCTCCACGCGTTCCCGAGATCAATTTAGAATGACGGACGGACAGACGGACAAAAAGTGATCCTGTAGGGGTTCCGCTTTTTCTTTTTAGGTACGAAACCCTAAAATGAACCGTATCCATGTTTTTTGTAATTTTTGTTAATGTATTTCCGGCCATGGCTTCTAAAACTTTGGCCAATGCTCATGTGGATTTGGCCCTTGAGATAAAAAATACAACCGCAAAAAAGGAGGAAGGTGAAACTAATTATGTATGAACTGAATACTAAACGTTTTATAGAATTCTTGACTAGTTCAATAGTCGCCAAGAATGCATACTTGGACGTGACATTTGGCAGCAGATCAACGTTCGTTGATACGGCACGGCACGTGTCCGCGATTTATCATTACATAACGCCCTAGAACTTGTAGACAAACAAGAGACATAATTAAACATAATTATTTGTAAGCATGATTTACGAAATAGGGTAGATTACCCAATTTATTAGAAAAGAAACGTATAATTATTTGCTAAAGAAATCATTGTTAGGCTGCCATTTATTTTAATATTTCAAGAGTGGGCTTTTGTGTGTGACAACATACATAATTAAAAACAAATTTGCACTTTAATAATCAACAATTTCAAATTATAAAAAAAATGCGCTCAAAGATATAAAAAATAAGTTACTTTGTTAAATTGTACATATCTAATAATATGTAATAGTACTTTTAAAATTCACAAATTAAGAATATAATAGTAGATTGTATTACAAGGCAGCAAAATAATATTTTTACGGCAAGGCTTTGGATATTGAATCCAGAACAAAGCGAAGGATTCTAAAGTAGAATACTGAGCGCAGTAAGGGATTTAAAGTACATCGCCGAGGGAAAAATAGTTTTGCTTTAGCGTATATATCTACACTACTTTTTATCCCCTTCTATGAGAAGATAAATAAGATACAGTTTAAAGTAATTGTATGACGTTATTAGCTGCTATTTTACTGTTTCAGGAATTAAAATATTGTCGCTTTATGAAAGCGCTCGCTTTCATAACTTGAAATAGAATAAACTATTTCTTTGCAAAATACAATAAATGAAATCTGTTCACTATGGAATTGCGTAAAGTCAATCGTATTCATTTGACAGTTCATATTGTATCATAATAAATGTCATTCCATACAAATTGCAGCCGATTGAATACGATATAAACTGTCATATTAATACGATTACCTTACGCAATTGCACCCCGATTACGAACAGAATTCTTTCGTTTCATTTTTTTCTCAGTGTGCGCGGGCTTCTCCGTGCTCCGTACATCCAATAATTCATACCACATGCGTCCGATTTCTATGTAAAATTGATGTTCCAAATTCAAACTTATAAAATAAAATACAGAAATGAGCTAATTTGCTCCCATTTATCGAGGAACAATATGACGCATTTTCGAATAAAAAAGATGAAAAATGTTATTTAACCCTTTTCTTCAACACAAAAACAAAAAGTAGGTAGTTTAATTGAATTATGGCGACGATTGTTTGGGCTCGTACTCGCACATTACGTGTATGGGCGGCTTTATCTTTTGAGTATCATATTTTTAGGGTTCCGTAGCCTAATGGCAAAAAACGGAACCCTTATAGATTCGTCATGTCCGATGTATGTCACAGCCAGTTTATTCCAAAACCATAAGGATTACACAGTTGAAACTTGGTAGGCAGATGTATTCTGTATTATCTATAAATAGGTCTTTAAAAACTACATTGAGGTTTCTAAGACGAATTTGGTCGGGCTCCCCATACATGGAACTGAAACTGATAAAAAATTTTTTTATCAAACCTATACGTGTGGGGTATCTATAGATAGGTATTTAAAAATTACATTGAGGTCCCTTAAACAGTTTTTTCTCAAAGTCAACCGTTTGAATGATATACACTTGTAAATAAAAACCCTGTTTTTCTCTCAATAAATATTCAGTTAATACTCGGCTTCCCTTGTGTTATTTCGTCTCCCGACGCCGCACATCATACACTACACTTTCAATATGGTAAAATGTGTATCCCCCCCCTCTCTAACTTTTAAAATAAGAAAGTGAAAAATCTAAAAAAAAATATGCGGTACACCTTTATACAAACTTTCAACGAAAATTAGTTTGAACGAAATATATTTAGCAGTTTCAGAGCTATAGCACATTTTCCAAAACCGCAAATATGACTTTGACATTTATACATACACTATGAGAAACAAAGTTATTTTTGCAGACGAAAAATTATAATGGTATTTTGGGTAGGTGTATTTAATATAATAATAATAGAAACTTTATTGCATACGATACAAAAACAAACACACACAGAGAAAATGACAAAAATGAGGAACACACAATAGGCGGCCTTATTGCTACATAGCAATCTCTCTCCTTGGGTGAGAGACGGAACCCTTCATGTGCGAGTTCGACTCGCACTTGGCCGATTTTTATTACGGCAACACTTAGCTGCCGTTGATTGCATTGTTGCATTGTATCCGTTTCTTTTACTTACTCTCTTACATTCAACTTTCGCTTCATCATACCTTTCATACTGTAACGTAAATAATTTTCACAATCTTCAATATACTAGTAATACTTGCAAAAAAGCGCAAACAACGATATTTAAAAAAGATACTACGTGTCAAATCGGCGACCTTTGACCCTCGTTCAGAAGATTGACAGCATGTAATTGACACAGCTCAACTAGTGGAATAATAAAACAAAATCTGAATTTCGAAGCATAAAATGAAATACTCGCCGTTTTGCTACATTGTACATATGACGCTCTTTTTCCATCAATAAGTAAAATCAATATTTGAGATAAAAGTGGAATGTTGTTTTATTTTTAACTGCGTCATAATTAGCCTTAAAATGAAATCAATCCAAAAAACTCTGAAATAAATTTTTTAATTAAATGTAAGTATGTAATGTAAGTAATATAAGTAAGTAGGTTCAGTCTCAGTTTCGTCCTGTCATTACTGTCACATTTTCATACTATTGATGAAAATTTGCCACGACAGCGACCAAACTGGTACTGAACCGTGTTTCCGTTAGAAAATCAGTCCTCGGGTCCAGTCCGTGTCACTTAATACTGGTCTAACAAAATTTAAAGCTGAAAATGATCGACATGATAATAACGGAGGGGTTATTTGCATATTTGCCCTTCTGGTACAATTGATTACTGGCATAATAACAGTTACTTTATATAACCACAAATATTTGTCTTGTCCGAGGATCGAACCCGGGACCTCTGGCGCAGAAGATGGGCTTAGTACACCTGCGCCAAACACGTCGTCAAAGTAATAGAAGTGCAATGTAGAATTCTTTGGCTGGCACCGACTCCAAAAGGTCTTTCACTTTTTGGTTTTTGAAGTCGGTTTTTTTGTTAAGTTATTTATTTCATAATTTTTAAAACTAGTTTCTAGTACTTCGGTTTGACTCAAACTAGTAGTGTAGGCAACAACTAGTTCGTGTCAAACCGTTTGGGTTAGATTAGGTTAGGCAAGCCGCTTGACCGAAAAAAACGATTTATCATAAGCAATAATTCAAAAATCATAAAGTAAAGATTATTGTTTTAAAGAGTAGAGTACATGCCAAATTCTTACTGCCATTGCTAACGTCACAATCATCATCAAACCTAATTAACTGAAAGTACACAGTCACCAAAACGGTATCAAATCGCAGAATAAAAAGTCATTTCGAAATTGCGAGAGTTCGGCTCGCGCGCCACTAGACGTTTGCGATATTGCAATAATTTGTTCCTGCCTGCAACATCGGCGTTTTGTTTATACTGCCACCGTTATGGATTGCAACTGCGACTGCCATTTGTGCAGATTAAGCTTTATATCGCTTTTCTATGAATCAAACGCAGATTGAACTAATGAATGTTTATTTCAATAATTTGTGTGTACAAATCGAGGAACTGACCTGTCTATCTTCAAAGCTAGCCTGAATAGGCACCTTCTGGGTAAGCTCGCTTCATCGTGGATCCGGTCTTAGCCACTGGACTTGATTGAAATCAAGAGCAATTACTCATTCATAGTAAAGGTTTCATGGAAAAGGTTTTTCGAAAAGTAAGAATAAATAAATAATTTATCTATATACTTAATTCAGGTTCGCAAAATTTGTGACGACTCGATAGGGACTTTGGCGCGTAGTACGCGGCCGAGTAAGGTATCAAATTAAAGGTACTCGAGTCGATTTGTTCCGAAAACTATAATTATACAAAATGTTAAACGTGATGATCACAAACTGCAATTAAAAAGTGTCATTATTTTCGCATAATTTGGAATTTTTCGTCGATCGACGAACCCGAGTATCGGGTTACCTATTTTGTATTTGTTTGTTAGTTTATACGTTTTCTATAAATCTTTAACTTTAGGTTTTGAAACAACGTTCCCTAAAAAACTACTGGTCGACCGGGAAGTGAGTTAATAAATTTCTGTCTTACACTATTTTTCTTATTTTCTTCCATAGTAGGCTTTTTGTTTCTAAACATCTCTTTTTATGTTGTAGTCAATTTGTTTCAATCATTAGCGAAACTACATTGCATGTGCATTTTATTTCAATTCAATTATTAATTTATTTATTACGGACAACAGAGATTAGGTTAGTAAATACAAAATACTTAAAAACTATGGGTTAGTACATTTGACGTAAACAAAAATAATTAATCATGAATTCATGTTCCTCAGAGGCCAGCCGCGGACACGACATCCAGAGTTGTTATCATCCACCGCCGTCATCGTCCGCGCGAAATGTCTCAAACCAGTGTTAAAAGTGCCAATAGTGTTGTAATTTTAAACCCTTTAGAAAATTCTAAGGTGTTTTACAGTTAAATAGCAATACTAAAACAACGAGAGCTTTTTTTATACTTTTCATAATTGAAACATATTCCAAGGTTATATTTTACTAAAAAAAAGCTTAATCAACGAAGGTAAAATAATTATTTCAACACAATTACTTTGCGGTAAAAGTATCATCTGAAAAGCAATTGTAAAGTATTCCAAAGAAAATCATGAAACGTAATTCATGCAGCTTTTGTCAAAGACACAATAGACGGTTTGGTTGAAGCTGGGATTAAAATGGGTTTATCTGAATGTAAAACAGAACAGAAAATTAACTGATGTTATTGTTTTTCAGATTTTACACAGTTTGCAAGACTTGAGACCGTTAAAAGCGGTATCGGTATATCTGAGTTATTTTAAATTCTCATTATTTTTTAACCATCAAATATTTGTTTTCTAACCAAAACATTCTTGCGCTTTACAAAGATTACGGATTATAATCGAATGTGTGATTTATATATAGACTCCAGTGAGGTAACACTAATTTAAATTAGTATTGAAACTATTTTAGATCACTGTCTAGATATAAATAAAAAGAGATAAAAGCTTTCGTTGCTTAGAGAGCGTATTAAGATTTCTAGATATTAATGTTAACACAATAGATATATATATTTTTAAGATTTTGCATTTTCAATGCTATTTTTATACTTATTATAAACGACTCTGCCCACAAATTATTCACAGACGGGGTTATCATAACACTAGATATGTTTTTTAGTGTTTATACTTTCTAGGTGTAAGAAAATAATTTCTCGCAAGATTTATACGAAAAGGTACTCTATCAAAATAAATAGAAAACACGACAGTAATACGACGTTTCATCTGATATTACCTACTTATGCAAACGTTCGATTTGACAATGTGCCAATTCTCACGTACTGTTGCCTTTACATATGACGAATGAAAGGAGTTTGGCAAATAAAAAGAAAAAGAAAACTTTATTCATCTCATACTACTTAACACCATTTCAAGGTTTAACATAACTGTAGACATTGTTTAGTATGAGTTCTGTAGCCCGAAAAAAGTTTGAAATAAACTTGTGGTTGTGAAATAAGATATTGAGATTTGGAGAGAGAAGGTAGTTATAACGATTTCAGCCTACTTATGTGAAAGAAAAGCGTGATCATCATATTATGTAACTACTAGGGCGGTTACAACCCGATACTCGGGTTCGTCGATCGACGAAAGATTCCAAATTATGCTTAAATCTTTAATTGCAGTTTGTGATCATCACGTTTAACATTTTGTATATTTTATAGTTTTCGGAACAAATAGACACGAGTACCTTTAATTTGATACCTTACTTGGCCGCGTACTACGCGCCAAAGTCCCTATCGAGTCGTCACAAATTTTGCGAACCTGAATTAAGTATATAGATTTTTGTGTTCATCACGTTTAACATTTTGTATATTTTATAGTTTTCGGAACAAATAGACTCGAGTACCTTTAATTTGATACCTTACTTGGCCGCGTACTACGCGCCAAAGTCCCTATCGAGTCGTCACAAATTTTGCGAACCTGAATTAAGTATATAGATTTTTGTGTTCATCACGTTTAACATTTTGTATATTTTATAGTTTTCGGAACAAATAGACTCGAGTACCTTTAATTTGATACCTTACTCGGCCGCGTACTGCGCGCCAAAGTCCCTATCGAGTCGTCACAAATTTTGCGAACCTGAATTAAGTATATAGATAAAAATAATCTAAAAAGAAAATGACGAGCTTATTGCGCCCTTTTTTCTAGACCGTTAAAAATACATAAAAAAGCAGGAAAAAACTTAGCGATTTAAATGCGCTTAGTTTACAAGTTTAAAATAAATTTTGAATTGTGAATTCTAAACAAATGCCTGCTATCAAACTTAAATATTTAATACAAATACTCGACTGAAATAATGGGGCTGGTTGCATTGACTTACGGTAGGGTAAGTTCGAGCCTTTGTTAGTCGTCTGTTTTGTCGTTGTTCGCCATTGTTTGAGTTTACGACAGTTGACAGTGACAGTAAGTTGGGAGATCGCAAGAAGGTGGTATGTAAATTAATGCCTCTATAACTATGGAATTTGAGATTCCGCCAGCTATGCAACTCATGTGTAAATGCCGTACGACTAAGCAAAGGAGTATTTTGATTGTGATTTGGACGACTAATGTAAGATTACTTATTAGGAGCGCCTTTTATTACCACTAATGGCCACTTTATAGTCTACTAGTACTTAAATGAAAACAAATGAATCGCCAAAATATATGTGTACTTGCATAACTTCAGAACGACTTTGCCGAATTGAATATTTTTTTCTTTGTTGTAATCGTCATTGTCAGGACAAGGTTGTTGTAATGGAAATATGGAAAAAAACACGTTTTTTTTTTATTTCACGCTGACGAAGTCCGGGCGGAAAGATAGTATAAAATAAAACTGTTACATAATAGCAGAATAGTTAAAGATATCAGAATGTTAAAATACTTTGTGTAAGAATATGCGGCGCCACAAATAATTTTCAACATCACAAACCTTCTTAATAATACAACTTACTTCCTGTATAAACACGGCAAAGAGTTGTGATCATGTTTCAAAGTTCAAAAACTTTCATGAAAAAGTTTCTGTTACAACCAAAGAGAATACCCGCAAAATACCCCAGAAAATGGACAGCCCAAAAGGAAAACATGGATTGCCCGGTTACAATAAAATGCGGAAAAGATTATTCAACCTATTCAGTTATGAAAAAACAGTTTGGCAGTAATATTTTCCGTGTTTGCCGGGCGTGCCAAGCCACACAGAAACCGGATAACAAGAGTAGTTTAAAAGTCCTGCCTCCAGGATTTGGAGTTAAGTTTATGATAGTTGAGAGTTTCCTAGTTTTTGTCATCTTTTATCTGCGTCTGAGCTGTTGAAATAGGCGAGCGATTTGCCTAGTTCACTCTTTGTTTTTGCGGTTACTTGAGTAACAGTTATGGTAATTTTCCTCTGGGTATTTGTTCTGGAGAAGGTGAGCCTTTGAAGTTTGTAACGATATGTTGATCGTACTGAATCCTATTATTGTCATATACAAAGTAATTTGGAATGAAGCTGTTTTAGGGCATCAGTTTTATTTTATTATCTAATATATAAAATTCTCGTGTCACAGTTTTCGTTCCCATACTGCTCCGAAACGGCTTGACCGATTCTCATGAAATTTTGTGAGCGTATTGAGTAGGTCTGAGAATCGGCTACTATCTATTTTTTTATCCCGAAATTCCACGGGAGCGAAGCCCCGGGGCACAGCTAGTAAGCTTATAAGAAGTACATTTTAATCTACAATAAAAAAAACAGACATTCAATATCATACATTCGAAAGTCATACTTTACATTGCAATTTCAATGATCTTTGAAAGATTTTCTGCTTCAAAGTAGGCAATATCACAGATTATATAATACGTATGCGTGATAAAATACTTTCAAGGCATTGAGTTCTTTGATGTTTGAGATTCTAGCGAAATTGGAAATATTTACGCGGCGTTTTAAAACAACATTTGTTTTTGATACAAAACTAAAAAAATACCTCAGTATTTATCAAACATGTAGATAACAATCTGAAATACTCCACTATACGAACACATTACATAACAACCTTTTTCCATACAACATAACTATTATCATTCCAATATCGACGCGAAATAGAGATCTTAAAACTAACTAACTAAACTTTTATAAAGCGGACTATGATTCGATAAGGAAGGATCTCGATAGGATAGACTGGATAAAGGAGCTTCACAATTGCGCAGACATGACAGATGTATTCTATGATCATTTATATCGTACAAATAATAATTATGTTCCCAAAACCATGAAAAGTAAATAAATATGTAAATATTTGAAAAGGACCCTAGATATTTCTGGACTTACATAGAAAGCAAAAATAAAAATTTCTGACTCTCATTATCATACAGAAATGATTTATGAAACCAGGAGCTCTATTTTTGATTCACTCGTCTCGAGGATTCTACTGATTTCCGTGCGACGTTAGAGTTTCTGTATTCCGTAAAAGCGACCTTGCCCGTATATACATAGCTTCGCTTTTCGCCTGTAGTACCGCTTCCCAACGCGAGCGCGCGAGGGGCAAAGCGAAAAGCGTGCTATGTCCACGCAGGCAAGGTCGCTAATCGCCTGGTTGCGTCCTCGTTCGCCTCGCCACTCGTGCACGAGTGATTCAAAAATAGAGGTCCAGAACTGCTACAAATGGCCCTGAAATGTGCAACTTCTTTGCAAAAAAAATATCATCTGTTTACTCTGATTCTGTGAAGTCTGTACGATTTCCAGCATTCATTTATCTTTTGAGTCTATACTCACGCGATAAAAAGACTCTATTTGTCGAAGGGGTCCAGACAAGATTCCGCCTAACTTTATCACTCAATTCACCAAATCACTTGCTGTGCAGTTGCACATAATCTTCAATGACGGAGGGACTCATTGAAAATCTGGTTTTCAAATATTTGAAAAGTATTATAAATTGTGCCAATTCACAAATGTGGAGACAGACCTAATATTCTAATTACAGGCCTATTTCCATTCTGTCAGTTTTCCCCTCAAATTTTTGAAACCTTATGTCACAAGTCCACATCTGCACGCTCAACTAAAACAGCTAAGCCTAAAGATAACTATCTAAAGCCTCTAAAGCACTACGGTTCATCATTCGAAACGACAAGGTTTTCAAGGATCCTTCGACTAAAATAATTATAAATAAATAAATAAAAAATATTCGTATTTGTTATAAAACTGAAAAAGAACCGCATAATTTACCAAATATCTTTAATCACTATATGTAAAGCTGTCGGTACAATTTTTTTTGTGGAAATTATGAGGATGGGTAAATATTTAATTTAATTACTATAATTTATTTATTTGCAACACTAACATTGTTTACATAACATACAATTAGATAATAAATCAGTAAGTTTTGTACTTGTAAATATAACAATTCGATGTCGAATGAGTTTGAGTGGAGTGTAAAAAAATTTGGAGGAACGACTTAGAATATGGGGGTAAGCATCGACAGCATTCAAAATGTTACAATAAAAAATTAAAACAGAAATACAAATTATGTTAAACTAAGCAGTAAGTATTTACGATGAATACCTAGTATTTTTCTATATAAATCGTTATATCAGTAAATGTTACTGGAAAAGGTAGGCAACGACACAAATGCACTATTTTAAACATTAAACGTAACACTACCTGTCTCAACACCCTTTTACAATCAAAGGTAAGCTTTGAGTCTTCAAAGCGGAAATATGGATCCGAGAATATTTTAATCTTTGACCGAGGCGTCGTATTTCGGCCCACCTAACCGACTGTAAGGAAAAGGAAAGGGCCATTTTATTGTTTCCATTCATCAGTTTGGGAGTTGTTTATGGATGAACCGCGTTCACTTGCGCGTGAAATTCCTTAGCTACTTTATTCAACACAATTTGTTTGACAATTTGTGTTTGCACATTTCATGCCAGAGATGGATTGGTATTGATGTTAAGTTTAAGAACCTAATAAAACCTGTTAGTTATAAAATAATAGCGATATTCTTTTTTATGGTAATTTTAAGAAATTCGAAATAGCTGAATTATGTTTCATTCTGGCAAAAATTCTTAGTATCTAACTACGAAACCAAAAAAATCCAGCTTACTTCTGCAAGAAAAACAAAAATGTGGGTGGAAGGTGAAACACTGTTTTCCCGTGGCAGTTTCTGGTCTGCTATCGGGCGCGTCCCCAGGTGGTGGATAGGGGAATGGCCTCCGGATATGGGGGCTACTGGCTTGCCGGCGCGAACTAAAACCAGAGTCGTGGACAACCGCTCTCGAACGGTTTACACGGAAACGGAAACCTTTCGGATATTACTCGTTTGATTGTTTTGTTGATCTAAAGTGACGCAAAGTGTGCGGTGAATCCGAAAGCCTATGTCTCTCTCTTTCAAATGCGGAGACCTGTAAGGACTACGCGTCTGTAAGAATATTCAATTTTGAATTTAAATTTATTTGTCAATTACTGCTTATAAAGTCATTAAATTAATATTAGAATACATACTCATTAACATTCTTCTTCTCCTTAAGGGTAAAGATTATGTTAATTAAATGTGTTATGTGTTTAATGTTGTGTTTTAAATAATCATTATAATTGAAAGAACATTTTTAAATTGTCGTTTTTATTTAATAAATTCCAGTAATTGTTGAAAGATTTCTAAGGTTTTATTTCATTATTCCTCGTATAACAATACTTTAATTTAACTACAATTGAAGCTATTTAACATTTCCAGTAGAATTTTAATTACATATCCATTGATACATGTACTTATGGTCATAATTTCTAACACGTCCATATGGAGGCGGAAAATTATGGGTAGTACGCTCTAATGGGTCCCGAGCTCGGTTGGGAGACCTTGCTCTTTACGTTTATGGACTCCAAGCTGGTTGGTCCGCATCCGTGCAGTGCGCTTTCTGGCGTTTGGGACAAATCCCATGGGATGGCAGAAGTACGTTCTGAGTCCCGAGGTGGGCTTGTTGCTTGTTGTGGCAGTTGAGGCTATGGACCAATGCTACAACGATGGCCATGGCCGAGACACTATGGGAAGAAGGACACGGCGAGTGGTTTTTTTGTGGGTAACCTTTTGTTTGCTCTCCCAGGCGCCATAGGTATGCCTAAAGCATTTACCACTCGTTAAAAAAAAAGAAGGTGAGTCACTGTTTTGCATTTACATACTTAACTTACAGATATTTTTGTCATCATATAGTATACTCTTAATTTGATCCTTCACAAAATTTAAGTACTACTTATTCATTTATTTACTCCGAATAGTAGAAGCCTCCTTAGTCCGTCTCGTGCAGCGCCGCAGGGCACGGTGGCGGCACGTATCGTGACGTGATAGCTTGGCAAACAGTCAAAATTTAGTTATTTATCGAAATTGCTTATTCTAGTCTACGGATTGTCGTGTACCTAACCTTAGTGAGCTGTATTGTTTCGTCGTGTCACTGTTATGATTGAGATTTACTACGCGTGGTGTATGGGCAGCTATTGAAGATTTTTAGTGATCCGTTTCATCTAAAACTACAAAACATACAATCGATACGCATGTAAATTACTATATTGACTATGGATATATATTGGAACGCCTAATTGTTTTGTCATAATGACCTTTGGCACACATATTAAAGGCCTAAAAAATTTTCGCACAATTTTCAAGCAGCTTTTTACGCGTGACTAGCGCGCTAGTTGGGCCTCCTACTAACTGCGGTCGGCCAACGGCTAAAACCGTGCTTCATACCCTCCAGAATGAGTTACACGGTACAGCGGCCCTTAGCTGCGTAACTGACTTATTACCAACCCCCATTGGCACTGGAACTCCCTTACGCCGACGGAAAGCAACAAAGCTGCTTGGCGCCGGATTTCGGCAGGATGGTGATGGCGAGCCAGTTGGCCCCTTGCGGAGCCTACTACCGCCACTGTGATCATCAGACACCATGGGCCGTGTTGGTTCGTGATGCCGTTGCCCGGGGTGGACCGCTAGGAGGTAGATCCCAACCACCCCAATCGTCTTGATATTTTCACGATATGAGTTTGGCAAATGTTTGATCAAAACAATACATTCTCAACTAATTCCTAGTACGAGAGCCAAATTTAACGATGTGATCAATTACTTTTCGACGTAAGGTGTCGATACTAGCAATAAATCTGATTGTTAATCTGACATTTGATTAGTTGATCATTGAAGAAGTTCTACATTTAGTGATTAATGATTTGCTTTCGTAGGTAACCCTACGTAGCCGAAAGCAAATGGTTTTAAGCATTCGTATCGTTTTGATGACAAGAATAAGGAATAGTGTGTATAAATTATGTTTATACACCCATATTTTTCAGTAATTTGTTTATTATTTTGTTATTAGTTCGTCCGCGGTTTGACCCGTGTGGGAACCACGCGTTCCCGTGAAAATATCGGGATAAAATACTGAAACCAGGCCAAACCTTTGAAACCAGGCTTTAAGCTTTCTGTGTACCAAACATCAAAATCTAGTCAGCTGCTGTTATTGCGTGATTGAGTAACAATTATAATGTTAGAATGAAGTAGGATTTTGTAGAACCAGAAAACACCAAACTAAATAACAGGATATTGATATGTTTTAACTAAAATTCCCATCAAAACGCATTATATACAACGGTCGTAATTAATACAGAATTGAATAGATTCGTAATATTCCAAGATTTAGTACATATTGTGATGGCACGTAACATTGGCATTCTGGAGTGTTGCCAACAGGAAGCTTTAGCGTCGTCTCGACCAGTGTAATGGTCACTTTGTGTTTAGGCTGGCCGCACTTTAGGCGACACGAGATCGATAGGCTAAAAATCACAAAGAAATATAGCTAAAGTCATAACTCAAATTATTTCACGAGGATTCACACATTGTTGCATGTGTTTTTATTATCTTACCTATAAATCTTGATTACCTACCGAAATAATTACTCTAAATACGAGTACGTACTTTTACACCAACGCAATGTATATTATGAAATAAATAATAAATAAAATAAATAATTTCATGAAATTACACCACTTATCTAGCTGACGATAAGTTTCATGAAGAACTTGTGTTATGGATACTAGATAACGGATAAACAAACTTACTTATATTTTAAAACTTTTAAAATTATTCACTATCATTATTGGAAAAAAGGGGATTTTACCATGTTTGTATTTGCTTGTGAGTCCCCGATACTTCGGCGCAGTCGCATGCGCCATAATCACGGAGTAACTATCGGGACTCACAAGCAAACACAATCATGGTAAAAAGATTTTTTCCTAATAATGATACTTATATTCTATTTTGTTGTAATTACATACATATTAAACATATACATACAAACTTGGCTATACTGCGATCGCCAACCCGCCTGCCAAGCGTGGCGATTATGGCAAACCCCCCCTTTTGGGGGACGCCTGTACCCAGCAGTAAGTGTTATGTGGCTGAGAGGACATACATATTATACATAATAAAAACACCCAGACCAAGACAAATAAATGTTCATGCACACAAATATTTGTCTTGTCCATGGATCGAACCCGGGAGCTCTGGCGTAGAAGGCGCGTATAGTACCCCTGGACCAGAGACGTCGTCATATTTATCATTATTTTTGTCTTTTTTCTATTTGAAAATACCTTTACACTTTTTGTTGCTGTATTGAAAATGGGAAATAAAAATAAGGAGAAACAAAGGATCTGCCCATTCCAGATTAAAGATATTAGTTAACTTCAGGATAGCGATCCTTGTTTTCCCCATTTTATCAGCATACAGTACTGATTACTACTGAGAAGATAAAGGAAAAGAATAACAGATGTTTTTTTTTGGTTAATTATGCAACCTTTACTTAGTTGACTAGCGCCCGCTCGCGGTTCCACCGGCGTGGTTCCCGCTTCCGTGGGAATATCGAGATCGAGAATATCGAGAGAAAAGTATCCTATGTTCATAACCAGGCTACCTACTGTCTGTGTACCAAATTTCATCCAAATCCGTTCAGTAGTTTCGGAGCTTATTAAATGCAAACAAACACGCAAACAATAAAAAAAATCCTCTTTATAATATTAGTATACAAGACACCTTTTTACATAGTGTAAGCATGTAAACTAAGTCTAAATTTTCAGGAGGGACAAAGAATCGATCTTAGGACAAAGGGTAAATAAAAAAAAAACTTGAAACTAATTGTAACAAAAGTTTCTCCTACATCGCTTAACTAAACTTTTTATCAACTTTGATATGAATATTTAATTAATAGAAATAATATACAGGGATGCATACTGCACGGACGTGCAAACCACACGCGCACTGCTAAGGACTGCCAAAAGAAGAAATAGAGCGGGAATACAATATTTTTTTATTTATTTATTGTACAAGTTAGCAATCACAAACCAAGAAACTTACAGCTCTTGGTTGAATGTGCAACAATACAGTAATGTTTGAAATAGTATGATAATATATTATATTTATTTACATTTTTTAAGCTGTGTGTGGGTACAGTCAACGGCACGTCAGTTTTTACACATGCATTACGAAAGCCACCACTATTACTACACTCAGTGGCACATCTTATGGCCTACGCTTGTAATTTTCATACAAACATACTCACTTTGCGACTCTATACATAAAAATGTCAACATATTTTTGCAAAGATCTGTATGCTAATGATTAAGTCAAGTGTTCGACTGTCCAGTTAGCAATTTTAATGGGTACTGAAACCACTGCTTTGTCCATAGAGGAAGTACAGTGAATAATTTATAATCACATTTTAAGTTTCTTCGCGCACTCATCATTAAAATAAAAAAGGTTTTACGGATTTAAGTGCACAATAATAATACACTTTCTAGTGCACCTAAATCCGTAAAAGCTGTTTTATTTAAAAAAAAAATGCTTAATTAGATACCATACAATATGATATGACCATAAAGTAATGCTTTGCTTAAACGAAGGTTAGAATAGTATTTTAAAACTCATTAAAGTGCTCATTGCACAGTCGAATGCTTAACCTAAACATTAGCATACAGATCTTTGCAAAAATATATTGGCATACGTATATGTTTGTATGAATATAACGGGGTGGGTCATTAAATGTACCGGTGAGTGTATACTTTAGCTTCCTGTAGGCTTATCACGAATAACTTTCGAGTAAGTATCGTGAAATAAAGTAAAAACATGTATGAGATATTTCGCAGCATTCCTACCGGACGTAAACGGAACTACATTTTCCTATACATTTTTTGGCATCTCGTGCTCGATACTTACTCGATACTATTTCGATAGCTGGTCGTGCTAACCTGAGAACACTTTCAAGGTCGAGCTGTAATGTCGGACCTGCTGTCATAAGTTTATAATTGATGCATAAAGTCAAGAAAGGGACATTCAAAATAAAGATATTTTTCATGATTATTATAGCCAATGATTCAACATTCTAAGTTTATGTTTTTCTTTTTATTTTCAAGACACTGCGTACTATTTGTGACTAATGTTCTATTCATACATCAATAAAACTGTTGACGTGCGTAATGATAATCTTGCCAAGAATCCTTGAGTTGTTAGTACATTAAAATTAAAGAAATGTACAGAGTGCCAAGCTGTCAAGCTTTAAAAACGTTCTACGATCAAGCAAATACCTATGTAAGTATATAAATTAACTAGATTTTGCCCGCGACCTCGTTCGCGTGATTAGGATAGTTGTGCATTGTTTTTTTTCGTAAAATACTTCAATTTAATACTAAAAAGGAACCTCTAGTTTTTCCGACGATCTCGATCGTAAACCAACTTCAACACAATACAATCCCAAGTTTAGCTGTCAAAATAACGTCCAGAGTACCGTTTTGAGCAAAACTCAAGGTCAATCACAATCACTCAGGTTTAGTTTACTCAATCCAATTTGGCGCTGCTGCCGCGACTCAAGAGTACGAAACGTCACAATACCAATGTTGACCGATCGATATTGAATTCAAGAGTAAGCTTACAGGTTTACATGGTGACGTTCTGGTCATTTGACGTTAGTGGCCGCGCTTGACAGATTGATCGTATACGATCACGTTTGTTAAGCAACGTTCGGTCTGGTCAAGTGTCGGATTGGTGACCGTAAAGTAACACTGCAACTGAGCGTTTCCGTGTTTCGAAGGGCACGTTAAACTGTCGCCGTCCGTCGGTACCGGCTGTTGTCATCTAATAACAGTCGTTAAGCCAAGTCAGAGACCTTAAGGCGGCCTGATAAAATCTGAAACCAGAGGTGACCACAATCCTCATACGATAAGAAAGAAAGAATTTGACGTTTACTTGCGCAAATCAATTGTATCGTGTGTACAAACCCTATTTTTAATACCGCGAAGATTGGTTCGATGGATAGTATTTAGATATCAAAGTCGCCAACTTTAATATTACAGTCAGCCGTTTGAGCAAACCAGAGTGTACACACTCTTCACCCCTTGGGGGTAGAATTATTAATTACGCTGAGACATAATTATTTATGTTTAATCGAGCCTAAACACAAAGTTAGAAGATCCTACAAACTTTCATCCCATAATTTACCCCCTTAGGGGTTAAAGTTTTAAAAACCCTTTTTAGTGCTCATCTACACCTAACCTTTAAGGGGGTAAATTATGGGATGAAAGTTTGTGTGAAAGTCCGTCAGTTTCGAAGTCAGTTTCTACCCTCCAAAAATGGTGTCTCCTAACTTCGAAACGGAGCGGATTTTCATACTGTGGTGCATTGGCCAAAGCCATGGCAGAATAAAAAAGTTAAAAAGATAAATAGTGATTTTAAAAATAAAGAGTTCGAATTCCAATAGCACAAGTCTGCTAACAAATATTCTAATAGTAAACAATTGTTTTATTTTATTTTTTACCAAACAACTATTAGAACAGTGGTGACGTACCGACGCTGAGAAACCTTAATTATGGAAGAACAAATATTAAGTGCAGAAACCAGCAAACTTGACCTAGCAGCTGTATCACTACAATCGAGATTATTGCCATTTTGGCGGGAATATCCTCGAGCATGGTTAATACAGTTTGAAGCTGTTGTAGACCCACTCAAGACATCGGATGACCAAAAATACCGGTATGTGCTCCAACAATTGCAATCGGCAGATTTGCAACATTTGACTGATATTTTATACAAGCCGCCTGAAACAAAAAAATATCAAGTTTTAAAGGATCGACTTCTTTCTGTCTATGAACAGTCGGATGTCAAGAATTTTCAAAAATTGATAGGGGATTTAGAACTCGGCGATCAGAAGCCTACTCAGTTACTGCGGCGAATGAGAGAGCTTGGAGGCAGCATGTTAACCGAAGAAGGTTTGAAAGTGGAATGGCTCAACAAGATACCTTCTCAAATACGAGTAGTTTTGTCTGTAAACAGCGAATCAACACTCGACACGCTTGCAGCTATGGCCGATAAAATGACCGAATACTCACAACCAGCCCATATCGCCGCAATGTACAAGCCTATCTCTGCACCTTCGACTTCACAAGAACACGCAAGACCTATTCCAGACATAAACGTTATTCATTTTGAAATCCTGTCGAAACAAATAGAAAAGTTAACATTAGAAATAGCAGAGTTAAAAAGCAGACCGCCATATCGTCCACACTACAATTTCCGTCCCCGTTCACGTTCAAACTCAAGAAGATCATATAGTGAATCAAGGAAGAAGCCCGAAAGTGATACATGGCTATGCAGATATCATTACAAATTCGGCGACAAGGCAAGGCGATGCGAATCACCGTGCGCGAGAAGAGACAAGAATCCGGAAAACTAATATCAGCATCGACCGTGGCGGACGTCGGTGCACTTAACGCAAGCAACCGCCTATGTGTATACGATCATCACACAAGAGAGCGTTTCCTCGTAGACACAGGCGCCGAAATATCCGTCCTCGCAGGAAGAAACAAAGGAAAGAGATCGTTGGACAACACCTACACACTCTACGCAGCCAATAACACCCGGATTAAAATTTATGGAGAGAAGACAATAGAGTTGGACCTGGGGCTGCGTCGTTGTTTCCGCTGGACATTCATCATAGCGGACGTGAAAACTTCAATCATCGGAGCCGATTTCTTACGTCATTTTAAAATTCTCGTCGATCTACATAAGAAGAAACTACTAGATGAAGTCACCAACCTCTCCATCAACACCATGTCAATACGAAGCGAAGAACCAACAATTTACGTCGTAGACAAGTCACATCAATACTACGACTTACTCAGCAAATATCCAGAAGTTCAACGACCTATGTCAACGAAACAAGCACCTTCACACGACATTACGCACGAACTACAAACAAGAGGACCGCCCCTTTTCGCCCGACCACGCCCACTACCACCCGATAGATACATCGAAGTCAAGAAAGAATTTGAGAGATTGGTTGAGATGGGCATATGTAGACCTTCACGTTCACCATGGGCAAGTCCGATCCATGTCGTTAAGAAGAGCAACGGACAGCTACGTATCTGCGGCGACTACCGTCGACTAAACGCAATTACGATTCCGGATCGATATCCAATTCCAAGAATCCAAAACTTCACCTTCAGACTACACAATAAGAAGATATTTTCCAAGCTTGACATTCAAAAGGCGTACTATTGGATCAAAATGAAAACAGAAGAAGATTGTCAGAAAACAGCCGTTACCACACCGTTTGGGTTGTTCGAATTTACGAGGATGACCTTCGGATTAAGAAACGCAGCCCAAACGTTCCAGCGCTTCATCAATCAGATACTCGCCGGCCTCGAAGACTTCACTTTCGCCTACATCGATGACCTACTCCAATACAGAAGAGGAACACAGACAACATATAGACAGCGTATTACACCGATTAAATGAATATGGACTCAGTATCAACATTGAAAAATCTGAATTTGGAAAAGAAAAATTAAACTTCTTGGGCTACGAAGTGTCGAAAGAAGGCATAAAACCACTCGAAGATAAAACCGAAGCAATCACTAACTACCCACAACCGAAAACAATAGAAGAATTACGACGCTTTTTAGGGATGATCAATTTTTATCGCGATTGCCTACCAAAACAAGCAGAAAAACAGAAGCCACTTAACAACCTCCTACATAACGTCAAGAAAAAGGACAAGACTGCAATCACGTGGACACCAGAAATCGTGGAAGCTTTTGAGAGTTGCCGTGATAGCATCAAACAAGCAGCGACGCTCTCATACCCCATACCCGGCGCGGAACTAGCGATTATGAGCGACGCATCCGACACAAGCATGGGCGCAGTACTGCAACAAAATGACAATCACAGCTGGAAGCCACTAGCATTTTACTCGAAGAGCCTGAGCGACACCCAAAAAAGGTACAGTGTATATGACCGCGAACTCTTAGCGATATACACTGCCGTCAAACACTTCAGAAAGTACATTGAAGGCATGAATGTCACAGTTTATACCGATCACAAGCCCCTCGTGTATGCGCTTACGAAACCGCCAAGCAAGAACGATACACCGCGAAGAGAGAGACAGCTACACTTCATAAGCCAGTTTTGCAACCAAATAAAATATGTAAAAGGATCTGAAAACACCGTAGCAGACGCATTATCCAGAATAGATGAGATTCAATTACAATCCGCAATAGACTTCAATAAACTATCAGAAGAGCAACAGAGTGACATCGAACTGAAACTATTGAAAAGTCAAGCAAACTTGAAATTCGCAAACATCACCTTACCAGGTGTATCTCAAGAAATAACATGTGAAATATCAACAAACACGCCACGCCCATATCTGCCTGCAACATACAGAGAAATAGCATTCAATGCGCTGCACAATCTTAACCACCACGGCATCCGACAATCAAGAAAAAATATGACAGAAAGATATTTCTGGCCGAGCATCAACAAGGACGTGACTACATGGGCAAGAAACTGCATTGACTGTCAAAGAAGTAAAATACAGCGTCACACCAAAACTCCATTCGGTCAATTTGAAAACAGCGCCAGATTTGACCATATACATATAGACATTGTCGGACCGCTCCCACCATCAAAAGGTAATAGATACCTACTGACAATGATCGACAGATGTACCAAATGGCCGGAAGCCGTAGCACTCGCAGACATAACAGCCGAAAACGTAGCGCAAGCGTTGTACGAAACATGGATTACACGCTTTGGCTGTCCCCTACGTATAACAACGGACCAAGGGCGCCAGTTTGAATCTACACTATTTCAAGCACTAATGAAAAAACTGGGAGTACACCGAATACGAACAACCGCCTACCACCCGCAAGCGAATGGTCAGATTGAACGCCTACACCGCGTCATCAAGACCGCACTCATAGCAAGAGGAAACAGTGTCGATTGGGCGAACGAGATAGCAACAGTTTTAATGGGAATCCGAGCAGCAATACACAGCGAAACAAACGTCACTCCGGCTGCGATGACATATGGAACCACTATACGACTACCTGTCCTCATTCGACTTTTTCGTACCTACAAAGTCGAATGAGGACCCGGCAGACTTCACATGCAAACTTACCACTACTATGGCTACGCTATCGCCAGCAGACGTGAAGAGCAGACAGCAGCGAACACCGTTTGTGCACAAGGAACTATCAACATGTTCGCACGTATTTTTAAGGCGAGACGACACACGAAAGCCATTGACCCCGCCTTACGACGGACCGTATGTGGTACTGGAACGACACGAAAAGTTTTACAGGATACAGTTAGAAAACAGAGAAGCAGTGGTTTCAATAGATAGACTGAAACCTGCCTTCGGATGCGCTACTGAAGAGACGGATCTCACCCCACAGCCACATCCCAGAATTAGTTCTACTAAGAACGAGAACGAAAAGACGTTGGCGACACCCACCCAACCAGTGGTTACAACTAGATCGGGACGAACTGTCAAGAAAAATGTACGTTTTACTTGAAGGGGGGTAATGTGGTGCATTGCCCAAAGCCATCGCAGAATAAAAAAGTTAAAAAGATAAATAGTGATTTTAAAAATAAAGAGTTCGAATTCCAATAGCACAAGTCTGCTAACAAATATTCTAATAGTAAACAATTGTTTTATTTTATTTTTTACCAAACAACTATTAGAACAATACAAACTTTTATCCCATATTTTACCCCATAGGGATTGAATTTTGAAAAATCCTTTCTTAGTGCTCATCTACACCATGAAAGGTACCTACCCTCCAAAAATGGTGTCTTCTTTCAGCAGATTGGGTTCTACTCTCATGTCAACAATCAATCAATTTAGAATTTTATATATATAGATGAAGCTTAATTTTGGTTGGAAATAAGATCTTTTTTTTATTCGTAATTGTGTAGATAATAATAACCATACACACAAAAAGTTCATTACATAAATGATAGTCCTGGGTTTGGTGCGAAACAAAGATCCTTAGCTCAGTACCTACCATTGCGCCAACGGCTCCAAAATATGTTTCTCTTTTATCATAACGAACAAATATTATCGTAAACAAGGTGTGACGAATTAAATAAAATATCAACAAAACAACGGAACACATAATATTAACGAAATCCCGGTGTACTAAATAATTATGAAGATTAATTTTATATTATACTAGCTTCCGTCCGTAGTTTCACCCGCGTGCTTCCCGTTCCCGCGGAAATATCGGGATAAAAGCCGCCTATGCTAGCCGCTATTCCTTGGGGTGCTGAGGTAAATTGGTGCCACAGATAGTAACTACGTTGGTGGTAACGAGATGTAAGTTTACCAACCCTGAAGGGGAACACGGCTAGCTAATAGAATTGAGACTCTTCAGGATGTGATTCTTCCGCACCTGGAGTATAGTGTGCTAGAATTTAGAAAAGAGGGCGCCTCGCACACTACAGCAAACGATTTCAGAGAGAAATAAGTATACTAGGATTCAATTTGGACAATACATTTATTTATAAATTTATAATCCATGCAACAACGAGATTAGTTGATGAAGACATTCAGTACATTTTTAAATGCTTAAGATTTAAGACTTATATGATAATAATAACTATGCATAACGTTAGGTTAAATCCTAGTTTCTTAAAATAAAAAGTATCAAGAGTTACCGTACAATAGGTAGTCACCGCCGATCCTCAATCATGCTTATAAGTTTCAAAGTGGAGGTTTGCTTCCCTCATTGGTAGTAAGGCACGATGAACAATCCATTGCAGACATCTTTCTTGATAAAATCCAAAGGTAATCAAATGGTCATCATGGGCTGGAAATCCACTTGCCAGTTAAGTTTATGTAGAAAGAACCACTGCTACGCCGAGCATGGTTATAACGGAGGAATACTCCTTATAGCTTTAATAGAAAGCTAAAAACTGAAGTTGAAAGTTAAAAACTGAAAGTGACTACTTAATAATTCCATAAGTCAAAGGCACATGTGCAAAATAATGCTAGCAAAATAATTTCTGATACATTTGTTGTATCAAAGTAAACCATGTTGCTCTTTTATCATACGAACAAATATTATCGTAAATAAGGTGTGATGAGATGAATAAAACAACAACAAACAGCGGAACACATGATAATAAAGAAGTCCCACTCTGGAACATCAAGCCAACCCTTGTTCTCGTACCTTTTTGGGACACAAATGAGAATTACTTTTGTAATATTCCTTTATTTGCACCGTTAATTATGTAAATTTGGTAAGCTCCGCAAGTAAAAGCTTTCAGAAGTAATTTTTGGGGATATTTTATTGAAGCCTCCTTGCGAATTTTATGTTAAATAGGGAAGATATTTCAAGGTTATAGGATCATTAATATTCCATTCGGTTGTCAAACAAATAATAATGTAATTTAAATGGTGATGTTTCAAACTTATTCTTTAGAAGAGTGGTTTTTTTTATTTTTATTTTGGTTACGATGAAATTACAAAAGCATTATCCAGTCAAAACAAAATTAAATACCTAATGTTTTCTTTCTAGATTCAGATAAATTTGCCAGAAGAGACTAGGTATTCTTTTGTAAAAATCTTTTTCTTGAGAACTCCAAACTTAATAAAGAAACTCATAATTCGGATCCACAAAGATCAACGATTAAATCTTTACAACTTTTAAAAGCTTTCAGATTCAACCGATAAAGGTGAAATAAAGTTGTTATTTCTTGCTGAAGTTATAGCAATGAGTTTGGTCGTAAAGTTCATAATAAGTTTTTAGTTGATTGTTGCTAAGTATACACGACAGATTAAACTCAGTTTGACCTTGATGCTCGTAAAAGCGGCAATTTTTGTTTATACTGTAAGTTTAAAGTCTGATGTGCTGTTGATTGTACAGAAATGTGAATGCAATAAAACTTACGCGGACGTAGAACAGGAACAAACTGAAATAAAAATACAAGGAAAGGTAACTGATCAAAGTTGAGATTTTCTGGTGTGTTGTTGAAATTTTTTTTGTTATCTAACTTTTTAAACACTTTAAATATCTTTATAGCTTTACTTCATTTCTAAGTGCTTTGTTTGACCTATTTGCAATAAATACAGTGCTTTAAAATCCTGTTACAAAGTTTGTATCTCCATTTTTGTAATGTAGGTTTTTGATACAGTTATTAGCTTAAGGTGGTACGACTTCCATACAAACAAACATTACACAATTATTGGTTCATCATACCTTAATAATTCATAAACACATGCGCAACTCACTAGTTTCAGTTATTTGTTTGCGCGAAATTATAATGTATTTTCATACATGAGCTATATAAATGCGATGGGTCACACACACATACGTAGAATTATTGAAATTATAAGATATTAGTATATTCGTGTTTTATGTTTTTTGATTGATTGTTTTTTGTTTGCATTGAATAGGCTCCGAAACCACTGAACGGATTTGGATGAAATTTGGTACACTAGATAGCCAGGTTATGAACATAGGATTTTTATCTCGATACTCCCACGGGAACGGGAACCATGCGGGTGAAATCACGAGCGACCGCTATCAAGTATAAACTTGATAATATTATGGATCAGAATATTATTATACAGTCCTAATTCATACACGTTTTGGCTTTGTGCACCTGATTTTCCAAGATAAACTAGGAGACGAAACCCCAATCAATTAAGAACGAGACACATTTAAGAAATGCGCTTAACATTTCCGCGTAGCAAAATATAGCTTTTTTTATATATATAATAACTGGGCAGGCATTAGACCACCATCGGGCTTAATAAACAGGATGTGTTCTAAGGTGTTGCATGCTTGCTCAGGAAATGCCTATTCACTCTCGCCTTGAAGAGGCCAAGGTTGTAGGAATCGGGGAACACATGAGCAGGCAGCGCATTCCATTCTTTAACGGTTTGCATTATAAATGTGTCAGCGAAGCGCTTGGTACGGACCGTTGGAATGTCAACGACGTACGGGTGGTAAGCTAACCTGCGTCTGGTACCCCGATGGTGGAAAGGGGCTGGAGCAACAAGGTTGTGCAGTTCTCTCGCACACTCTCCAAAGTGTATCCTATAAAAGACCGTTAGACATGCAACTTTGCGACGGTGACTGAGGCTCTGAAGTTCCGCCGTGGCCAATGCATAACTTAGCAGAACCATCCCACAGGTGACAGCAGTACCTTTTCCGGATCTGCGCTTTATATAAAAGGAGCAGCTGATTCGGAGAGAACTATCGCCTAGCCTTAGAGAGGACGCCCAGTTTCTTTGCAGCACACTTCGCAATGGAGTCGATGTACTCGCCAAGCTACGAAGAATTTACGAGGGCCTATTTTTATCGGAGTCCATTCGAGATCAGACCCATTTATTTCCTGCTATTTTTATATTGTCTAGATCGGAATGGACCTAGGAATTATTTCATACTTCCTCGTTGCTTATGAATGTGCGTGAGAACTAAGTGCTACGGCTTTCATAGTAATAAATTATTAGTTATGGGCTAAAAAAATGTTTTAAACATTAATTTTGTCTGAACTAGGAAAAGTGTTTCAAACGAGCGTCGGCAGAAATTTTAAAACTGTGATCAAACATTTGTTTTACAGTTTTTGTCTTTCGTTTGATCTTTTTTTCTCACATTTTCGGTCTCTGATAATAAACAAAACACATTGTAGGTTATTCGTAAAAATAATTGTCTTTCTATATTGGTAAGTGTTATTCAGAAAAAAATACATTACTTTCTTCGCGCACTTAAAATTATATTTTTGCGGATTTTTAGTGCACTATATTTTACAAGTTTTTATTAGCCAACCAGTGACCACGGCAACTGAAACGGTGCCGGAACGTCGGGAAACCAAAAAACCATAAAAACACAAAAAAAAAATGTACCAAAACCAAACATATGTTTCGGGTAAAACGAAAGGGCAAATTTGTTTTATTTAACAAATATATATTATTAATTATTCATCGATGTATCGCTACCTGGTCCTTTCATATTCCTTAAATAGAGTAGAGGTAGAGTGGTTCATAAACCGGTTTCAAGATTTTTTTTATGAACAACGGGGAGACTCTTAGCCTTCATCATACCTAACTTTAAGTATTGATGAGCCTCTCCCGGAATCCTCGTCACTGAGGAACTGGCATTTTTATCTCTAACTGCTGGAACAGAACAATTCTGATAACATTGTTGTTATGGCGGTAGGCTTAGATAAGATGGTGGTAGCTAGCCAGAAGAACTAACAACCGTCCTACCACCAACCAAACCGAATACAATATGTACCCCCGCTGGGAATCGAACCCGGGACCACTGGGTCTGATAACGGTAGTTGTTACCACTAGACCACAGAGGCGGTTAGATGTCGCTTAGGTACTCTGAGGTCCTGGGTTCGAATCCCGGTAGGGGCAAAAGTTTTTATGATGAGTACGAGCATTTGTACCTGTGTCATGGACGTTTAAAATTATTTCTACCCAAATATAGTTATATATATATATATATATTTTCAAATTATTTGACATTATAAAACTTTTACATGGTTGACTAGCGCACCAAAAATCGCTAGGATTTTTCCGGTGTGCTGTGAGTACGTAATTTAATTCACATATCTATAAGTACTTATAAAAAGATTATAAAAAAAATAAGATTAATGTTGGACTACTTAACCAAAAAAGAACAGTGTAATTGTAACATGTAAACATCGACAGACTATATAAAATTCCGTGGACAGGAGGGAGATAGTACAACAGTGAAGCATGCACAATTGGAGTGAATGTGAAGGAAGGCAGACTCGCATCGCGGCACCAGTCCGTTCTTTTATCTATAGGATGCTTAGAAAATGTAATTTCATTTTTTTCTTTAAGTTATGGGCCGTGATGGTATTTTTAAAAGAAGGGTCTAAGTTATTTAACAGTCGAGGAACTATATATTGAGTAGTTCTTTCACCGTAGCTGTTGTTTGTGGCTGTTGGAGTGATTAATTTTTGTTTAGTTATGTGACGCGTATTAATTTTATGTTGAATTTTATTCTGTAAATCTTCATTAAAACATTGATCTTTTAATATATTAAAAAGGAATTTATATTGTATTGGTAAGACATTACAATGTTTGAAAAGTTTGTAATCATCGTTTTTGTACAATTCTTTTATTTTTGGGGATACAATTAGTTTCAAAATTCTAATTTGTAGGGCTTGAATGTTATTAAGGTAAGATTTGAATGTTCTATATAATTATATGTTTATATCCGTTACCCTAGTATCCCATAAGACAAGCCTTTCTGAACTATGCAGGGTCAAGAGTGCAAAGCTTAATAGACTTACCGAGTATCCGATCACTTTCCGAGTGCATCTGTCCGATTATAAGAGTGCCTAGCTTTTCGCCATTCAAGAGTCTGACTTGCTGCCATTCGAGAATCCGGAGACGTATTTTAAATCATTCGAAATTCAACTCGCATGTGAATTGAAATACACTGAAGTCCATTTTGCCGTTTTCTTAAACTTCTATGACATTATTTCATTTTACGCAGAATATTATAGAGGTGATCGAACCCGGGAGGTTCGATCACCGGACAAGACAAATATTTGTGTGCATGAACATGTCTATTTGTCTTGGTCTGGGTGTTTTTATCCGCTATGTCGTCGCCGTCGTGTATGTTTATCCGTTATCTAGTATCCATAACACAAGTTCTCCATGAAACTTAACGTGAGCTAGATCATTGGTGTGATTGTATGCAAATATTTATTTATTTATTTATTATTTATTTTATTAAAAACCCGGTAACAAACTCTCTCCAAAACAAAACGAAACGTTCAGAAGTTGTCAAACCATCAGTCATATCAATGTCAATTTGAAAATGACATTAATGCTAAATGTCAAACTTTCTCCGAATAAAAAAGGAGTGGTTCTAACCACTCGTTGCAGATTTAATTGGAATTTCAAAAATACGGTTTTTAGCAATCGAATGAGAATCTTGCGATTCCGGATGTGAATAGTAATTCGAATGATACAAAAATACGTCTCCTGACTCTCACTTCCGTAAACTGACGAGGGAACTGGATGCGAGGAAAAATATCTTCATTATCAACCGCTGTAAGCACAAAGCTGAGCGATATGAAGTGCCTCGTGTGAGGAACATCTGTCAATAGCTTTTATTATCTTTCTTCATTCAGGCTCATTGCTTTGCATTTGATAGAATCAGGCGTTACTTGGCGGAAATCCATATCTTAGTAGAAAACGAAAAATATGTAGCGTAATTCAGCAAGAAATTATTTTCTTGCGGAAACCCACAGCTAATACCTACTTATTAGCTAAGTCTAGCTGATAGAAATTTTTGTAAGTAAAGTTTTAACATTAGAACTTTCCGATGTATATTTTTAAACAAGAAAATCTTACATAAAATAAAAACACTAAAATCCAACTATAGAATTAACAAATGAATCTATTTAAAAAAAAACATAACTCTATCTTAGTAAGAATGCCAGCCGTTTTATTTTTACAGGGAATCGGCTCTGCCCGAACTATTTGTAGAATGAAATTTAACAAAATTAGTTTTCCATCAAGCCTGGAGCTTTAACTAGTTAGAGTTTTGAACTTCTTTCCTACTGACGAAATTGGAAGTACTTTTGTAGGCACGGCACAACGCATTTTTAACTAAAGTTACGGTGACCACTTGAAGATCTTTAACTAAAACAACTATGAGTGTTAAGGAAAATGGGATTATTGTGAAACTAAACGGAAAAAGTACGTACTTTTTGTAATATAACTATAGGACGGTTATAGATGTTACAAATCTGGTAATAAGATATACATTTCTTCCTACCTTTTTTAGATTTATAGTTTCAGAAACACGACTTTATGATTTTGCCTCGACACTTTTTCTTTTCGAAAAGACCTCTTAACTAGCCAGGGCAAGAAAAACAAAAGTAGAATAGTTCAAAATAGAATGCCTTGGCTGGCACCGACTCCAAATGACTTTTTTTTTTTTTTTGAATTTGGTTTTGTTTTTACTATTAAGTGTCTGTAATGTTTTTGAATTCGGTTTTTTTTTTTTACTATTAAGTGTCTGTAATATGTGGTTTTGTAAATAACAGTAGGATTTATCTAGATTAGATTATGTTTAAAGTACATTAAAATCGTAAAAAAACATCGTCCGAGTCAACAAAAATGCTCATATCTGATTCTGATTCATCAAATAAAAACTACTGGACCAAACTGAATCAAATGTTATGGGACCAAATGACAACTATTCCGCATCGAACACAAAAATAATCAAGTAACTCGGTTCCGAAATCTCGGCGTAATCGGTGTACATACATAAAAAACATACCGGCCGAATTGAGAACCTGCAGGCCTACCGCCATCTTTTAGAAACCGTCATGTCGTAAGAACGTTTTGTTTTTCTTTTGTTTCAATACTAGGGGCCTACCGCTATCTCTTAACGCAATATTGTTTAATGTCAGTTTGTATCGGCGCAATGTTGTTATTTGTCGCCACAAAACTTCCGTCAAAAGACAAGCTTGTTTTAAGAGGTTCGCGGTACGATATGACATATAACAACATTGCGCCGATATAAACTGACATTAAACAATATTGCGTCAAGAGATGGCGGTAGGCCCCCTGTTCCTTCTTGGAAGTCGGTTAAACATACAAAAAATCTAAATTACTTATACAAAAATGGAGTTACATAATATACTATTGGAAATTGGTTTAATTAGTGGACACAAGTGATATTTAGCATCATATAGTTACATTTTCTCTTTAATCGCTATAGCTATTTACCAAGAACTGACTTCGTGGTTTTTTCGCCTCATCTGCAAAATCGGTCTCGCACGCGTCGTTTTCTCATTGCTATCTAGCTTTAGCCGTATAGAGCTTTAACATGTAACATTTTGTTGTTACGTACGTATTTGGCTGTGTAGGGTTTTTTCATTTCTTGGGGTTAACAAAAAGGTTTGGCGCCATAAATCTCTTGCGGGCTCGACAGAGCACCAAAGGTCCTAAGAGTGACATGTATGAACATCACTGTCATAGTTCCACCTCAACTACGCCACAATTTGGCCTTAGTTGGGTCCACCATGCTGTCTAAACCTTTGTTCTTGAGTCCCATCTCACAGACCTAAATCGAGATAGACGGTAAAAGTAGTAGGTACCTTGCGTGCCAAAATTTTGATCCACGGTCAAAGTTTTACGACCTAAGTCAGTCCGCTTGAGATCATTGCCATGAAAACACGCGTCACTCAGAAACGAAAATGGTTAATTGTGCAGTGCTTTCTTGCAAGAGCTCATCAATAACATGTACACATCACTAAATATCGCTCGTGACGTCATCATATGTACGAAAATTCGAAACGCTAGGTTCTTATACAGTTTAAAGCGCTTTTTTCGTCTATGCCGATATAGGTCTGTGAGTCCCTTATAGCGACCTGTCTGGCGTAGGGGTACAAAAATTGTCTACTGGCCCACCGGGAAGTCCCCCGACTGTACATTAGCTTGTGTTATATATGTTCCTAACAAAATGTTAAAAATATATATTAAAATGTAACTGGTTTGTGGTTACTACGTCAATATGTTGGATATGGAAGTTACTCACTCCTAATTCTAGCTTGCTAACCATTTACTAAAGATTGGTTTGGCACTCGTGCCATATCGAAAGCACTGGTCCATATGGGATTTGTAAATAGAACCGTTCGGTTCACAATGCAAATGGTGGCATGCAAACTGTGGATAACTGGCGGCGACAGCAGCGCCATAAGTCAGCCTTTCTACTTGTTGGGAACCTGTTGGGAACACAATACGACGCCGTATTTTATAGTAAAACGGGGTTTTAAACATACTCGTAGCTTTATTTGGACGAGCTTTGATATCACAAAGATTAACTAATCACTTAGGCGTTTATATTTTCGTGTTTAGTGTTTAAAGTTCGAATTGTTTAAACTTTTAAAACTTATAAGTAACTAAATACTTTCAATATGTGTTATATTGGACGAATTGAAAATATTTTTTTGTGTCTTTCACGCATTTTTGTAGTTATAAATAAATAATAAGTAATAGCATACAAACACACCAATTATCTAGCCCTACGTTAAGTTTCATGAAGAACTTGTGTTATGGACACTGGATAACCGATAAACATACTGATATACTTTTTTTTGTAAATACATACATAATATACATATTAAACACCTAGACCAAGACAAATAGACATGTTCAAACACACAAATATTTTTCTCGTCCGGGGATCGAACCCGGGACCTCTGGCGCAGAAGGCGGGCTTAGTACTCCTGCGCCAAACAGGTATTATTTGGTTTTTGGATTTTCGTACGTTTTGTATCTCGCATCTTTATTTTGTGATGTCGATTTCATCATAAGTTCGCCGTATGTCGGTTACCTCTAAAATTTCTAAAATACTTTGCATTTTTTACAAAAACCGCCGGCAGGTACGACATATTTCACCTCATGTTATGTTATGGCGTAATTTTTTTCGTTCACCAATTGAATGATACGCTCTAAGTAGACAAAGTGTTGCGACTAGCATAAATATTTAATATCACATCATGCAAACAACTTGGGCGAACCATATACAAACAAGAAAACTTCCATTCAATATCTCCGAAAAATACACATTATCCTCTTATAGTAATCATGTTTTCAGCATGATTACAAAAATGCTCAAAATAATTTGAGTGTTATACCAACATGTTCACAAAGCGCTAATTTGCAAAGAAAATAATTCCATTCAGGTTTTTTCTGCCAGATATTTCAAATGTTTTGATCGTGTCAGAGACACGATTTCCTTTTTAATTCAATTCAGTATAAAAAATATTATGTTCTTAAAATATTTCTGGGGAAAATAAACCAATTATATGTTACTGTCTAATTATTCACAAACTTTTAAGAATTATGAAAGTCAGGTGTTAACGAAAAAACTGCATAATCCGCCTCAACATCATTTTAACTTTTCTCAACAAAAGGTGGCCTTTATCCATTACATTTGACATACTCTGTATTAATCATAACATCATAACAGATTCATCATTATGAATTTTCATTTAAGTGTTTGAAATACGAATACTTACCATACAGGATTGTTGTACAGTGAACAGCTCGCACGGCTTTACACTTTGACCTTGAGAGCGCCATCGCCCTTACGTTGCTCGAAATAGCGGCGGTTTTCGTCGTGCAAATGTAAAGCTGACGTGCTGTTAACTGTACCAGTCACCAGTACTGTACGTGTGAATGTACCAGCACTTTTATTCGTATCCACCAAAAACAAAGAAAAGCCCTCGACGTGTCCACGATGCGTACAAATGCAATAACAGTTTTTGAATCCGACTGTTTAGTTTCAGAAAACAAACCCTTCTTATCTAAAATTAGATATATTACTAAGCAGTATTACAAGAGGTAATGGTTAAGTATTAATTTTAAAATGGGACAGATTTTGTAGGGATTCTTTTTTCTATCATCTGTCAAGTTCTTCAAAGTTCCAAATTTCTAACTTTTGACCTTGAAATAAATCTAGTTCTCAAAATATTTTAGACCTTAACTTTATAAGAAACAGAAAACATCTTTATCACAACAACTTACATAAGAATAAAATATGTTTATACATAAAGCTCTATCAAAGAAGTTTTTCGGTCTCTCGGTTATGACAACGTTATTTAGAGCACGCCTACAGACTTCCATATAAAGTTTTTTACTTCAACAAACACATACTTAAGATAAATGGTAGCACAAAAAATCCCAGAGGATTAGATATATTGTATTCTTCAAGTTTCCGTTGGTCGCAAAAATTGATTTTTTTTTTAATATTTTTTTTTTATTAACACTTAAATGAAAAACAAATTAATGCGTGCAGGGCCAATAAATACCCCGTCTCAGCACAATGCTACTGAGCCACTAATAGATGTGCAAAGTGACCCAGTAGCGCTGTTATTCTGACTGGGTTATAACAAAGGACACAGACAGTCAGTCTTTGAATAGTACTTCAGCTATAAGGCGGTAAACTGCTGCTCCGCGCTCCGTTGCGGAGCGCGGGGGCGGACCGCGCGCAGAATATGCCACTAACCGCGGAGGCGTGGAACAATCTGTCAGAGAGAGTCGTATTTTTGAAACAATCGAAAAAATGCTTTTGTATAACATCGCTTTCGCATGCAAATATTGCGATTACGTATGCGAAAAGTAATTCGATTGTTTCAAATATACAACTCCGGCAGGTACCTTGCAACCAGTTTCGCGTAGTGTCGCATTTTCATACTGTATGACAGCTAAAATAGCGACGAAACTGGAACTGAACCGAGTTTTCGTTAGAATATAATCAGCCCTCTGCTTCTCCGTCGCCGCGCTCGGAATCCGCTGCTCCGCACTCCGCGGCGGGGCGTGGCGCGGTGCTAGTGGGTGAATCGCTAAAGAGCTGAAGTTCATATTGTAAAGTGCGTACCTACTTGCGACTTCTATACTGAAAGACCATTGCTAAAATGGTAAACTAAGATATAACGTTTACCATTATTGGGGGCCTTCAAGTCGTGAGTGAATAGGTATCTAGGTAAGTGCGTTTCAGGCGAGATAGCGGTCAAGTGCTAACCTATACACTATAAAAAAAGTACGTGAAAAATCCTAATTTAAAGAATGTATACCCACCTAAATATGTGTATAGGTAAGACATGTAAAAAAAATATGAAAACCTTTTAGAAAAAAAAATATAAAGGTGCGTAGTATGTTTTTGTAATTAATTTGTTGCTGTGAGTGAGAGAATACATACAAATTTACTATGGACGCGATATGCCTTATTTTACATGTGAAACTTTTTGACGTTGTCATCTCATATTATAATGTCATTAGGGTCGGTGGAGTCCTAACAAAAATATTACCTTCTTTCTAAATAGAAAGACAAAAGACTACAACTTGGCTTTGGTTTATCATTCCAATTTTTCATCTGGAGATAGCATTTATGCCATTAGGATTTATAAAGCTAACATGTGTTATAAGTTACCTACACCCCAAAATACCTACTACATGTATATAAACTACGACAGCATTCCATTCAGGCACAGGCTTGCCAGATAGTACCCGCAGTGTCACTGCCAAGCCACAAATATGCTGTGGACGACCGTTGGCTTCAAAACAGAGATCCTACTAGGAAAACCCAATGACGATAACCGGACTACTTGTATGTACTACTGCCTTAAAATATTACTGGTATTTGCTCAGCTCCAGCTGCTGCTTTTATTTTAATAGAAAATTGGAGCTGGAAACAGTAAAGCGCTATAGCTAAAAGAACACCACACTGATTGTATTATAAATAAAGTTTAGGAAAAAGGTTTAACGTAAAAGTCAACAGAAATACAATTCATAGCGATTATTTTCATGGAAAATATTATTTATCAAATAATAACTAAATATAGAGAAATGTTATTACGTTTCAGATTTGACATTGAGTAGACTTTCAAACTTAGAAGATAACTTATTTTATCCCATGGATAACGTAAGCAAAGGCATGAGTATGTATAGAACTAGTATGGACTAGATATGAATAATGTCAAATCTGAAATGTAATAACATTTCTCTATATTTAGTTATCATTTGATAAATACGGCAAACACTTTAAGTAGGAATTTCCTATGAAACATAATTTAAAGAAAACCCCCATTACGAGTATTAAAACATACTAAGATATTAATTTCTAAAAAACTCCGCTGTTTTGTATATTAATAATAATTTTAACCAACTTTATTTCGCATTTTGTTGTTACTGGAATACTTAAACGTGTACATATACCTACGTATAATCACGCCTTTCATTCAGAAACGAGAATACAAAATTACAGTGTGTATAATTAATTCTAGCCAAACATTCTAAGCATACAACTGCTTCAGTGTTGTGTTGTACTAGAAGCCGCTAAATGTACATTCAGTGTGTGTAGTTTGATATAATGCGTCCGCAAGACCAACAAAACTTCATCATGAGAAGGATCTCCTTGTTTGGGAACTCTTGGTTTCTATAAATATTATTATAGTGGGTGTTGTGTTTATTAAAATGTACTATTTAAAGACGCTTTAAAAAGCAAATTATTTCAGTTTATAGTTCAGATCATAATTTTATTTGTGTTGTAGGTACAACAGGTATAATGCGTCCGCAAGACCAACAAAATTTCATCAAAACAAGGATCACCTTGCTTGAGAGCTCATGGTTTCTATGAATATTATTTTATTAAGCTTTGTTTCATAAAAATGTACGCTCCAAAAAGCTAAATATTTCTGTTTATGGCACGGTTGATATTTTTTTTAATTATTAGGCACATGCTCCGTTTAAAACTGAGAATTTCAAATTAAGAACGTTTTAAACCTCAATTGTTGAGTTGAGTTTGAGATGCTCTCCATTTGAATCACTCCATTCAGAATTCGGCCATATTTTTTTCACCTCAAACGCTCTGAAAAGGAGGTTTTGTCAATCAGTTTAGGCGTAGAAAATCGCTTTTTGCGGCCTAGCGCGGCAAAATACTTTTTTAATCTATTACCTAAAAATATGTCATAATGCGTTCCGAATCGCACTATTGACTTTATTGTTACATTTTATTCTTATTTTAAATAGCTTTAAATTAATTATAATTATAATTAATTATAAAAATAAATATGAGGCTGGGTGAGATTTCACAACCTGAACGTGACATAAATCTTTATTTTTAAATTGTCTTTGTCTTGTACCTCATGTCAGTGTCAACATTTACGGAATCGTTTTTATTGTTATATAAAAGTAACAATATATTACTCTCTAAATAACTTTGAATGAACTATAATACTCCTTATTTTATTATTTTAGTTTTTTATAACATTAAAACAACGAGAATAAGGTATATTTAGATTAAACTTTATGTTTAAAGAATTTTTTACCGGAAGTTGACCGCGGAAACAACCATAAAATGTTCCTCGCTGTTGTGAGGTGAAAAATTGTGTGTTGCGCTCGGCAGAAAAGTTTTTAGCGTCTTGTACCTTTGAAATCCTCGCTTCGCTTAAGATTCAATCTTTGAACCACTCGCTACGCTCGTGGTTCAATCCTAGAATCCTTCGCTTGCTCAGCTTTCAATAGAGGTAACTCGCCGTTAAATAACCAACTTTCCAGCCTAGCATAACAAATAACTATTTATACAACTGCTTCAATGTTGTGTTGTACTAGGAGCCACTAAATGTACATTCAGTTTGTGTTGTTTGATATAATGCGTCCGCAAGACCAACAAAACTTCATCAAGACAAGGATCTCCTTGTTTGGGAACTCTTGGTTTCTATAAAAAATATTATAGTGGGTGTTGTGTTTCTTAAAATGTACTATTTAAAGACGCTCCAAAAAGCTAAATATTTCAGTTTATGGTACGGTTGATATTTTTTTAAGAAGTAGGCACATATTTGGTTTTAAACAGAGAATTTCAAGTTGAGAACGTTTCAAACCTCAATTGTTGAGTTGAGTTTGAGATGCTCTCCATTTGAATCATTCCATTCAGAATTCGGCCAGATCTCGTTGTTTGACTTTTGTTTCACTCTTGGTTTCTATAAATATTATCATTTCTAGTTTCACGAGCGTGGTTTGCGTTCCCGTGGGAATATCAGGATAAAAAGTAGCTTATGTTATTAGATAGTTACTTATGTTACTAGATTTTACAGAGCCTTTTAACTAACTCTATGCCAAAAATCTAGTCGATCGGTTGCTTAGTTAGGGCGTGAAGGAAGGACGAATAAACACACTTTCGCATTTTTATTATTAGTTGGGATTAGGAATACGATCTTACTTTAAAAGTGTACCTAACCTACTAATCTTAAAATCGCCATAAAAAGAAACATATTTCAGTTTATGGAACGGTTGTAATTTTTTTAGTAGTGTGCAAGACACATGCTCGGATTCTAAATAGAGAATTTCAAGTTGAGAACGTCTCGAACCTCAATTGTTTAGTTAAGTTTGAGATCCTCTTCATTTAAATCGCTCCATTCAGAATTCAACCATATTTTTTAAATACAACTGCTCCAGTGTTGTGTTGTACTAGGAGCCGCTAAATGTATATTCAGTGTGTATGGAGTTTGATATAATAGGTCCGCAAGACCAACAAAACTTCACCAAGACATGGATCTTCTTGTTTGGGAACTCTTGGTTTCTATAAATTAATATTATTTAGGCGATCACAGGTATTTAGCGTTTACCGTTGTGTTTCTATTACTACGAGTAATAGTAGATTATGCACTAAGGGGATAAAGCATGTCTTATGTCACGGGCAGCATATTGAATCTTGAGCGAAATGAAGGATTCTGTAGTTAATTCACGAACGAAGCGAGGGAATTATGCTAAGAATCCTGGTATGGTAAGAATTATGGTAAGCCCAAGGCTAAGACACTTTTATCCCCGAGGAGCATACAGCATACTCTTCTTTATACATCTACTGTGCCTACTATGACTATGGTAAATAAAAAAGATATTATAATTATTATAATATATTATTATAATAAATTATAAAATTTATAATAGAAAACAATTTAACAATTCGTGTAATAAATCGAATCACCTATCTTTTCTTTAGAAATTTAGTTCCGTAGGCAATACAATGTAAATTTTCATTATATTTGTGACCAAGGGTCAAGACAACACACTTTCACAATTTACTGATAAGTAAGACAAAAGACACGAAAAGCATGGAATGAAAGAGATAGCTATTACATTATATTTGAATGAGTGCACAATATCACATAATTCCTATTTCAAATGTTTTCTTGGAGCGATACATACAGGCATGTTTATATTTTTTCATGTCTCATATTCTGAAAGTAACTCATAACTTGCCTCAAATGCGGGTTGAAAGTGATATGTGGCGGCCCTAGGGCTGTAATAAATTTGAAAAAAGAATAGGGGGTGTCATGTCAAATCGATATCTGTAATCTCTTTGGACTTTAATTTACCAAAGGTATGTAGGCAAAGGCACAGAAGCCTATACAGCTTATTTTGCTACATTATAAAATAATTAAAATCGTAGAAACCTTACAAAAAGAGAAATTATTAATATATATAAAACATTGTTATTAATTCGTTTTTAGAAACAGTTTAATCCAAATAAGTTATTTATTTGCAACATAAAAAACCAGGGGGGCTACCTTATATGGGCAGAATATGGGCTTCAAATGTCAAATGAAGCCCATGTCCATACCCATATTTTTAGCCGGTACGGGGGCAGGTTAACATTCAATGGAATTCCAAAAAGTATGGGTCAAAACATTAGACAAGGCTGTATGGTCTTAGTTTCCCTTGCCTTCCCTAAAATAGAGAAAACTATCAAAAAAGTTGTGAGTCTATCGAAAATACCGCGGCCTTGGAAAATTTTTACGTTATTAAAATGACTTCATCGAGTCAAACAAGTAATTCGGAAATGAATTTAACCCCCGAATCAATTTGAGAGGAAGCAAACAGTATTATTAATAATCTTTTACCCTCAAATTCAAGAGATAGATATTTGAAAACTTACAAACATTTTATGGAATGGCGGGAAGAAAAAAACGTGAAATCATTTTCAGAAAATGTGTTCCTGGCGTATTTTAACGAATTAGCTAAGAAATATCAGCCTTCTTCATTATGGAGCACATACTCCATGTTAAAATCAACTGTTATTTCAAAAATAACATAAATTTGAAGAACTATGACAAATTAGTCGCTTTTTTGAAAAGACAGTCGGATGGCTATAAATGCAAAAAATCCAAGGTTTTCACTTCGCAAGAAATAGAAACCTTTTTGAAACAAGCTCCCGATAATGTATATTTAGCGACAAAGGTAAAATTGATTTTGATTTTATTTTCTTCCTTTAATTTTACTGATTTAACAAAGATACTAATTAAATGTATTTTAAGGTGGTGCTAATTTTTGGTGTCACCGGCGCATGTCGAAGTAAGGAACTCACGTTCCTGACGATTAGTAAAATTGCCGGATACAAAGACCAAGATCGAACGAGCATTCGTGGTACGGGAAGAATTCGTGAAAATAGTAGAAAAATACATAGCACTGCGCCCCGAAAACTTACAAACTGACAGATTTTTTATAAATTACCAACGAGGTAAATGTGTGCGACAAGTAATTGGTAAAAATAAAATTTCTTGCATGCCTAAACAAATAGCAACATTTCTTCATATACCAAATCCTAGTCTGTATACTGGGCACTGCTTTAGACGCAAATCTGCTACATTGTTAGCAGACTCTGGAGCCGATTTGACAATGCTCAAGAGACATGGTGGCTGGAAGTCGAGCACTGTCGCCGAAGGCTACATAGAAGACTCAATTCAGAATAAATCTAAAATTTATAGCAAAATCACAGAAACTATAAAGTTACGCCCTACTTCGCCTCGCCCAGGTACTTCCAAAGAAACGCCACCGTATTTTTCAGTGGTCACCAACTTACCGGCGGCGGCGTCGACAATATCTTCTACATATACCAGTGACAGAATACCTTCTCCGACGTATACCGATATACCTTTTAATGATACTCAAATATCGCAAAAAATAATATCTAATGTGAATATCCCTGAGAAAAACATTTCATTATCATTTAGTAATTGTACGATTCAAACCATTAATTTTAAGTAAATTTTTAGGTGTTTTTATTTTTGTAACATTTTTCTTATTAAATATTTTTTTAGAATATTCTGTTTGTTTTTACTTTCCTCATATTCAAAATGAAAAGTAGAGTGTTTACTTCGGGTGTATGGACCCATAAAAGTCTCGAACTATCGGCGCCCTCACTTCGTTCGGGCGCCAAAACACTCGACTGTTATGGGCGTCATACAGCCCTTGGTAAACAATCTACTATTTCATGTCTCATATTCTGAAAGTAACTCATAACTTGCCTAAAATGCGGGTTGAAAGTGATATGTGGCGGCCGGGCTGTAATAAATGTTTCATAATAATAGGGGGTGTCATGTCAAATCGATATCTGTAATCTCTTTGGACTTTTATTTACCAAAGGTATGTAGGCAAAGGCTCAGAAGCCTATACAGCTTATTTTGCTACATTATAAAATAGTAAATATCGTAGAAACCTTTTTGTTTGTTTTTACTTTCCTCATATTCAAAATGAAAAGTAGAGTGTTTACTTCGGGTGTATGGACCCATAACAGTCTCGAACTATCGGCGCCCTCACTTCGTTCGGGCGCCAAAACACTCGACTGTTATGGGTGTCATACAGCTCTTGGTAAACAATCTACTATTCGTAGGAGTAAAGTCTCTTTGAAGTGTCAATTTTATAGTTAAAAACCCCTTGGACCAGGATGTTATGCCTTGAACAGCCTTGTTTTTTTTTCGAAACTATTTTTGATAAAAGTTTTTGTTGATACTTTGACGTGGATAAAATTGTATTAAATAGTTTTTTCTCAAACATGCATGGAAATGTTGTCATTATTTTCGAAAAAAGAACACGCGAAGTATCGAATTTACGGACAAAGAAAATCAAATCCATTGCAGGAGCGTTTTTTGAATTTGGAACATTACAAAGAGTATTTAACAACTCCAGCACGCCGTTTCATACAACATTGCTGGAGCGCTGTAATGTTCCAAATAAAAAAAAACGCTCCTGCAATGAATTTGATTTTCTTTTAGTAATTATTAAATGTATTATATAAAAAGTATGTTTTATTTCCCTGCATTGTTTTGAGAAAAGCACTAGGTATATATGCCTCGGCGGAAATGGCAATTGCCTGTCTCGTATTAGTGAAGTCCTCGCCTACGGCTCGGCCTTCAAGCTCATACTCGACCTGCAATTGCCTATTTCACGGCCTTTGCAATAATGTACTAATAACTGACATTTTCATTAACTCTAACATAATTCACTGTTGTTCTTATTGTAATTGTATTTTTTTTTAATAATTAATTTGCATAAGCCTTCTTGTCCAATATTTTCAATAATATTTTTTGTGACTTATATCAGAAAATTTTATAACAATACCTACTTGTGTGACAACATTTTCAAGTTGAAGTTCTGAACAAAATATGCAGGCGACTTTATTTATAAAATATCAAATTGTACCATATTTCTGAAAATAAATCTCATCTCATCTCATCTCGTCTCGTCTCGTATCGTCTCGTCGCATCTCATCTCATCTCATCTCCTGTCATGTCCTGTTCTGTCCTATCCTATACAATCTATTTTATCTTATCTTATCCTATCCTATCCTATCCTATCATATCTATTTCTAATCCTATCCTGTCCTATCCTATCCTATCCTATCCTATCATATCCCATCCCATCCTATCCTATCCTATCCTATCCTATCCTATCCCATCCCATCCCATCCCATCCCATCCCATTTCATCTCATCCCATCCCATCCCATCCTATCCCATCCTATCCTATCCTATCCTATCCTATCCTATCCTATCCTATCCTATCCTATCCTTTTTTTTTTAAAAATACTTGCCCTCCAGGCCGCTATTGGTCACGGGGGGTAGGGTTCGCAATCACCCCTAAGACCAGGCGGCCGTGGCCCGATTACCCGGGCCCCCTCGCGGCTGGAAGATGGCCGAGCAAGTTTAGCCATCTTCCCAGACGGTGGAAACCGTGCAAGGCCAGCGTTGGCACACCCACCAACGCCAGCGTGGTTTCACTATAGGGGAATGAGTCGATCATACCGACGCCTCCTTCCCCTTAACCGCCTGCGGCGGATACGAGCCGCATGAGCGTCTTGCTCGCGAGCCCTCTCCGCTGTCTCCTTCTGATGGATCACATCCTCGCAGAAGGAGACTGCCGCCTGCCACGATCTGTCACTACCCAGCATCTTACTGACGACGCTGGGTAGGGAGAGATCCCCTCCCACCACTGCCACGAGTTCCCGACGCTGAACCGACCACGCAGGACACACCTCGAGTGTGTGCTGCGCAGTGTCCAGCTCCGCGTCGCACTCGTGGCATTTTGGAGTCTCCTCTCGCTGGATTTGGTGCAGGAACTTACCGAAACAGCCATGTCCGGTAAGAACCTGCACGAGACGGAAAGTGAGCGTCCCATGTTTCCGGCCCCTCCATTCGCCAAGAAGCGGACGCACCGCCTCCACCGTCTTCGTTCCCGCACCGGGAGCCTCCAGCTGGCTTTCCCAGCTGGTCTGGACATCCTCCTCCGCCCTTCTTCTTACTGCAGTTAGCTCTTCAGGGGCCAGCCGGTCTCCCCTCTGAAGAGCCTCCCTCCTCGCTTGGTACATCCTCTTGAGAACCTGAGCCTCAAGCTCCCACGGTGGTGTACCTGCCAGCAAACATGCTGCCCTACCGGAGATCGTCTTGTATCCCCTTATGACGCGGTTGGCTATAACCCGCTGCGGTCTTCTAAGAAGGCGGCAGTTCTCCTCATTGAGGGAGTCCGCCCAGACCGGCGCCCCATAAAGGGCCATGCTGCGGACCACGCCTGCAAACAGCAAACGGCAGCTGGAGTTTGGCCCACCGATGTTGGGGAGGAGGCGTCCCAGAGCCGCAGCAGCCTTCTCCAATCTGGGCGCCAGCTGACGGAAATGCTCCGTGAACCGCCAGCGCCCATCCAGGGTCAGTCCCAGATATCTAATGTGGGGTTTTAAAGGGATCCGTGCCCCCCCCACATTTATATTTGCCCCGGCTGGCGGCCCCCTTCTGGGACCGTGAAATATGAGGGCCTCCGTCTTGCGAACCGCCACCTCGAGCCCAAGCAGCTCGATTCGCTCCTTAACCAACTGGGTCCCCACGCCAGCCAGTCGTCTCGCCTCCCAATAGTCCTCCCCCCGCGCGGTGACGAGAGTGTCATCCGCGTAGCAGATGATGTTCATCTTCGGGAGGAGGACTCCTCGGAGCACCCAATCAAAGCCGAGATTCCACAGGAGCGGGCCCAACACCGATCCCTGTGGAACCCCTCGCGTCATTGTACGGGACACCATCCGACCCTCCGCGTTTACATATAGGACCTGACGGTCCTCTAAGTAGGATTCTAGGATCCTCCTCAGGTACAACGGGATGCGGTGGTACCTGAGGGCATCCTTTATCACCGAGTAGGGGAGGGTGTTAAAGGCGTTTCGGATGTCCAACGAAACCGCCACTACCTGCTCCCCTCTGGCCATCGCCCTTTCCGTCAGGTCCTTAAGGGCCATAACTGCGTCCAAGGTGGACCTCTGCCTTCGGAACCCAAACTGGTTATCCGACAGGTTTGGTCCCACCTCGTCCAGATGCCGGATAACCCGCTCCGCTATTATCCTCTCCAGGATCTTGGCGAGCTCGTCCAGCAGGACCACCGGACGGTGCGCCTCGGGGGAGTCCGCGGGCCTGCCCTCCTTCTTTAGAAGGCATAAACGACCCCTCTTCCATGCTCTGGGAAATTGCCCTGACTCCAGGCAGCTGTTGTAAAGCGCCCGGAGGTGTTCCCCGAGATGTTTAAGGGCGATGGGGAGTACCTTTCCTGGGATGCCATCTGGCCCCGGGGCCTTCCTTTTGCCCTTCAGGCGGTCCACTGCAACTTCGAACTCGACCTCTGTTATGGGTGTGAAGCTGTCATCCGCCTCCGGCAGACCTACTCTTGTGCAAGGCGCGAGCGGTGGCACTTCGGGAACCTCCTCCGGGAAAAGTCCCGCAACTGTCCGGCTGAGGAGTTCCGCGTTCATCAGTTCGGTTGAAGGCGCCTGGTTCCTCATCTTACTCTGAACCATTCGGTAAGGGCGCCCCCATGGATCCCGGTTTAGGTCCTCCAGGAACTCGTTCCACGAGCTCTCTTTGGACCTATATATAGCCACCTGAAGGGCCGTTTTGGCCTCCCTGTAAGCCTCTCTTAGGCTGGTCTCCTCCTCGGGTATTCGCAACCGGTGTCGGCGACATCTTTGGAGCGCGCGCTTATGAGCCTGACAGGCCTCCCTTAACGACGCAATCTCCTCGGTCCACCAATAGACTTGGTTTCTGTTAGGTGGACCGTTCACACTAGGCATAGCCGCACTGCAGACCGTTTGTATTGAGGCCGTCAGTCGCTCTACTCTCTCCCCGATGCTTCTGCCCTCGAGATTCCACCCGTCTGCACACCAAGCCTGCAACACAGCCGATTCCTCAGCGAGTTCTTTGTCGAGCTTCCCCACAGCCCAACGTGGGAAGGCGAGCTGTGCTCCCAAATGGCGTTGCTGGGCACTCTGAGCTCCGGAGGGAGAAATCCCGAACATAATATACCGGTGGTCCGACAGGGTCTCCGGACCGACCATCACCCTCCACCCTCCGATGCGTCGTGCAAGAGCCGGGGATGCAAACGTAAGGTCCACAATAGACCCCACATCACCTCGCACAAATGTCGCGGTGTTACCCGTATTTAAAAGGACGACACCTGTAGTAGTCGCCCAGTCGAGGACGGCATCGCCCCTCGGCTCATCAACGGGAGAGCCCCAAGCCCGATGGTGGGCGTTGAAGTCTCCTAAAATCAAGACCTGTCTTGGAGCGAGACGCTGGACCACACCGCACAGAACGTCGGTCCAGCGTTCATACTCACTTAGTGCCCTGTTGGGGGAGAAATACACACCAACTAGTGCGATATCCCCCCACATAACCGCCACATAGCCCGAGCCCCTTTCTATGACCGAGAGGGGAGGGGAGTGAGCGGCAAAAGTGGGCACCATGATGGCGACTGTTCCCTCGTTATCGCCCGCCCAGTTGGACCTCTGCGGGACGTGATACGGCTCTGCCATTACTGCCAAATCTATATTCCACTCCGCCGCGTGCTGGGTGACCAAGTCCTGCGACCTGGCGGAGTGGTTGAGATTCCCCTGGAGGATGTTATAAACGCGTCTGGACATTACGTTTCCATTGTAACAACCTCCAGAGCAGTATCGCTCCCCATCTGTGGCGTAGGTCCCTTGGTCTTTGGGACTGGCACGTCTGCCTCACGTGTCCGGGCACCAGACACCTGAAACACCTCAGAGGTAGCGGTTCCAAGACCTTAATTTGTGGGCAAGTCCAGCCAATCATAAACCTACCCGCATCGACGATTTTCTTGGCCGTGGTCATCGGACACCTTACCATGACAGTGCCCATTCCCCCCGGACCAATCCTTATCGGACCCACCCTGACCTGTTCTAGAGGGCAGTCACCCTTTTTAGCTATGACCTCCCTCAGGTGTTCTCCCGTCACCGAGTCGTCGACTCCGGTGAGCCGGAGGTCCACAGTCTTTACTGGCCTATGAACGCTGGCGACATCTTTCAAGGCTGACTTTAATTTGGCTGCAAAATGGTCAGCCTTTTCACCACTTGCGGAACCGGGGATCATTAATAATCGTACACCGCTCTGCGCTGTCCGCATTTTCAGGTCATCGATGTCCAACTCCTGGACCTGGATTTCCTCCCTCGCCTTGGCGATAATTTGTGCATACGTCATTCCCCGGTCTGTCGCTTCTTGTGTCATGGAGATCACTATTGCGGAGGAACGGGGAGCAGTCAATTTTGGCTTCTTCACGGCCTTTTTAGGAGCCTCCTTCGGAGCTGCTGGAACCAAAGGGTCTGCTGAAGTCGCAGGACCCGCTGCGGCCTTCGCGGCCGCTGCCTTGCGCTTCCTCTTCTGACCCTTGCTTAGCACCTTATTCCAAAGCGCATGAGCTGCAGGGGCGGAAGTAGCCGATTCATCGATTTGCCTGCTGGTGGATGCCGTCAGAGCCCGTTCCATCGCCGCAGGTGATGGAGACGTCTCCGACGCCTTCAAGGTCCTGTTTTTATCTGCCGCCAGCGGCGGTCGCACCACTGGTGCCGGTGGAAGGCGTTTTTCGAGACCTTCGATTCGGGCGTTTATCATGACCCCGATGGAACGAGTCAATGACGCCTTCAATTCTTCGACCCACTCAGTCGAAGGTGCCTCCGCTGGACTCATCTGTACCGAAGCCACTGCTAGCTCCTTGTTTGGCTCGCTTCGTCGTGCAGCTCTTTCAGACATGTCCTGCTTGAGCGCCCTAACCTCATCTCGGACGTGTTTCAGCTCTCGGCTGAGCCTGTCATTGTCGGCTCTAAGCCGCCGTACTTCCTCATCCGCTGTTATCGACATGATGCTCTCGCTCAAAGTTTTGAGGTCCGCTCCGGCTCTCATTAGCGAAGCCTTATGGTCCTTCTTTATGTTTCCGGACTCCCTACATATCTCATGAAGAGATCCTACCCACGTTTTTAGGACACTCGCTATCTTAGGAGCCGTTAGGATGTCCTTGTCAAGAGCGCTCTCCACCGGGGAAGGAGACCTCTTCTCTCTCTTCTTCTTTTTTTGGGGTTTTCCCGGAGACCCCTTACGACGCCGTTCCTGAGCCGCCTCTTCTTCCGCTTTTTCCAAGTCGCCCTTGTCTTTAAGATACGACAACTCTCTTTTCGCCGCCTCCAATCCAATGCACGGCCCGGCAGGCTGCGAAAGGCTCTTTTTGGAAATCAACGGTCTCCTAAAAGATCCGTTGTTCCAACTGTCTGCCCCACCATCGCTATCGGAGGATGTGCTGGCTTCGTCTGCATCCATTGCCTTAGAACGTTTCCTACTAGCCCTGCTGTCACATCTCGACCCTTCGCGGGTAGAAGCAGGTGTTTGACACCTACTGCTTTCCATGTTCGAGAGTTCTGAGTCATCAACACGACCGGCCAAAAACGAACTAACTCCTGACACATTCTTTTCGGCACTGTTTATCCCCGGACACTGTGCTCTGTCCCCTAACTTAACATAACAGGTTTTTTTTGTTGAATCCATAAAATTCCCACGATTATGGGGGAAAAGACAGTCCACCCGAGCAGAGACCCCTGTACCCGGGTAACCCTACATCCACCTGGGAGGGCGGGCGGTATCCCAGGGTCGTTCGGTAGCTGGTTAGCACCCTCTGCTAGCCACCTTCAGGCGATCCGACGCCATGCCGTTCCCGACGCCGGACCTTTGAGGATTTTTATAGTGGTTTACTCCACGCAGCCCCCGCATAAAACACGCGAGCGGCCCCCGGTCCTGCACCACGTGCAGGGTTCCGGTGTGATCTTGTACTTTTATAGTGGTGTACTCCACGCAGCCCCCGCATATAAAAGGCGGCGGCCCCCGGCCCAGTACTACGTTCTGAGTTACGGTGTGATGTCGGATTATTCGCCACCATCGCAATAATACTTGCGATGGCGCCCAGGGTGCACCACGAGGAGGTTATCCGACCAGCACCCCATCCTATCCTATCCTATCCTATCCTATCCTATCCTATCCTATCCTATCCTATCCTATCCTATCCTATCCTATCCTATCCTATCCTATCCTATCCTATCCTATCCTATCCTATCCTATCCTATCCTATCCTATCCTATATTATCCTATCCTATATTATCTTATCTTATCTTATCTTATCTTATCTTATCTTATCTTATCTTATCTTATCTTATCCTATCCTATCCTATCCTATCCTATCCTATCCTATCCTATCCTATCCTATCCTATCCTATCCTATCCTATCCTATCCTATCCTATCCTATCCTATCCTATCCTTATCTTATCTTATCTTATCTTATCTTATCTTATCTTATCTATCCTATCCTATCCTATCCTATCCTATCCTATCCTATCCTATCCTCCTATCCTATCCTATCCTATCCTATCCGATCCTATCCTATCCTATCCTATCTCTATCCTATCCTACCTATCCTATCCTATCCTATCCTATCCTATCCTATCCTATCCTATCTTCTATCTTATCCTATCTTATCTTATCTTATCTTATCTTATCTTATCTTATCTTATCTTATCTTATCTTATCTTATCTCTTATCTTATCTTATCTTATCTTATCTTATCTTATCTTATCTTATCTTATCTTATCTTATCTTATCTTATCTTATCTTATCTTATCTTATCTTATCTTATCTTATCTTATCTTATCTTATCTTATCTTATCTTATCTTCTTATCTTATCTTATCTTATCTTATCCTATCTTATCCTATCTTATCCTATCTTATCCTATCTTATCCTATCTTATCCTATCTTATCCTATCTTATCCTATCTATCCTATCCTATCCTATCCTATCCTATCCTATCCTATCCTATCTATCCTAGCCTATCCTATCCTATCCTATCCTATCCTATCCTATCCTATCCTATCCTATCCTATCCTATCCTATCCTATCCTATCCTATCCTATCCTATCCTATCCTATCCTATCCTATCCTATCCTATCCTATCCTATCCTATCCTATCCTATCCTATCCTATCCTATCCTATCCTATCCTATCCTATCCTATCCTATCCTATCCTATCCTATCCTATCCTATCCTATCCTATCCTACCCTATCCTATCCTACCCTACCCTACCCTACCCTACCCTACCCTACCCTTATCTTATCTTATCTTATCTTATCTTATCTTATCTTATCTTATCTTATCTTATCTTATCTTATCTTATCTTATCTATCTATCTTATCTTATCTTATTCTTCTATCTTATCTTATCTTATCTTATCTTATCTTATCTTATCTTATCTTATCTTATCTTATCTTATCTTATCTTATCTTATCTATCTTATCTTATCTTATCTTATCTTATCTTCTATCTTATCTTATCTTATCTATCTTATCTTATCTTATCTTATCTTATCTTATCTTATCTTATCTATCTTATCTTATCTTATCTTATCTTATCTTATCTTATCTTATCTTATCTTATCTTATCTTATCTTATCTTATCTTATCTTATCTTATCTTATCTTATCTTATCTATCTTATCTTATCTTATCTTATCTTATCTTATCTTATCTTATCTTATCTTATCTTATCTTATCTTATCTTATCTTATCTTATCTTATCTTATCTTATCTTATCTTATCTTATCTTATCTTATCTTATCTTATCTTATCTATCTTATCTTATCTTATCTTTTCTTATCTTATCTTATCTTATCTTATCTTATCTTATCTTATCTTATCTTATCTTATCTTATCTTATCTTATCTTATCTTATCTTATCTTATCTTATCTTATCTTATCTTATCTTATCTTATCTTATCTTATCTTATCTTATCTTATCTTATCTATCTTATCTTATCTTATCTTATCTTATCTTATCTTATCTTATCTTATCTTATCTTATCTTATCTTATCTTATCTTATCTATCTTATCTTATCTTATCTTATCTTATCTTATCTATCTTATCTTATCTTATCTATCTATTCTTATCCTATCTTATCCTATCTTATCCTATCTTATCCTATCTTATCCTATCTTATCCTATCTCCTATCCTATCTCTATCCTATCCTATCCTATCCTATCCTATCTATCCTATCCTATCCTAACTCCTACCCTATCCTATCCTACCCTACCTACCCTACCCTACCTACCTTATCTTATCTTATCTTATCTTATCTTATCTTATCTTATCTTATCTTATCTTATCTTATCTTATCTTATCTTATCTTATCTTATCTTATCTTATCTTATCTTATCTTATCTTATCTTATCTTATCTTATCTTATCTTATCTTATCTTATCTTATCTTATCTTATCTTATCTTATCTTATCTTATCTATCTTATCTTATCTTATCTTATCTTATCTTATCTTATCTTATCTTATCTTATCTTATCTTATCTTATCTTATCTTATCTTATCTTATCTTATCTTATCTTATCTTATCTTATCTTATCTTATCTTATCTTATCTTATCTATCTTATCTTCTATCTTATCTTATCTTATCTTATCTTATCTTATCTTATCTTATCTTATCTTATCTTATCTTATCTTATCTTATCTTATCTTATCTTATCTTATCTTATCTTATCTTATCTTATCTTATCTTATCTTATCTTATCTTATCTTATCTTATCCTATCTTATCCTATCTTATCCTATCTTATCCTATCTTATCCTATCTTATCCTATCTTATCCTATCCTATCCTATCCTATCCTATCCTATCCTATCCTATCCTATCCTATCCTATCCTATCCTATCCTATCCTATCCTATCCTATCCTATCCTATCCTATCCTATCCTATCCTATCCTATCCTATCCTATCCTATCCTATCCTATCCTATCCTATCCTATCCTATCCTATCCTATCCTATCCTATCCTATCCTATCCTATCCTATCCTATCCTATCCTATCCTATCCTATCCTATCCTATCCTATCCTATCCTATCCTATCCTATCCTACCCTACCCTAACCTATCCTATCCTATCCTATCCTATCCTATCCTATCCTATCCTACCCTATCCTATCCTACCCTACCCTACCCTACCCTACCCTACCCTTATCTTATCTTATCTTATCTTATCTTATCTTATCTTATCTTATCTTATCTTATCTTATCTTATCTTATCTTATCTTATCTTATCTTATCTTATCTTATCTTATCTTATCTTATCTTATCTTATCTTATCTTATCTTATCTTATCTTATCTTATCTTATCTTATCTTATCTTATCTTATCTTATCTTATCTTATCTTATCTTATCTTATCTTATCTTATCTTATCTTATCTTATCTTATCTTATCTTATCTTATCTTATCTTATCTTATCTTATCTTATCTTATCTTATCTTATCTTATCTTATCTTATCTTATCTTATCTTATCTTATCTTATCTTATCTTATCTTATCTTATCTTATCTTATCTTATCTTATCTTATCTTATCTTATCTTATCTTATCTTATCTTATCTTATCTTATCTTATCTTATCTTATCTTATCTTATCTAATCCTATCTTATCCTATCCTATCCTACCCTATCCTACCCTACCCTATCCTATCCTATCCTATCCTATCCTATCCTATCCTATCCTATCCTACCCTATCCTACCCTATCCTACCCTATCCTACCCTATCCTACCCTATCCTACCCTATCCTATCCTACCCTATCCTATCCTTATCTCATCTCATCTCATCTCATCTCATCTCATCTCATCTCATCTCATCTCATCTCATCTCATCTCATCTCATCTCATCTCATCTCATCTCATCTCATCTCATCTCATCTCATCTCATCTCATCTCATCTCATCTCATCTCATCTCATCTCATCTCATCTCATCTCATCTCATCTCATCTCATCTCATCTCATCTCATCTCATCTCATCTCATCTCATCTTATCTTATCTAATCCTATCCTATCCTAACCTATCTTATCTTATCTTATCTTATCTTAACTTATCTTATCTTATCTTATCTTATCTTATCTCATCTTATCTCATCTTATCTCATCTTATCTCATCTTATCTCATCTTATCTCATCTTATCTCATCTTATCTCATCTTATCTCATCTTATCTCATCTTATCACATCTTATCTCATCTTATCTCATCTTATCCCATCTTATCCTATCTTATCCTATCTTATCCTATCTTATCCTATCTTATCTTATCTTATCCTATCTTATCCTATCTTATCCTATCCTATCCTATCCTATCCTATCCTATCCTATTCTATCCTATCTTATCTTATCCTATCCTATCCTATCCTATCTTATCTTATCCTATCCTATCCTATCTATCTTATCTTATCTTATCTTATCTTATCCTATCCTATCCTATCCTATCTATCTTATCTTATCTTATCTTATCCTATCCTATCCTACCCTATCCTATCCTATCCTATCCTTTTTTTTTTTTTTTTTTGTTTTGAGTGAGGGGAATCCAGTCTTTACAGATTCCTGCCTTGAGGATATGCTGGGGTCACCTAGCATACCCGTCCTGGTAGAGACCTAGGAACAAGCACACTATCTCTCGCCACCCCCGTTACCCCGTCGAGCCTAATAGGCTCGGCGGGGTTACGGGGTAGGACTCACCCACTCCCGATCCTCCACCGGGCCAAAGGCCGGATGGGAGATCGGGACTGGGGAGG